>BQMB01001373.1:1315000-1696758 GCA_027943415.1 Closterium sp. NIES-67 | reverse complement strand
TGGAGAGATAGTTAGTGGGAGTGTGAGAGATAGTGTGGGATAGTGTGGAGATAGTGGAGAGATAGTGGGAGTGGGAGATAGTGTGGGAAGTGTGGAGAGATAGTGTGGGATAGTGGGGGAGAGTGGGGAGAGCGGAGAGAGTGTGGGAGAGTGGATAGATAGTGTGAGAGAGTGGAGAGATAGTGTGGGAGAGTGGAGAGTTGAGAGATAGTGTGTGATAGTGTGTATAGTGTGTGAGAGATAGTATGGGAGAGTGGAGAGATAGTGTGGGATAGTGGAGAGATGGTGTGGGAAAGTGGAGATAGTGTGCGAGAAGGGAGAGATAGTGTGGGAGAGTGAAGAGATAGTGTGGGACAGTGGAGATAGTGGAGAGATAGTGTGTGGATAGTGTGATAGTGTGTGATAGTGTGGTTTAGGATAGTGTCCCACACTATCTCACACTATCACACCATCTCTTCACTCACCCACACTATCTCTCACACACTATCTCTCCACTATCTCTCCACTATCTCTCCACTATGTCTCACACTATCTCTCAACTATCTCTCCACTATCTCTCCACTCTCCCACACTATCTCTTCACTATCTCCACACTATCCACTATCCTACACCATCTCTCCACTCTCCACACTATCTCCACTATCTCCCACACTATCCACTGTCTCTCTCACACACTATCTCTCCACTATCTCTCCACTCTCCCACACTATCCACACACTATCCCACACTATCTCTCCACTGTCCCACACTATCTCCACACTATCCCACACAATCTCTCCACTATCTCTCCACTATCCCACACTATCACACACTATCTCTCCACTATCCCACACTATCTCCCACACTATCTCTCCTCTATTACTCCACTATCTCTCCACTCTCCGACACTATCTCTCCACACTATCTCTCCACTCTCCACACTATCCATCCACTCTCACACACTATCCCACACTATCTATCACACTATCACACTATCTCACACTATTACTCTCCACACTATCTCTCCACACTATCTCCACTATCCCGCACTCTCCCACACTATCCCACACCATCTCCCACACACGATCTCCCACACTATCTCCACTATCACACTATCCACACTATCTCTCCACTCTCCTACACTATCTCTCCACTCTCCCACACTATCTCTCACACTCTCTCACACTATCTCTCCACTCTCCCACACTATCTCTCCACTATTCACACTATCTCTTCCACACTATCTCTCCACACTATCTCCACTATCTCTCTCCACGCTCCCACACTATCTCTCCACTATCTCTCCACACTATCTCTCCACTCTCCAACACTATCTCTCCACTCTCCCACACTATCTCTCCACACTCCCACACTATCTCCCACACTATCTCTCCACACTCCCACACTATCTCTCCACTCTCCCACACTATCTCTCTCACTCTCCCACACTATCTCTCCACAATCTCTCCACTATCTCTCCACTATCTCTCCACTCTCCCACACTATTACACTATCTCCCACAATATCTCTCCACTCTCTCACACTATCTCTCCACTATCACACACTATCTCTCCACTCTCCCACACTATCTCTTCCACACTATCTCTCTACACTCCCACACTATCTCTCCACTATCCCACACTATCCCACACTATCTCTCCACTCTCTCACACTATCCCACACTATCTCTCCACTATCTCCACACTATCCCACACTATCTCTTCACACTATCTCCACTATCCCACACTATTTCCCACACTCTCTCTCCACTATCCCACACTATCTCTCCCACACTATCTCACACTATCTCTCCACTCTCCCACACTATCTCTCCCACATTATCTCTCCACTCTCCCACTATCTCTCCACACTATCTCCACTATCTCCACTATCACACTATCTCCCACACTATCTCTCCACTATCCACTATCTCTCCCACACTATCTCACACTATCTCTCCACTATCTCTCACACTATCCCACACTCACCTCTCTTCACTATCTCTCTCCATTCTCCCACACTATCCCACACTATCTCCCACACTATCTCTCCACTCACCCACACTATCTCTCCACTCTCCCACACTATCTCTCCACTCTCCCACACTATCTCCCCACTCTCCCACACTATCTCTCCACTCTCTCCACTATCCACACACTATCCACACTATCTCACACTCTCCCACACTGTCCCCACTATCTCTCCACTATCTCTTCACTATCCTACACTATCCCACACACACTATCACACACTATCACACACTATCTCACTATCTCTCCATACTATCTCTCCACTATCCCACACTAATGGAGAGATAGTTTAGAGATAGTGTGGGAGAGTGGAGAGATAGTGTGGGATAGTGTGGGATAGTGTGGGAGATAGTGGAGAGATAGTGGAGAGATAGTGTGGGAGTGTGGAGATAGTGTGGGATAGTGTGGGAGAGATAGTGTGGGAGAGTGGAGAGAGTGTGGGAGAGTGGATAGATAGTGTGAGAGAGTGGAGAGATAGTGTGGGAGAGTGGAGAGTGGAGAGATAGTGTGTGATAGTGTGTATAGTGTGTGAGAGATAGTGTGTGGATAGTGTGATAGTGTGTGATAGTGTGATAGTGTGTGATAGTGTGGTTTAGGATAGTGTCCCACACTATCTAACACTA
The DNA here is from genome assembly GCA_027943415.1 of Closterium sp. NIES-67. Taxonomy (NCBI): domain Eukaryota; kingdom Viridiplantae; phylum Streptophyta; class Zygnematophyceae; order Desmidiales; family Closteriaceae; genus Closterium; species Closterium sp. NIES-67. The sequence continues at coordinate 1,694,126 of BQMB01001373.1, read as the reverse complement.
TCAAACCATCTCTTCACTCACCCACACTATCTCTCACACACTATCTCTCCACTATCTCTCCACTATCTCTCCACTATGTCTCACACTATCTCTCCACTCTCTCTCCATTATCTCTCCACTCTCCCACACTATCTCTTCACTATCTCCACACTATCCACTATCCTACACCATCTCTCCACTCTCCCACACTATCTCCACTATCTCCCACACTATCCACTGTCTCTCTCACACACTATCTCTCCACTATCTCTCCACTCTCCCACACTATCCACACACTATCCCACACCATCTCTCCACTGTCCCACACTATCTCCACACTATCCCACACTATCTCTCCACTATCTCTCCACTCTCCCACACTATCACACACTATCTCTCCACTATCCCACACTATCTCCCACACTATCTCTCCACTATCTCTCCACTATCTCTCCACTCTCCCACACTATCTCTCCACACTATCTCTCCACTCTCCCACACTATCCCACACTATCTCTCTCACACTATCTGTCATACTATCACACTATCTCCACACTATCTCTCCACACTATCTCCACTATCCCACACTCTCCCACACTATCCCACACTATCTCCCACACACTATCTCCCACACTATCTCCACTAAGACACTATCCACACTATCTCACACACACTATCTCTCCACTCTCCTACACTATCTCTCCACTCTCCCACACTATCTCTCACACTCTCTTACACTATCTCTCCACTCTCCCACACTATCTCTCCACTATCTCACACTATCTCTTCCACACTATCTCTCCACACTATCTCCTCTATCTCTCTCCACTCTCCCACACTATCTCTCCACTATCTCTCCACACTATCTCTCCACTGTCCCACACTATCTCTCCACTCTCCCACACTATCTCTCCACTCTCCCACACTATCTCTCCACTATCTCTCCACTATCTCACACTATCTCACACTATCTCTCCACAATCTCCCGACTATCTCTCCACTATCCCACACTATCCACTCTATCTCACACACTATCTCTCCACTCTTCCACACTATCTCTACTCTCTCCACTGTCCCACACTATCTCTCCACTCTCTCCACAATCTCCCCACTATCTCTCCACTCTCCCACACTATGTCTCCACTCTCACACTATCTCTCCACTCTCTCTCCACTCTCTCACACTCTCTCTCCACTATCTCTCCACTCTCCCATACTTACGCCCCACACTATCCCACACTATCTCTCCACTATCTCTCCACTCTCCTATACTATCTCTCCACTATCCCACACTATCTCTCTCACACTATCTCTCCACTATCCCACACTATCTCTCCACTGTCTCTCCACTCTCCCACACTCTCTTTCACACTATCTCTCCACTATCCCACACCATCTCTCCACTGTCTCTCCACTCTCCCACACTCTCTCTCCACTATCTCTACACTCTCCTGCACTATCTCCCCACACTATCCCACACTATCTCTACACTATCTCTCCACTTTCCCACACTATCTCTCCACTCTCCCACACTATCTCTCCATTGTCCCACACTATCTCTCCACTCTCCCACACCATCTCTCCACTATCTCTCCACTCTCCCACAATATCTCTCCACTCAACCACACTATCTCTCCACTCTCCCACACTATCTCTCCACTCACCCACACTATCTCTCCACTCTCCCACAGTATCTCTCCACAATCTCTCCACTATCTCCACTATCTCTCCACTCTCCCACACTATCTCTCCACAATCTCCACTCCCCCACACTATCTCTCCCACACAATCTCTCCACTCTCTCCACTCCCCCACACTATCTCTCCACTCTCCCTCACATCTCTCCACTATCTCTCCACTCTCCGTCACTATCTCCCATACTATCTCTCCACTATCTCTCCACTCCCCTACACTATCCCACACTATCTCTCCACTCTCCCACACTATCTCTCCACTATCTCTCCACTATCCCACACTATCTCTCCACTCTCCCACACTATCTCTCCCACACAATCTCTCCACTCTTCACACCATCTCTCCTCTCTCCCACACTATCTCTCCACACTCCCTTACTATCTCTCCACTATCTCTCCACACTCCCGCACTATCTCTCCACTCTCCGACACTATCTCTCCACTATCTCTCCACACTCTCCCACACTATCTCTCCACTCTCCCACACTATCTCTCCACTATCTCTCCACTCTCCCACACTATCTCTCCACTCTCCACACTATCTCTCCACTCTCCCACACTATCTCTCCACTATCTCTCCACTCTCCCACACTATCTCTCCACTCTCCACACTATCTCTCCACTCTCCCACACTATCTCTCCACTCTCCCTTACTATCTCTCCACTATCTCTCCACACTCCCGCACTATCTCTCCACTCTCCGCACTATCTCTCCACTATCTCTCCACACTCTCCCACACTATCTCTCCACTCTCCCACACTATCTCTCCACTATCTCTCCACTATCCCACACAATCTCTCCACTATCTCTCCACTATCTCTCCACTCTCCCACACTATCTCTCCACTCTCCACACTATCTCTCCACTCTCCCACACTATCTCTCCATAATCCCACACTATCTCCCACACTATCTCCCCACACTATCTCTCCCACACTATCTCTCCACTGTCCCACACTATCTTTCCACTCTCCCACACTATCTCCCCACACTATCTCTCCACTATCTCTCCACTCTCCCACACAATCACTCCACTCATCCACACTATCTCTTCTTCCTCCCATACTATCTCTCCACGATCTTTCCACTCTATCACACTCTCTCTCCACTCTGTCACACTATCTCTCCACTCTCCCACACTATCTCTCCACTCTCCCACACAATCTCTCCACTCTCCCACACACTCTCTCCACTATCTCTCCACTCTTCCACACTACCACCCTACTATCTTTCCACTATCTCTCCACTCTCCCACACTATCTCTCCACTCTCCTACACATTCTCTCCACTATCTTCCCACTGTCCCACACTATCTCTCCACTCTTCCACACTATCACTCCACTCATCCACACTATCTCTCCACCCTCCCACACTATCTCTCCACTCTCCCACACATTCTCTCCACTATCTCTCCACTATCTCTCCACTCTCCCACACTATCTCTCCACACTCCCGCACTATCTCTCCACTCTCCCGAACTATCTCTCCACTCTCCCACACTATCTCTCCACTATCTCTCCACTCTCCCACACTATCACTCAACTCATACACACTATCTCTCCACCCTCCCACACTATCTCTCCACTATCTCTCCACTCTGTCACACTATCTCTCCACTCTCCCACACAATCCCTCCACTCTCCCACACTATTTCTCCACTCTCCCACACTACCACTCCACTATCTCTCCACTTTCACTCCACTCTCCCAAACTATCTCTCCACTCTCCCACACATTCTCTTCACTACCTCTCCCCTATCTCTCCACTCATCCACACTATCTCTCCACTCTCCCGCACTATCTCTCCACTCTCCCACACTATCTCTCCACTATCTCTCCACTCTTTCACACTATCTCACCACTATCTCTCCAATCTTCCACACTATCTCTCCACTCTCCCGCACTATCTCTCCACTCTCCCACACTATCTCTCCACTATCTCTCCACCTTGTCACACTATCTTTCCACTATCTCTCCACTCTCCCACACTGTGTCTCCACTCTCCCACACTATCCCTCCACTCTCCCACACTGTCTCTCCACTCTTCCACACAATCTCTCCACTATCTTTCCACTCTGTCACACTCTCTCTCCACTCTGTCACACTATCTCTCCACTCTCCCACACTATCTCTCCACTCTCCCATATTATCTCTCCACTATCTCTCCACTCTCCCACACTAACTCTCCACTATCTCTCCACTATCTCTCCACTCTCCCACACTATCTCTCCACAATCCCAAACTATCTCTCCACTCTCCCACACTATCTTTCCACTCTCCCACACTATCTCTCCACTCTCCCACATTATCTTTCCACTCTGTCACACTATCTCTCCACTCTCCCACACTATCTCTCCACTATCCCGCACAATTTCTCCACTCTCCCACACTATCTCTCCACTCTCCCACACAATCACTCCACTCATCAACACTATCTCTTCTCCCTCCCACACGATCTCTCCACTATCTTTCCACTCTGTCACACTCTCTCTCCACTCTGTCACACTATCTCTCCACTCTCCCACACTATCTCTCCACTGTCCCATATTATCTCTCCACTATCTCTCCACTCTCCCACACAATCTCTCCACTATCTCTCCACTATCTCTCCACTCTCCCACACTATCTCTCCACAAACCCACACTATCTCTCCACTCTCCCACACTCTCTTTCCACTCTCCCACACTATCTCTCCACTCTCCCACACTATCTCTCCACTCTCCCACATTATCTCTCTACTCTGTCACACTATCTCTCCACTCTCCCACTCTATCTCTCCACTATCCCGCACAATTTCTCCACTCTCCCACACTATCTCTCCACTATCTCTTCACTCTCCCACACAATCTCTCCACGATCTCTCTAGTCTGTCACACAATCTCTCCACTCCCCCACACTATCACTCCACTCATCCACACTATCTCTCCACTCTCCCACACTATCTCTCCACTCTCCCACACTATCTCTCCACTATCTCTCGACTCTGTCACACTATCTCTTCACTCTCCCACACTATCTCTCCACACTCCCACACTATCTCTCCACTCTCCCACACTATCTCTCCACTATCTCTCCACTCTCCCACTAATTATCCATACTATCTCTCCACCCTCCTACACTATCTCTCCACTCTCTCACGCTATCTCTCCACTATCTCTCCACTTTGTCACACTATCTGTCCACTCTCCCACACTATCTCTCCACTTTCCCACACTATCTCTCCACTATCTCTCCACTATCTCTCCACTCTCCCACACAATCTCTCCACAGTCCGACACTATGTCTCCACTCTCCCACACTATCTCTCCACTCTCCCTCACTATCTCTCCACTCTCCCACACTATCTCTCCACAATCTCTCCATTCTCCCACATTACCTCTCCACTATCTCTACACTATCTCTCCACTCTCCCACACTATCTCTCCACTCTCCCACACAATCTCTACTCACTCCCACACTATCTCTCCACTCTCCCACACTATCTCTCCACTCTCCCACACTATCTTTCCACTATCTCTCCACTATCTCTTCAATCTCCCACACTATCTCTCCACTCTCCCACACAATCTCTCCACACTCCCACACTATCTCTACACTCTCCCACACTATCTCTCCACTATCTCTTCACTCCCCCACACAATCTCTGCACTCTCTCACACTATCTCTCCACTATCTATCCACTATCTCTCCACTCTCCCACTCTATCTCTCCACTCTCCCACACTATCTCTCCACTATCTATCCACTATCTCTCCACTCTCCCACTCTATCTCTCCACTCTCCCACACTATCACTCCACTCATCCACACTCTCTCTCCACCCTCCCACAATATCTCTCCTCTCTCCCACACTATCTCGTCACTATCTCTCCACTCTGTCACAGTATCTCTCGACTCTCGCACACCATCTCTGCACTCTCCCACACTATCTCTCCACTATCTCTCCACTATCTCTCCACTCTTCCACATTACCTCTACACTATCTGTCCACTCTGTCACCCTTTCTCTCCACTCTCCCACACTATCTCTCCACTATTCCACAGTATCTCTCCTGTATCTCTCCACTCTCCCACACTATCTCTCCACTATCTCTCCACTCTATCACACTATTTCTCCTCGATCTCTCCACTCTCCCACACTATCTCTCCACTCACCCACACAATCTCTCCACACTCCCACACCATCTCTCCACTCCCACACTATCTCTCCACTATCTCACCACTCTGTCACACAATCTCTCCACCATCTCTCCAGTCTCCCACACTATCTCTACACTCCCCCACACTATCTCTCTACTCTCCCACACTATCTCTCCACTCTCCCAAACTATATGTCCACTCTCCCACACAATCACTCCACTCATCCACACTATCTCTCCACTCTCCCACACTCTCTCCACTCTCCCACACTATCTCCCCACTATCTCTTCACTCCCCCACACTATCTCACCACTCTCCGACACTATCTCTCCACTCTTCCACACAATCTCTCCACTATCTCTCCACTCTGTCACACTTTATCTCCACTATCTCTCCACTCTCCCGCACCATCTCTCCACTCTCCCACACTATCTCTCCACTCTCCCACCATATCTCTCCACACTCCCACACAATCTCTCCACTCTCCCACACTATCTCTCCACTATCTCTCCACTCTGTCACACTAAATCTCCACTATCTCACCACTCTCCCGCACTATCTCTCCACTCTCCCACACTATCTCTCCACTATCTCTCCACTGTCTCTCCACTCTCCCACATTATCTCTCAACTCTCCCACACTATCTCTCCACTCTCCCACACTACCTCCACACTATCTCTCCACTCTCCAACATTATCTCTCCACTCTCCCACACTATCTTTCCACGCTCCCACACTATCTCTCCACTCTCCCACACTATCTCTCCACTATCTCTCCACTCTGTCACACTATCTCTCCACTCTCCCACACTATCTTTCCACTCTCCCACGCTATCTCTTCACTCTCCCACTATATCTCTCCACTATCTCTCCACGCTCCCACACTACCTCTCCACTATCTCTCCACTATCTCTCCACTCTCCCACACTATTTCTCCACTCTCCCACACAATCTCTCCACACTCCCACACTATCTCTCCACTCTCCCACACTGTCTCTCCAATATCTCTTCACTCCCTCACACTATCTCACCACTCTCCCACACTATCTCTCCACGCTCCCACACTTTCTCTCCACTATTTCTCCACTATCTGTCCACTCTCCCACACTATCTCTCCACTCTCCCACACTATCACTCCACTCATCCACACTATCTCTCCACCCTCCCACACTATCTCTCTACTCTCCCACACAATCTCTCCACACTCCCACACCCTCTCTCCACTCTCCCACACTTTCTCTCCACTCTCCCACACTATCTCTCCACTATCTCTCCACTCTCTCTCCACTCTGTCACACTATCTCTCCACTCTCCCACACTATCTCTCCACTCTCCCACACTATCTCGCCACTCTCCCACACTATCTCTCCACTCTCCCATACTATTTCTTCACTATCTCTCCACTCTCCCACACTACCTCTCCACTATCTCTCCACTATGTTTCCACTCTCCCACACTATCTCTCCACTATCTCTCCACTCTTCCACATTACCTCCACACTATCTGTCTATTCTGTCACACTGTCTCTCCACTCTCCCACACTATCTCTCCACTATTCCACAGTATCTCTCCAGTATCTCTCCACTCTCCCACACTATCTCTCCCCTATCTCTCCACTCTGTCACACTATCTCTCCTCTATCTCTCCACTCTCCCACACTATCTCTCCACTCACCCACACAATCTCTCCACACTCCCACACCATCTCTCCACTCCCACACCATCTCTCCACTATCTCACCACTCTGTAACACTATCTCTCCACCATCTCTACACTCTTCCACACTATCTCTCTACTCTCCCACACTATCTCTCCACTCTCCCAAAATATATATCCACTCTCCCACACAATCACTCCACTCATCCACACTATCTCACCACTCTCCCACACTATCTCTCCACTCTCCCACACTATCTCTCCACTATCTCTTCACTCCCCCACACTATCTCACCACTCTCCCACACTATCTCTCCACTCTCCCACACAATCTCTCCACTATCTCTCCACTCTGTCACACTATATCTCCACTATCTCTCCACTCTCCCGCACCATCTCTCCACTCTCCCACACTCTCTCTCCACTCTCCCACCATATCTCTCCACACTCCCAATCAATCTCTCCACTCTCCCCCACTATCTCTCCACTATCTCTCCACTCTGTCACACTGTATCTCCACTATCTCTCCACTCTTCGCACTACCTCTCCACTCTCCCACACTATCTCTCCACTCTGTCACCCAATTTCTCCACTATCTCTCCACTCTCCCACACTATCTCTCCACTCTCTTGCACAATCTCTCCACTCTCCCACACTATCTCTCCACTATCTCTCCACTATCTCTCCACTATCTCTCCACTATCTCTCCACTATCTCTCCACTATCTCTTCACCCTCCCACACTATCTCTCCACTCTCCCACACTATCTCTCCACAATATCTCCACTCTGTCACACAATCTCTCCACACTCCCCCACTATCTCTCCACTCTCCCACACTATCTCTCCACTCTCTCACACTATCTCTCCACTATCTCTCCACTATCTCTCCACTCTCCCACACTATTTCTCCACTCCCACACTATCTCTCCACACTCCCACACTATCTCTCCACACTCCCACACTATCTCTCCACTCTCCCACACTATCTCTCCACAATCTCTCCACTCTGTCACACTATCTCTCCACAATCTCTCCACTCTCCCACACTATCTCTCCACTCTCCCGCACAATTTCTCCACTCTCCAACACTATCTCTCCACTATCTCTCCACTATCTCTCCACTATCTATCCACTCTCCCACACTATCTCACCACTCTCCCACACTATCTCTCCAGTCTTCCACCCAATCTCTCCACTATCTCTTCACTCCCCCACACTATCTCACCATTCTCCCACACAATCTCTCCACTATCTCTCCACTCTGTCACACTATATCTCCACTATCTCTCCACTCTCCCGCACCATCTCTCCACTCTCCCACACTCTCTCTCCACTCTCCCACCATATCTCTCCACACTCCCAATCAATCTCTCCACTCTCCCACACTATCTCTCCACTATCTCTCCACTCTGTCACACTGTATCTCCACTATCTCTCCACTCTCCTGCACTACCTCTCCACTCTCCCACACTATCTCTCCACTCTGTCACCCTATTTCTCCACTATCTCTCCACTCTCCCACACTATCTCTCCACTCTCTTGCACAATCTCTCCACTCTCCTACACCATCTCTCCACTATCTCTCCACTATTTCTCCACTATCTCTCCACTATCTCTCCACTATCTCTTCACCCTCCCACACTATCTCTCCACTCTCCCACACTATCTCTCCACAATATCTCCACTCTGTCACACAATCTTTCCACACTCCCCCACTATCTCTCCACTCTCCCACACTATCTCTCCACACTTTCACACTATCTCTCCACTATCTCTCCACACTCCCACACTATTTCTCCACTCCCACCCTATCTCTCCACACTCCCACACTATCTCTCCACTCTCCCACACTATCTCTCCACAATCTCTCCACTCTGTCACACTATCTCTCCACAATCTCTCCACTCTCCCACACTTTCTCTCCACTCTCCCGCACAATTTCTCCACTCTCCAACACTATCTCTCCACTATCTCTCCACTATCTATCCACTCTCCCACACTATCTCACCACTCTCCCACACAATCTCTCCACTCTCCCACACAATCTCTCCACTATCTCTCCACTCTGTCACACTACATCTCCACTATCTCTCCACTCTCCCGCACTATCTCTCCACTCTCCCACACTCTCTCCACTCTCCCACACTATCTCTCAACTCTCCCACACTATCTCTCCACACTCCCACCCTAACTCTCCACTCTCCCACACTATCTCTCCACTCTGTCACACTTTCTCTCCACTCTCCCACACTACCTCTCCACTATCTCTCCACTCTCTCACACTATCTCTTCACTTTCCCACACTATCTCTCCACACTCCCACACTATCTCTCCACTATCTCTCAACTCTCCCACTCTATCTCTCCACACTCCCACACTATCTCTCCACTCTCCCACACTATCTCTTCACCATCTCTCCTCTCTGTCACACTATCTCTCCACAATCTTTCCACTCTTCCACACTATCTCTCCACTCTCCCGCACAATTTCTCCACTCTTCCACACTATCTCTCCACTATCTCTCCACAATCTCTCCACTCTCCCACACTATCTCTCCACTCTCTCACACTATCTCTCCACCCTCCCACACTATCTCTCTACTATCTCTCCACTATCTCTCCACTCTGTCACACAATATCTCCACACTCCCACACTATCTCTCCACTCTCCCACACTATCTCTCCTCTCTCCAACACTATCTCTCCACTATCTCTCCACTATCACTCCACTCTCCCACACTATCTCTCCACACTCCAACACTATCTCTCCACTCTCCCACTTGATCTCTCCACCATCTCTCCACTCCCTCACACTATCTCTCCACTCTCCCAGACTATCTCTCCACTATCTCTCCACTCTGTCACACTATATCTCCACTATCTCTCCACTCTCCCGCACTACCTCTCCCTTCTCCCACACTGTCTCTCCACTCTCCCGCACAATCTCTCCACTCTCCCACACTATCTCTCCACTATCTCTCCACTATCACTCCACTCATTCACACAATCTCTTCACCCTCCCACACTATCTCTCCACTCTCCCACACTATCTCTCCACTATCTCTCCACTCTGTCACACAATCTCTCCACACTCCCACACTATCTCTCCACTCTTCTACACTATCTCTCCTCTCTCTCACACTATCTCTCCTCTATCTCTCCACTATCTCTCCCCTCTCCCACACTATCCCTTCACTCTCCCACACTATCACTCCACTCATCCACACTCTCTTTCGACCCTCCCACAATATCTCTCCTCTCTCCCACACTATCTTGTCACTATCTCTCCACACTGTCACAGTATCTCTCCACTCTCCCACACCATCTCTCCACTCTCCCACACTATCTCTCCACTATCTCTCCACGCTCCCACACTACCTTTCCACAATCTCTCCACTATCTCTCCAATCTCCCACACTATCTCTCCACTCTCCCACACAATCTCTCAACACTCCCACACTATCTCTCCACTCTCCCACACTATCTCTCCACTCTCCCTCACTATCTCTCCACTCTCCCATACTATCTCTCCACTATCTCTCCACTCTCCCACACTACCTCTCCGCTATCTCTCCACTATCTCTCCACACTCCCACACTATCTCTCCACTCTCCCACACAAACTCTCTACTATCTCTTCACTCCCTCACACTATCTCTCCACTCTCCCGCACAATTTCTCCACTCTTCCACACTATCTCTCCACTATCTCTCCACAATCTCTCCACTCTCCCACACTATCTCTCCACTCTCCCACACTATCTCTCCACCCTCCCACACTATCTCTCCACTCTCCCACACTATCTCTCGACTTTCTCTCCACTCTCCCACACTATCTCTCCACTCTCGCCTGCTCGGCCTTCCGTCCCCCGACCCTGCGTCTGGTCCTCCCCGACCGTCTCCTCCTCTTCCTGTCTACGGCCCTGTTTTCCCTCCACCGGACTCGTCCCCGTCCTGTCTCCCCCCTCGTTCCCCTCGTGTGTCACCTCCCCTGTCTCCTGACCTGTCTCCTCCGTCGCACGTCTGGTCTCACCTTCCCTCCCGTGCTCGTCCTGCCTCGCCTGTCTTGCGCTCCCACCCTATGTTGATTCGTTCCCACGCGTCTCGTCCTCCCCTTCTGCCGTCGCCTCCTCCGTCCTCCCTTGTTGTTGCACCCCCCCCACTGTCTGACTACCTTCGTGCCGCTCGTCCCCTTGTTCCTCGGGTCCTTGCCTCTCTCGTTACCGACCCGTCTGTTCCGGTCTCGTGCCTTGACGCCCTTGTCGCTGCTGTCGCTGACTTCGCCTCTACCCGCCGCCTTGACTACGCCACAGCTCTGGTCTCTGACCCTGCCTGTCCTCCGTCTGTCGGGGGTGCTCCTGCTCTTGGCAGTGACGTCCTGGAGGACCGCCAGTTCGAGCTTGCTTTCCTCTCCAAGGCTGCTCCCCATCTCTGTTCCATGCTGCTAGTCCCTGAGGGTGACCCAGACGCTTTCGACATCCCGACCCCTCGCACTTACGCTGAGGCGACTTCGGGACCCTGGGCCTCACAGTGGATAGCTGCCATGGAGCAGGAGATGGCATCTTGGAGATCCACCGGCACCTTTGTCGATGCAGTTCCCCCACCTGGGGTGAACGTAGTCGATGGCCGCTGGCTCTTCAAGGTGAAGCGCCCTCCTGGAGAGCCGCCTGTGTTCAAGGCGCGCTATGTGGCTAGAGGCTTCAGTCAGCGCGAGGGGGTGGACTTCTTCCAGACCTTCGCTCCGACCCCGAAGATGACTACTCTTCGGGTTCTGTTACACATAGCTGCTCAGCGTGACTACGAGCTTCACTCCCTCGACTTCTCCACTGCCTTCCTTGAGGGCAGCCTACACGAGCAGGTCTACTTGCGTCTCCCTCAGGGCTTTACTGGCACCTTCCCTCCTGGGACCCAGTGGCTCCTGCGGCGCCCCGTCTACGGCCTGCGCCAGGCTCCCCGTGAGTGGCACGACACTCTCCGTGCTACGCTTGCTGACCTGCAGTTCTTTCCGTCTTCCGCAGACCCTTCACTCTTCGTTCGTGCTGGCCAGACTCCGTTCTACATCCTTGTTTACGTCGACGACCTGGTCTTTGCCACAGCAGACAGGGACGCACTGGCCTCCGTGAAGGCAGAGCTGCTGAAGAGACACACGTGCACTGACCTTGGAGAACTGCGCCGCTACCTTGGCTTGCAGATCTCCAGGGACAGAGCATCGCGCACCATCACCCTGACTCAGTCACACTTGGTGCGCCAGGTCCTTCAGAGGTTCAGCCTTCAGTTCTCCTCTGCACAGCCCACCCCTCTGCCTGTAGACCACAGACTCTCCGCTCCAGTGTCTGAGGAGTTGGTAGAGCCCAGTGGCCCCTACGCAGAGCTGGTGGGTTGCCTCATGTACCTGATGACTTGCACTCGCCCAGATCTCGCATACCCTCTCAGCATCTTGGCTCATTTTGTGGCCACAGGCAGACACCGACCGCAGCACTGGTCTGCCGCTAAGAGGGTTCTGCGTTATCTTGCTAGTACATCGGGCATGGGGTTAGTGCTAGGAGGACGCAGGCCAGTGGTCCTTACTGGACACACAGACGCTTCGTGGGCAGACGACGCCGAGACACTCAGGTCTACCCAGGGCTACTGCTTCAGCCTTGGCTCAACTGCCGTCTCGTGGAGAGCTACTCGCTCCTCGTCTGTAGCGCAGTCCAGCTGTGAGGCTGAGATCTACGCTGGTGCCATGGCGGCACAGGAGCTCCGCTGGCCGACCTTCTTGCTCACTGACTTAGGTGAGCGGCCTAGCTTTGCCCCGGTCCTGTTCGCTGACAACAGGGCCATGATCCTCCTGTGGCAGGAGCTTCGACTTGAGGGCAGAGCGAAGCACATTCAGCTGCGGTACTTCCTCCTGCGTGAGCTACAGCAGCGACGTCAGGCTCGCGTAGTACACTTGGCCTCAGGTGCCAACACGGCTGATATCTTTACGAAGGTGCTTGCGCCTAAAGATCATCAGCGGCACTGTGTACAGCTTGGTCTAGTTCCTGTAGCCTCTCACTTGCTAGGACCTTGACTTTGTACTGTCCTTTATATGTATACTCAGACTGGACTTGTGTCCTCTCCCAGTGGCTGGACTAGTAGTGCCGCCCTGCTCTTGTTCTTGCCTTGTCTGTACTCCTTCTGACTGGTCCCTCATACCCTTGTCTCAGAGGTTGGACTAGTAGTGCCGCCCTGAGCTGCTTGTTTAGGACATTCCCCTAAACAGTCTAGGGGGTGTGTCAAACATGTGTATTTGTCATGCTTGTATAAACTGTATAGGGTCACCTCTTAGAGGGTACAAGACTTAGGTATATCTATGTGTACTCTCACTCTATCAACAACACTTCTCTGATTATGATACTAGCTTCCTAGCTAAGCTAGCCTTTTAACAATAGGGTGTTATATACGGGGGATTACGGTATGTCCAGTGAATGCTATGGAGACAATGCATTCCCTTTTTCATATCAACGTAATGTTATTTCAACTGTGAGAGGGCCGAAATGAGGGCATCTGTGTGCTCGGGCTTGCCTACGCTGATGCGAATGAAGTTGCAGAGGTCCGGCTTGTCGTAGTGCCGCACCATGATGCCCTGCGCAGCCAGCTCGTCCTGCGAGCACAGCATTGAAAAGCTTAACGCATACTCCGCCACGGAATGGTTTCCCAAGCAAACTGCATTTCAAAAAACACGTGGCATCAGATGTGTGGGCATGATGGTCTGTACCTTCAGTGCTTTGGCAGTCCAGTGGGTGTTTTGGAGTCCACAGAGAATGAAGTTGGCATGGCTGGGGAAGGGCTTTAAGAAGGGCAGTGTGCTCAGCTTCTCCATGAGGCGCCCCCTCTCCCTCACCAGGGCATCTCGCACCGTCTGCACACAGCCACGCAGGGCAAGGGTGCGCACAGCCAGGCACACCAAGGGCTCAAACATGAACGCACGGAAACACAAGTAACCAACAAAGCAGGTACAGCTTACCGATTATCACCCACCTACACTCACTCAGGCTTATATCCTCATGCATGAAGCACCAGTTATGTGTGGCACGGGCCAACACATAGCCTCCCACGTGTGGCCAACACACACCTCGAGAAACGGCTGGTTACCCCAAAACATTCCAGCACGTATGGGAGGTTGGAATGACACATGCCTGCAGGTAGGGCTGGTTGGAACGACACATACCTGCAGGTAGGGCTGGTTGGAGAGTGCTGCGCAGGCGGCGACCTCAGCGGCGACGGACACGTTGTAGGGCTGCTTGGCGCGCCACAGGTACTCCACCAGCGCCAGGGGGAACGCCCCATACCCCACACGCAGCCCCGCCAGGCCTACGGGCATAACAAGGAAGGAGGAGGGGGGGGGGGGGGGGAGGGGGAGGGGGAGGAGGGAGGGAGGGAAAGAGGGGGGGTTGAGGAGGAGACGGGGAGGGAGGAAAGGGAGGGCAATGGGGCAGAGGAGCGCAAGGGCACATCGGGAAGTTGAAATGCTGCGATTGCAGGGACGAGAGGCAGGGGACAGCAGCATATGGATGAGGCTTGAGCGAGAGGGGGCTGACCGGCGCGCTTGCTGAAGGTGCGCAGCACGATCAGGTTGGCGTGGCGCTGCACCAGCCGCATGCTGGACGGCTGGTCCGAGAACTCAATGTACGCCTCGTCCAGCACCACCAGCACCGGCAACCGCAGCAGCGCCGCCAGGTCCTCTGCACTCAACATGCTGCCAGCGGAGGGGAGGGCGCGGGGGGGAGGAGGGGAGGAGGGGTGAAGCATACGTGTCCGCCCATGTTCCTGCCATCAGGGTTGTTGGGCGCAAAACGCACCTGCCATCGGGGTTGCTGGGCGCAAAACGCACCTGCCATCGGGGTTGTTGGGCGCAAAACGCACCTGCCATCGGGGTTGTTGGGCGAGGTGAGGAAGAGCAGCTTGGGGTGGTGCGCCTCCACCGCTGCCGCCACGCCCGCCACGTCAATGGAGAAGTCGCTCCGCCGCGGCACTGAAGGGGAAGGGGGCAGGGGGGGGCGCACGCAGCACACAGGGGGGAGGGGGAGAGGGGAGGGGGAGGGGCGGGGGGGGGGGGGGGGGGGGGGGGTAAGAGAAGGAACAAACCACTGGATGCGCGTGCAGGAGCAAACCACTGGATGCGCGTGCAGGAGCAAACCACTGGATGTGCGTGCAGGAGCAAACCACTGGATGTGCGTGCAGGAACAGTGGTAGAGGAACACAGACTGCAAGGCAAGACACTCAAGTGATGACATACATGTGTTGACCCACCTGTGATGACACGCGCATTGTTGACCCACCTGTGATGACACGTGCGTCGTTGACATGGGCGTCGAAGGCATACATGGTGAAGGTGGGCGGGCAATCCACTATGGCCTCGCCCGGCTCCAACACACACCTGCACTCCCCATGCCGCACATGCACACCCGCTCACACCACATGCCGCACATGCACACCCGCTCACACCATGCAAGCATGGATAGAAACACAACCGAAGGAGGCACAAGGGTGAACCAGGTGTTGTCGCTCAGCGCGGAATACTTGGCTGCCTCACGACGCACTGATGGCGCTCGCTCGCTCTTGCCATGCCCACCTGCCAGCCTGGCTGCTCTCCGCGGAATACAGGATGGGGCTGACGAGTACCGGCAGGGATGGCAGGGATGGCAGGGACGGCAGGGATGGCAGGGATGGCAGGGATGGCAGGGATGGCAGGGATGGCAGGGATGGCAGGGATGGCAGGGACGGCAGGGATGGCAGGGATGGCAGGGACGGCAGGGAGGAGAGCAGGGAGGTGGGGGGGAGAGCAGGGAGGTGGGGGGGAGAGCAGGGAGGCAGGTGGGCGGGTTGGGGTGGGCACCGCATGATGAGGTCGATGAGCTCACCGCATAATGAGGTCGATGAGCTCGTCCGCGCCGCACCCCACCAGCAGGTGCTCTGCTGGCACGCCGCAGTCGGCCGCCAGCGCTGCCCTGAGCTGGCGGCTCTGAGGGTCCGGGTACACATGGGGGAACGCCAGCGACCCCAGCGCCTCCAGAACCTGCTCGCCTCACAAATGCCATGTGCACACACACGCACACATACATGCACACACGCACACATACATGCACACACGCACACATACATGCACACACGCACACATCCATGCACACACGCACACTCCATGCGTGCACGCACACGCAAGCACGCACGAACGCGCGCGCACACACACACACTTTCATGTGTATACAAGTCGGAAGGTTGCAATACAGCGAGCAATGCAAGCGAGCCGTGATTACTCAAGGAGCATCACCCGTGCACACGCACCCTCCCCTCAGCCGTGTGCTCCCCCCTCAGCCGTGTGCTCCCCCCTCAGCCGTGTGCTCCCCCCTCAGCCGTGTGCTCCCCCCTCAGCCGTGTGCTCCCCCCTCAGCCGTGTGCTCCCCCCTCAGCCGTGTGCTCCCCCCTCAGCCGTGTGCTCCCCCCTCAGCCGTGTGCTCCCCCCTCAGCCGTGTGCTCCCCCTCAGCCGTGTGCTCCCCCCTCAGCCGTGTGCTCCCCCCTCAGCCGTGTGCTCCCCCCTCAGCCGTGTGCTCCCCCCTCAGCCGTGTGCTCCCCCCTCTCCCCCCTCTCCCCCTGGACGGCATGGCAGCAGCGGCACTGACCTCGGGCGGCGGGCCGTAGGGGTTTTCGTTGGCGTCGAGCTTGACAATGTCGCTGGGCGCGCGCCCCAGCTGCGCCGACAGCACCTGCGCCCCGCGCCCCACGCCCCACACGCACCCCGACCAATTACCGCAGGCGAAGCAGCGCAAAGACGGGCGGGAAAGGGGGGAGAGCGAGGTGAGCGCGGCACGGAGAATGTGGGCATGAGGGAGGATGGGCGGGGGAGGAGGGGGGAGGGAGGGGAGGTGGGATTAGGGGAACGCGTGAGAAGAGGGCGGGAGAGGGCGGGAGAGGGCGGGCGGTAGGGGGAGAGAAGAGTGAGAGAGAGAGCTGGGAGGGAGAGAAAGTGTGATGGGAGGAGGAGAGAGTGTGATGGCAGGGGTAGAGAGTGTGATGGGGGAGGAGGGGGGGAGGGTGCGATGGGAGGAGGGGAGGGAATGGAGAGCAAGGCGCTGGGCGGGCGAGCGGGAAGTGGAAGTGGATTCGAGGAGGCAGGCGTGAGGGCGGGATGGCAGGCACGCGGGCATGGGGGCTCGACGGCTTGAGGGTGGAGACTAGGATGGGCGCGGCAGACAGCGCAATGTGGGGCGCAGGCGGACGATGGGGTCCACAAGCAGCAATCACAGGCGACGACCGGCGATCACGGGCGATCACAGGCGACAAAACGCCAAAACTGAGCCGCCACCTATCGACGCCTCTCGGCGCACGTGGAAGGGCAGAGGGGCACCTCGAAGGGCAGACGGGCGCACCTCGAAGGGCAGACGGGCGCACCTCGAAGGGCAGACGGGCGCACCTCGAAGGGAACGATGGGGGTGTAGGGCTTCAGCCGGCGCAGATGCGGGCGGACAAACTCCGCGCCGTCCGCCATTGTGGTCTCCGCAGGCGGGAGCGCATCGGCGCGCGGAGCGGCGGAAGCTGCTGGCTGCACCGCGCGAGACGAGACGCGGCGGGAAACCGGTGGATATGCGAGAGAGGGAGAGGAGCGCAGCGAATGGCGGAGGAGAGCCCGCGGCTGCATGGCTGAGGGCGTTGCGGCGGCAGTGATGAAAGCGACTTGCGGGTATGTGCGTTTGTGTGATATGACGAGGTTTTACGTCGTCTGCTGCGATAAGAGCGCGGGGGCGAGAGACAGCACTGTTGCGGGTATTCAACTCCTCATGTACCAGTACATAGAAACTAGGACTATCAATTGCCAAACGGTACAAGTTGAAGCAACTAGATGACATACATTATGATGAGTCAGCACACCCTATTACGCTTGTGAATGCAGCCTTCAATAGATATTCATTTTGCATGCATTGTGGCCGAAACAAAGGATGAACAAACACCTTCATTACAACATGATACACCGTAGATCATGGATGGCATGATCAAACATAACAGCAACAGTATTGCGTACGGGGAATATAATACAAGCTTGGCTCATGGGCCACAAATCAAGAGCAACACGGGCCACATGCATGTGACGTCGTAGTGTAAGTTTGAGAGACCATGGCATGTAAGGTGGCTGGCGTTGGTACGGCATACAGTGGCAGCACGTGGCGACTGAGGCAGCAGAGGTGCAGGACGTTGCGGCAGGCGCCGTGGCTGAAAGGATGCACGTCCCCTGGGATGGCCCTGCAGCAGGCAGCAAGCAGCCGTGGGTGAGGAGTGCATGTGCACGATGGACGCACGCACGGGTGCGTGCTAGCTCGCTATGTCAAAGCATGCCCTCGCCATGTCAAAGTACCTGTATGGCATGTCAAAGCATGTGCCTGGCATGTCAAAGCATGTGCCTGAAATGGCAGGATATGGGATTGGCATGTCAAAGCATGTGTGTGGCACACATAACGCACCGCAGGTAGGAGATGCGATGCTTCCTGGTGGCTTCATACGTAGTCTGCGCAGTGAGAATGAGGTGCCTGCACGCCATTGGCACAGTGCGGTGGGGCACAGCGCAGAGGGGCACGCGGTCAGCCGCACAGAGAGGGGTGAGGCGCACAGGGAGGGGTGAGGCGCACAGAGAGGGGTGAGGCGCAAACACACGTACCAACCACATGGCAGTGCGGCCAACTCACTCACGTGTGGAAGGCGACGAGGATGGCGAGGAAGACAGCAAGCGGCAGCAGCAGCACAGTGAAGGCCAGCGCTGAGAGCTGGTGTTCCAACCTGATGCACGAGGGAGTAAGTGGCGGACCGGTGGTTTGGCGAGATGGGAGCAACGGACCAGTGGTTTGGCGAGACAGGAGCAACGGACCAGTGGTTTGGCGAGACAGGAGCAACGGACCAGTCGTATGGCGAGATGGGAGCAACGGACCAGTGGTATGGCGAGACAGGAGCAACGGACCAGTGGTTTGGTGAGATGGGAGCAACGGACCAGTGGTATGGCGAGATGGGAGCAACGGACCAGTGGTATGGCGAGATGGGAGCAACGGACCAGTGGTATGGCGAGATGGGAGCAACGGACCAGTGGTTTGGCGAGATGGGAGCGGTGAAGGCGGAGAGGCAGATGAGCAGCGACCACCATGTGAGGCAGCACTCCAGCACCAAGTACACCCTGCCATGCCGTGCATAGTTGGGCCATAGCCATAGCCGTGCCATAGCCGTGCCATGCGTGGAATGGGGGGGCACACACACAGTAGAGCCAGTGGTGGTGGCCACGGGCAGTCAGCGTGGCTGCGATTCATTTGCAGCGGGAAGGCCATGCCAACCAGCTCCACACCCAGATATGCTCACCACATGTGCATTCCAGAAGTGTGTGTGGTTTCTACGAACTGGGATGGTCAAAAGCTGTGCTTACCAGAAGCAGGTGTAGTTACCAGAAATGGTGCTTACCAAAAGCAGGCATGGTCACCAGAAGCGGGCGCGGTTACCAGAAGCGGGCGCGGTTACCAGAAGCGGGCGCGGTTACCAGAAGCAGGCACGGTTACCAGAAGCGGGCGCGGTTACCAGAAGCGGGCACGGTTACCAGAAGCGGGCACGGTTACCAGAAGCAGGCGTGGTTACCGGAAGCGGGCGCGGTTACCAGAAGCAGGCACGGTTACCAGAAGCGGGCGCGGTTACCAGAAGCGGGTGCAGTTACCAGAAGCGGGCACGGTTACCAGAAGCGGGCGCGGTTACCAGAAGCAGGCACGGTTACCAGAAGCGGGCGCGGTTACCAGAAGCGGGCGCGGTTACCAGAAGCGGGCACGGTTACCAGAAGCAGGCGTGGTTACCGGAAGCGGGCGCGGTTACCAGAAGCAGGCACGGTTACCAGAAGTGGGCGCGGTTACCAGAAGCGGGCGCGGTTACCAGAAGCGGGCACGGTTACCAGAAGCAGGCGTGGTTACCGGAAGCGGGCACGGTTACCAGAAGCGGGCGCGGTTACGAGAAGCGGGCGTGGTTACCAGAAGCGGGCGTGGTTGCGCAGGCCGATGCAGGTGGAGAGCCAGAAGCAGTGGTGGTCGAAGCGCAGCACGCAGCGCCCACAGTCGTAGCAGTGCTTCCCGCGCACCGGCTGCTGCACCGCGCAGTACGGACACCAGCGCCGCGCACTGCTGCCAGGGGGAGGCGGGGAGGGGGGACAGCAGGGGGAGGCGGGGAGGGGGGACAGCAGGGGGAGGCGGGGAGGGGGGACAGCAGGGGGAGGCGGGGAGGGGGGACAGCAGGGGGAAAGGGGGGGAGGGAGGGAGGAGAAGGGCTTTGAGATGGGCCCTGGCATGGCCAGGTGAGAGCAGGGGGGGATGGGAAGCCGTTTCAAGAAGAGATGGCGTATTGCTGTTGAGGAGGCAGGGGTGAGGAGGGTGGTGGGGGTGAGGAGGGTGGTGGGGGTGAGGAGGGTGGTGGGGGTGAGGAGGGTGGTGGGGGTGAGGAGGGTGGTGGGGGTGAGGAGGGTGGTGGGGGTGAGGAGGGTGGTGGGGGTGAGGAGGGTGGTGGGGGTGAGGAGGGTGGTGGGGGTGAGGGGGAGTGGTGGGGGTGAGGGGGAGTGGTGGGGGTGAGGGGGAGAGGGGGGTGACCTGAATTGGGAGATGAGGAGATCCGACTGTGCTGCTGTGAGGTGCGATGGCGGCGCTGACAGGGGAAGCAGCAACACTCTCGTCCCTCCCTCCCTCCCCTCAACTCGCTCTCCCTCCTCCCCCCCTGTCTTGCCCACCCTGGCGGCACCCCATGCCCGCCCCCCGCAACAACTGCACTCTCGCTCGCCATCGCCGCCTCCTCTTTCGACGTCGTCGCAAGCCATGTCTACCCCGGCCCCGCACCATCCGCAGCATCTCCTATCGCCACACCATCTACACCCCCTTTCCCCACACCACGTGCACCCCACGTGGCCACACCATCGGCACCCTGGCAGGCAGGGGGCGAGCAAGGCTGAGGGGGCATGGGGCCCTGCACCGGTGGGAACGAGGGGAGGGGCTAGGGGGCTCACACCAAACTCCCCCCTGCCCGCGTCTCCCCTTCCCCCACCGTCGCCTTTCCCCCTGGGAGGAGGCAGCGGCACAACGGCGCAGGATGGTGAGGACTGGCGTGCAGAGTGGGGTGCAGCGGGGTGGGGGGGGGAGTGGGAGGAGAGGAGGCGAGGAGAGGAGTGAGGAGGTCTGGGAGGCGGGCAGACTCGGTTGCTGGAGTCTTGGAGACGCGCGCAAGGGAGGGGGGGGCAGAGGCCGGGGCAGCGGCTGGGGCAGTAGCAGGGGAAGTGGGTGGGGGTGGGGGTACGAGTGGGGCGGCATGGGGGAGAGAGGCCCGGGATGGAGTCCCCCACCTGGAGACGGTGAGGGATGAATGCGATGAATGAGGGGGGGGGAGCGCAGCGATAGAGGCGCCATCCCCATTGCTGTGGCTCGTGACTGCGCGCAACAGCCCACTCTCATCCCCTTGCTCACCCGCCCCATCCATCGCCCCATCGCCCTCTCCCTCCCCGCATCTCTCCTCCTCCTCACCAGCACCCCCCTCCGTCTCCTCCTCCAATGCAACCTGCCCAGCCTGCCGTGCTGCTGCTGCTGCTGCTGCTGCTGCTGCTGCTGGCGGTGCTGGCAGCACTAGTGCTGCGGGTGCTGCTGCGGCCAACGAGTTCACGGCTGCAGCTGCTGCTCCAGGCGCTGCTGCCTGCCCAGGAGCTCCTGGGGGTGGCAGCAAGGCGGGCACAGGCAGCGTGTGGTCGCATGAGCCATCCTGTGCGGAGGCATGCCGTGCCCTGGCTGCTGCCACGGCGGCCTCAATGCTGCCCGCCACATCCTGCACGTAGCTGCCCTCACCACGCATGCACACATGCCCTCACCACGCATGCACACATGCCCTCACCACGCATGCACACATGCCCTCACCATGCATGCACACAAGTTATCCGCATGACATTCACATGCCATTAACATGCCATTCACATGACATTCACATGCCATTCACATGCCATTAACATGCCATTAACATGCCATTCACATGCCATTCACATGCCATTCACATACCATTCACGAGCCATTCACACGTCATTCACGAGCCATTCACATGCCATTCACATGCCATTCACGAGCCATTCACGAGCCATTCACATGCCATTCACGAGCCATTCATGTGCCATTAACATGCCATGCACGAGCCATGCACGAGCATGAGCAAGCAGTGGAAGGAGGGCGGAGGCGGAGGAGATGATGGGGGGGACAGGGGAGAAGAGCGGCGCAGCAGGCCAAGGCACATGCGCAGGGTAGCACGCGGAGCGGCGGGTTGGGACGAGGGTGTAGTGGGAAGAGGGCGGGGCGCAGCGCACGCACCCTGGCGAGGAGCCCGAGGTGAAGAGGTACTGCAGGAGCGTGGCGAGGAAGAGCGCGCCGTAGCACGCCGGGAACCTGGCGTGGGGGGGGTGAGGGGGAGGGAGGAGAGGAGCGAGAAGGGGAAGGGAGGTAAGGGTGCGATGGGGAGAGAGTAAGACGTGTAGGACGATGGCAGGCAGGGGCACACAAGCATGGTGCCCACCACACTACTGTTACCGTATACCACATGCGGCGGTGGTTACCACATGCCACATGCGGCGGTGATACCAGATGCCACATGCTGTGGTGGTTACCACATGCCACATGCGGTGGTGGTTACCACATGCCATATGCGGTTACCACACACCACATTTGGTGGTTACCACATCTCAGATGTGGTGGTTACCACGTACCACCAGCGGTGCTGCACGAGGGCCTGTGTGAGCGCCGTGTTGAGCAGCAGCAGCGCCGCCACCACCACAGCGTGCAGCACCGCCCACCCCACGCGCGCGCTCGCCGCCGTCTGCTGCGCTGCTCGCGCAAGTCACGTGGGGGGGGGCACAGCGGTGGGGGAAGGCAGGGAGGGGGGAGCGGGAGAGATGAGAGGTGGAATGGGTGCGAGGAGGGTGCACCATGCGACCCGCAATCGGCTGCAGGCGCAGATCGGATGGCGCGGTCCGTGAACCGCTCGTTTCCGCGCGCACCTTCCGCCACCCGCGCGCGCAGCACGTCGCCTCTGATCTCGGGGGTGGGCAGGTCGGCCGACGCCCCGCGCTCGTTGGGGCTGGGCACCCACGGCAGCACCAGGCTCGGCAGCCGCGCCATGCCACCCACCAACGCACGCGGCCGCGCGGGGGGGCGGCGGAATGGCTACGCGGAGGGGGGAGAGAACTCGGCACGAGACGACACGGGGTGCGCTGAGAGTGACAGGAGAATCTGCGAAGTGAAGCGAAACCTGACGCCTGGGAGTTGACGCCTGGCTCCCGCAGAGTAAACGTCTGGGCCGTGCTTAAACGCGAGGACCCATACTGAACCGCCCAGTGACGTCAACGCCTGAGGTCCCGAGATTCACTCGGCCGTGGAATGAGGCAAGGCCGAGGTCCCACACACGAACCATTGGCTGTATGTACGGCTGGGTTCAAACGGCGGGAGAAATCGAGGGTGGCGGGGAAATCAAGGCCGCGATAAAAACTCTCTCCTGTACACGACGAATGAGCTATACACTTGGCTATTGTTTCCTTATAGCGATTGTGTAAGCTTCGCCACGAATGTACGCCCACCCATACTATACTTTGAAGCGGCAAACGCTTTTATTGAAGCGATGTACAATATTGAATCTTCTGGCGTCTAAATAAACAGGCAAAATGGGCATGCTGCCATGACCGGTGGCACACTGGGCTGTGTGCTTGCGGTGATGCAGGAGAGGAGAAGAGCAGCGCTGAGGCGGGATGGCGGGCAGCAGCCATGGAGCATCTCCTGCCGGCCATGGAGCATCTCCTGCCGGCCATTAGTGCTCCCACGTGGCACCCACGACCTGCTTGCTTCCGCTTCCTGCATCCATGCCCCCCTTGCCCCTCTGCATCTCGCCACCTCTCACTCACCACCTCATCCTCTCCCCACATGCGCCTCGCCCCCTCCTCCTCAGTCGCCTTGCCACATCTCCCCCTTCTCTTCTTGCCCGCCACCCCCGGCTCACTCGCCCTTGTTTCGTTGCTCCCACGCCAGCGTCGCCAGCACCGTCGCATGCAGCTCAGGGTCGCCCGTCGCCACCACGTCGCCCACCCACTCCTCTGGTCGCAGCGACGCCAGCCGCAGCTCCCCTCCGCGCCAGTCGGTCATCTTGCCCCCCGCGCCGGCCACGATGGGGGCGAGCGCGAGGTAGTCCCACGGCTTCACGCCGAACTCCAGCGCCACGTCCACGCACCCGAGGGCCACCAGCCCGAACGCGTAGCAGTCGCACCCGTAGTTCGCCTTGCGCGCTCCGCCCTTCACCGCGCGGAACGCCTCGCCGCTGGCGCCGGGGAAGAGGTCGGGCGACGTGGTGTACACGTAGGCGTCGCGCAGCGCGGCGCAGCGGCGCGTGGCGACGGGGAGGCCGTTGAAGGTGGTGGGGCGGCCGTGGACGCCCACCCAGCGCTCCCGCAGCACGGGCTGCTCCAGCACGCCCAGCACGGGGCGGCCGCCGTGCAGCAGCGCGATGAGCGTGCCGAAGAGCGGCTTGCCCGTGATGAAACTCGCCGTGCCGTCGATGGGGTCCACCACCCACACCCACTCGCACACCGCCCCCTCCTCCCCCGCCCCCGCCGCCCCCACGGGCCCCTGCAGCCCCTGCTCCTCGCCCAGGATGCCGTGCGCGGGGTACTCTGCGCGGATCAGCGCCGTTATCGCCTCCTCCGCCGCGCGGTCCGCCGCCGTCACCGGGCTCTCGTCCGCCTTCAGCTCGATGCTGATCGGCCGGCGGAAGAACGGTGGAACCACCTCGCGCGCCGCGTCCGCCAGGCGGTGCGCGAACTGCACGAGGTGGTCGGGGACCGCGGGGGACGGCGCAGGCATGGCGGAGGCGGAAGGGACTGACAGGGATCGGCGCGCAGGGCGCACGGTGAGGGCAGGGCGCAGGGGGACTGTGAGCGGCGAATGGCAGAATGTATCGCGCGAGGAGAGAGCGGGGACGAGTGAATGCGGTGAAGGGAGAGCCTTGAAGTGCGAGGGAGCTGTCGCGCGGTGCCTGGTGACAGCCACAGGGGCGACGGAATGCAGGTGAAGGGAGGCCATGGAGAAAGCGAGGCCGTGGAAATGGAATATTCGAGGGCCAGTATTCGCGATATTCCCTTGGCCAGCCCAGCCCTGGCACAAGGTGGCGTCACTTCGTGCCTCCGACAATTTCTGGACTTCCATCCGCTTTGGAGGGCGCATCAGCAAATGTTTCGGCTTTTGGTGTAGCTGGCTCGCAAAATCTAAATAACGAGTTTCCTTCTAAACTGTATGTCGGCCCCAAATTTCCCCCACCAGCGCCTTTCCATCCCCTGGCCTCCTGTCGCCCCATTCTACCCCCCCTAGCTCCTCCGCCATCCACTCCCCACTGCACCATGCCGCTTGTACCGCTGCGCGTTGCGCGGCCCTCTCTGTCGTGCCGCCGCTCATCGCCGGTGCACCTCGCGCCTCTCGCTCCGAGTTCTCAGCGTCCGCTGCGCGCAACCGCTGCGCGGACCACAGCAGCAGCGCTCCGCCAAGAATTCTCCCCCACCCCGTGCTCGGCCGCCGCTTCTCGCGTGCGCCAGCCTGTTGCTTGCCGCTCGGCGGCGGAAGCGGCGGGCTTGGCGTCGTTTCCGTGGGAGAATGCGGTGGAGGGGGCCGGGGAGCGGGGCGGGGAGGAGGAGTGGGGAAGGGAAGCCGCGGCGGCGGCAGCGGGGGATGTAGAGGTTGACGTGGCTATCGTCGGCGCTGGGGTGGTGGGGCTCTGTATAGCTGACGCACTGCTGGCGTCATCGCCGAGTACCAGGGTTGCCGTGATTGATAGTTCTTGGCCGTGCGCCGGGGCAACAGGGGCAGGTGAGAGGTGCAGGGGTGGATGGTGTGGCACGAGCAGGAGGAGCGAAGGGGAAGAGAGGAGAGACGAGAGGAGGAATAAGTGACATGGCTAAACGGAATTTGAGAGTAGGAGTAACTAGAGAAGGTGTGAGGGGTTGACGAGATGATATCGCACCATTTTGCTGGAAGTGCGGCGCTTGGTGCACGGCGCACCATGTTGAGAACGCCATGTTAGATCTGCCTCTCGGGCATGATGACATGATCCCATGGCATGGTGGCACGGTTGCATATTGGCAAGGTGGCGTGGTGGCATGGTGGCATGGTGGCACGGTGGCATGGTGGCATGGTGGCATGGTGGCATCGTGGCATCGTGGCATCGTGGCAGGGCAGGGCTACATTTGGATGGGTCATCGGACGCCGGGCAGCATGACATGGCAGTTGGCGGCGCACAGCAAGCAGCGGTGGGAGCACATGGCGGGCGAGCTGGAGGACGACCACCGGCGGCTCGCCGGCTGCACCTTGGGGCTGGGCCGCATGCACACAGGCAAGGGCCGAGGATGCATGCACACAGGCACGTGATGTGGAGACACGAGTCGGCAGGTTGATGTGGGGCTGTCGTTGTGGCTGACAACATGACCGCCTCACTGCACCACTCTCACACTCATCCCCTCATCCGCTTTTGGCTGCCCTTGCCGGGTGGGCAGCAGACTATGCGGTGGTGAAAAGGAGAGGTCAGAGGCAGGCGAACTGAGAGGGCCAAACCCGTCCACCCCGCCCCACTCCAACCTTCTCCCCTTGTCTGTTTCCGCTCCTCTCCCCGCCACCCCTCCTCCCTCGTCCCCCCCTCTCTGTGTCTCTCTGCCTCGTCCCACGGCCCGCCAGGCAGCATGCTGGTGCCATCGCACCCGTCCCACGCGGCCCCTCTCCTGCAGCACCACCACGCGCTGCAGCAGGCGGGTCTGCCCGCGCACCTGCTGTCGCCCGCCGCCCTCGCTGACGCCGAGCCCGCCCTGCAGCTGCCCGCAGGTGCCATGTCCGCACTGCTGCTGCCGTCCGACTGGCAGCTCGACGCCACACTCGCCGTGCACGCCCTGCTCGCTGTACGTACTGCCATCTTGTATGAATTGGCGTGGTGGGGCATGGCATGGCGGCACTACAGATGGGATGGGATGGCACAGCATGGCACGCTCTCACTTGCAGCTGGCCACAATATCATCCCCCTCAGCACTCCCTTGTTCCTCCCATTCCCCTGCTTTTTTTCATTAGTCCACTCCCCCTGCTCTCCTGCCGTCCTCGTGCCATCGGCATGCCTCTCACCCCCAGCGCTGT
The DNA here is from genome assembly GCA_027943415.1 of Closterium sp. NIES-67. Taxonomy (NCBI): domain Eukaryota; kingdom Viridiplantae; phylum Streptophyta; class Zygnematophyceae; order Desmidiales; family Closteriaceae; genus Closterium; species Closterium sp. NIES-67. The sequence goes on along the minus strand of BQMB01001373.1, from coordinate 1,666,470 downwards.
CGCCAGCACGCCTCCTCTGGTCGCTACGTGGAGCTCTTTCAAGAGAGCGTCTCCACCTTCCTCTGGTACCCTCTCACCGCCCACCGCCCTGTGCTGCTGAACCTGGAGTGCTGGGATGCTTGGCAGGAAGAGAGGGCTCCGCTTTTGTATCTTCACTCGCATGTCATGTGCTTGCGTGTGTCATGTGTGTGTGGGCGTGGGAGTGCACGAGTGTGTGTATTTGCATCTGTTTATGGACGCGTCTATTTGTGCATGCATGTGTCTGTATGTGCGTGTGTGCATGAATGCATGTGTGTGGGTGCTCGCATGCCCACATGCTCCAATGCAGGGCGCCAGAAGGCAGCAGGGTGGTGGGGGTGGCAACGGCTCACCGCCGGGTGCTGGCAACGCGGGCAGTGGTGGTGGCCACGGGGTCCTGGTCTTCCGGATTCATGGCCCACGCCCTCAACCACTCCTCTCCCGCCTCCTCCGCCGCGCCTCAAGCGGCTCAGCATGGCAGCAGGCCCCAGGAGAGTAGCCCAGGCAGCAGCGCAGCAAGCGGCAGCAGTCCTGGTGGCGGGGAGCAGGGCGCGGTGGTGCCTCACGTGCGGCCACGCAAGGTGATGGGTGCACTGGTGATGGGAGATGCTGCAGGGAGGTAAGCGGCTGTAGTGCTGGCTCATGCTGACCTCCCGGCGCCTCCTCTAATCTCAATCCATCTCAACCCTTATGGCCACCCCTCTCATGTCCAGTCCCTAATCTTACTCCATGTCCAACCTTCCTCCTTCCGTGCCTTCTCCCTCTCCCTGCCTCTTCCTGCTGCCATCCATCCATCCATCCATCCGTCCCTGCAGGGCTTTCTGCTGCAGCTCGTGGACCCGCCCCCCGCCCTGGCGCTGCGGCACGGGCTGATGGAGTTTGACTACACCGCCAATTACGCCCCCGCGCCCTCCTCCCCGCCCCACCACTCCCCCACCCCGCACTCTGGGGGCTCCTCCACCGCTGCCCCCGCCCTGCCATCCGCTCCCCCGCCTGCTGCCATCTCAATGACGGCCACGTGCGACCACCACGGCCATCTGCTCATTGGTGCCTCTCCTCACCTCACCTCCCTCAACCCCCATCACCACCCTCCCTCGCGTTGCTTCTCACACACCCCCCTGCCCCCCTCCCCATCTTGCATGAACCGCTGCCCTCTTCTGTCCAATCTCTCCATCACCTGCTTCTCCATCACCTGCTTCTCCATCACCTGCTTCTCCATCACCTGCTTCTCCATCACCTGCTTCTCCATCACCTGCTTCTTCTCCCATAACTCTCCCCCCTGCGTGTGCCTCGCCTGTCAGGCAGCAGCAGGGAGTTCGCTGGATTCAGTGTGGCGCCCCACGCGCCCACCATTGCTGCCATTCTGCGCCGCACAGCCCACTTCCTGCCCGCCCTCACGCACCTGCTGCTGCCACACGAGGGAAGGGGGGCGTGGGGTGAGGGGGAGAAGGGGGAGGAGGGGCGGCAAGCTGAGGACGAGGCGATTGCTGCTCGGGTGAACGTCATTCGCACGGGGCTGCGGCCATACGGTGGGTGCTGGACAGCGGGGTTAGGCTATCTGCAGTCCATGCCCCGCCTGTGATTCCGCGCGGTTGTTGCTCGTGTGTGCCCCATTCTGCTGGTGCGGAGCGTCACATGGACCGTCCCATTCATGACCCATCAACCTGCCCTTTTGTCCCTTCGTGCAGTGCCGGATGGAAGGCCTCTGATTGGCCCTGTGGATTCGCTCCCAGGGGTACTGTTTGCATTGGGCCATGAGGGGTCAGGCCTCTTAATGGTGAGTGCTGGGTGGGAATGCACCAATATTATCGTGTTTGTGCTCATTACTTGCTTCACTTGTTGCTCTCTAGCATTCTCCTCCCATTCACTCCGGCTCACTGTGTGCCATGTGCAGGCCCCAGGCACGGCTGACATGATCATGGCGTATCTGGGGCGAGGCAGCATGCCGGTGGATCCGCATCCCTTCCAGCCTCAGGGCCGCCTCCTCACCCTCCACCAGCTGCAGCACATGCGGCCTTGATGCTCTAGTCTTTCACGTGCCAGTGCTGTGTGTGCTGGCAGGGTGTGGTGGTGAGCCCGTTCGATATTAAAAGCAAGTGTCCACTTCCACTGCTAGCAGGACAATATGTCCCGTTGTTGGAATGACCAAACACCTGCAGAGTTATGAACAAGTTAGATGCCTATCTGTGCTACGGCTAAGTCCCACTACAGCGTGAGTGCGATGCGAGCTCAGTTCCGGGGGGAGGAACTGTCCACTGCTGCCGTGCAGTCAGCTTGCCAGCGGAGGTGGTGCGGAGGTCAGCGTCAGCGGAAGGCGGATGCGGGAGCGGCGCAGCTTCGTCCTCGTCGCGCGGCCACGTGGGAGCCTCGTTCAGCAGCGCGCGACGGGACTGAGCTGCCTCCCCGGCTCTCCTCGCTCAGGCGAGTGGCCACGGAGGAGGGCTTTCTCGGGGCTTGCTTCGATTTGGGGTGGCTTTTGTCGGAGCCCTTCCTTGGAGCTGCTTGGACCTGCAAGGAAGGAAAGCGCTGGTGTGAGAAGTCGATCCCATTCCAAGTGGACCTCCTCCGCCGGGCGACAGAGAGTTCCCGAGGCTCACCTGGTCGCCGTCGTCGTTGTGGAGCCACGAGATGTCGTCCAGGGGAGCTCGCCGAGCGACAGAGACGGCCGATTCAGCGTCACTGGTAGTGCTCGTTTCGCGCGCGTCGCTGCCGTCGTGCGTGAGATTGAGGCGCTGGACGAGCGCGAGGATGTCATCGATGACGCACGGCACCTCGGCGTCCAGGGTGCCGCTGCAGAAGGCGTCCACCAGACGCTCCTCGTAACTCGCCAGCTCCAGATTCTCCTTGTTCTCGTGTATACATGGTATGCTGCAACCCAAAGACGATAGCGTTTCGTTACGATAATATTATAACATGCAGAGAGCTTCATTAGGAATCCGAGTGCCAGGCTTACCTGTCGACTATGGGCGAGAGTATATCGCAATCTTCGACTGGACTGATCGTTTGCGAGATTGCGTAGGAGTTTTTCCGGTTAACTAAGAGATGTGGAGTAGAAGGCTGAACTGCCAAGATAGCCATAATTCCGATGACGGCGGGTCTCTGAGGCACAAAGTGGTAGCGTTGAGCAGGAGTTTCTGCAGGAGAGCAAGTGAGCTGCTGAGCCAAAACCAAGGAATGGTGGAGCAAATCGAGAGTTATGGCTTCTGAGTCCTGACGGCCGACGAGAGTTTTGCTGCGCTGTGGATGGGGCAGGAAGCAGCAAGGGTGATGGCGGGTTGACATCTCAGCACCGCTGGCCGTCAACTCGTCGCCCCCCCAACAACCTGCGAAAGGCTGCCGTTTCAATATTCGAGCGAAGCGCGTCGCCCTTGGGAGCTTCACGCGAAGCGGGATGGCGCCAGTGCAGCCGAGGCGGCTGGCGAATTTGGATGGTGAATTCTGACACTTGGCCAGGGCAGCCCAATCAGAGAGTTCCCAGTCTGCCAGAAGCCATTGCCGCGCTAAATCAAAACCTTACACCGAATCTTAGTAAATTACTTTAATTCTATGGCACATATGATGTATCACAACTAAACAAGACCAATTCTTATGCAATAGCAATGATTTACAAGGCCACTATGATTGGTCTGTTTCAGTAGATGATAGGTACTGTGCCTGCATGACTTGCGCCTCCAGCAACAATGCTTCCATCTGCAACCACAGCAAGAACAGCGAAACACGAGCAGACCATTCAAGACATGCCCCAAAACGCCTCCAAAAATATGGCACGGGACTTACTGATAACTGCAGCAATCAAGCAATCGCGAGCAAGAAGCGTACCCGCGTGAGTATTCTCTTCTGCTCCGTGACGGCTTGCTGGTTGCCGTGCAGTATGGCCTGCAGGTCGCTCATCTGGCTGTTGAGCCCCGCCACGGTGGCGTTCAGCCCCTCTGCCTCTGCCCTGCGCGCCTCCCTCTTCCTCTTCAGCTCCTCCAGCTGCGCCCTTACCTCCGCCTCTGTCACGCCGCCCTGCACCCTCTGCCCCCGCCCCCACAGTGACACCCCTGTGATGGCCCGAATGGCACTGGCAAAAGGGGACAGCCCCACTGACAGCTGCTCCTGCAGCCCTTGCAGTACTCCACTGCTGCTGCTGCTGCTCCCTTGTTGGCCCAGCTGCAGCCACCCCTCAACATCCACATTGTGCACAACTGTGCTCTCAAAGCTTGCCCTTGCAGCCTCTCCCGCTGTAAGTGCTGCAGCCGGTTGCACTATCACTGTTCCCCCAGCTGTTTCTAACAACGCTCCTTCCACTCCCATCACTTGCCTTGCCTCCTCCCATTCCTCTTCCATGACTGGCGGCTCTGCCACAGCAGCAACCACAGCCGACTCAGACGCGTCAGCAGGCAGTGGCTCCTTGTCCATCCCACCATCGCCAGCACCCAAGGCTGACCCCTCAACGGGGTCCAGTATAGAGGGCGGGGGGGAGGGCAGTGATGGGGGAGCAGAGGGCCGAGAGGTGGAGGCGGGGGGTGGTGCAGGCGGGGAGGCAGAGGGCAGCTTGCCTCGCAGCGAAGCCAGCTGCGCTGCTGCCTCCGCCAACGCCTCCCTGGCCGGCTCACGCCCTCCCAGCCAGCACCACAGCGGCACCGCAAACTGGGGGAGAGACGTGGTGAGGGGCTGCGCTGCTGCAGCAGGCAGTGACGACCCTCCCATGCCGCCTGCTGGCCCTGCACTGACCTCCACGCCCTCTGCCTCTGCTGCTGCCTCTCCCCCACTCTCGCTCGCCACTCCCATCACCAGCGCCCCACTGCTGTCCACTCGCAGAACCACTGTGCTCTCCACGCCCCCCACGCTCACACTCACGCTCACACTGTCATCCCCCACCACGCGCACCTCTGCCTGCTCCAACCCTCTATCCACCCCACCGCCCACACCACCCTCAGCCAGCAGAGCAGACGCCAGCGGGTGAGCCTCGGGGTCCAGGAGGGCGGAGGCAGAGGAAAGGGCGGGTGCAGGCACAGATGGGGGTGAGGTTACAGGGATGGTGGCTTGCACTTGTGCTGAAGAGGTGTCGGATGAGGCAGACGCAGCTTGCTCTGCTGCACCTGCACTGCTGCTGCTGCGGGGCATCTCCTGCACTCCTACAGTGCTCTTCTTCCCACTCCCCTCCTCGCTTCCACTCTCGCCCCCACTCTCTCTCCCCTCCTCCTCTCCCTGACTGCACAGAGCCAGCAGCAGGCTGACGTCAGCAATGGCCTGCGGGTCGAGGGTGATGTCAGTGATGATGCCAGTGTCTGTCACGGGCTCCGCCACGTCAGCGGTGGCAGTGGGCTTCACGCGCACCCCCGCCATCCGGCCATTCACCCCCATGCCCCCCACGCCCCCTCTTGGCCCCACCCTCGCCCGCTCCATGCCTCTCTCCACACCCTTGGCTGCCATCCCCAGCAGCCCCCACCTCACCCGCACTCCCGACACCCCTCCCCACCCGCCCTCTCCACCCTCCCTCGCGTTCCCTCGCTTCGCCCCTCTCCTCTCCCCGCCCTCCCCTCCCGGACTGCCCTTTGCCTTGCCATTCGCCCTCCGCCCATCACCCGGTGCTGCTGCTCCCTTGTCACCACCGCCCGCACCCCCTGCCCCTCGCTTCACCCACTGCAGCACCGCCTGTGCCAGAGCCCCTCCCACTGCTGCCCCTCCCCCCTCTGCTTTCCCAGGGTCCGCCTTCACCTGCCTCACACCTCCTGCAGCCTTTTGCTCTCCTCCCCGTGCTCCCACCTGCCCCCTCTGCTGCTGGGCTGCAACCACCTCTGCCACCACCGCTGCAGCTGCTGCCGGCACTGCTGCATCTGATGCACCTGCTACTGCTCTCCCCTTCGACGCTGCTGCTGCTGCTGCTGCTGCTGCTGCTGCTGCAGGCACTATCTGTGCAGCACGTGCGCTGGCAGCAGGGGAGGCGGCGGAGGAGGGCTGCACCGGCACAAGGAAGCGGGCCAGAGAGGCAGCAGCGGACCCCAGCACATAGGCGGCGGTCACCTTGGAGCGGTTGAGGTCGAACGGCAGCTCCACACCGCTGCTGCTGCCCCCGCTGCTCGCCACAGCACCCACCAGCTCGCGCTTCCTCGCATCCTTGCCCTCCCCCTTCTTCCTCCTCCCCTTCCCTGCTGCCTCCTCTGCCACCCCCCTGCCACTGCCCTTGCTCCCACCCCCCTCCCCTCCATCCCCTCTCTCCTTGCTCTTGCCCGAAGCCGCCTTATCCCTGCCTGACCCGCTCCTATCCTTACCCGACCCCTTGTCCTTCCCCGACCCCCCCTCCCTGCCAGATCCCCCCTCCTTGTCCGACCCAGAGCCCTTGCTCCCCTCCCTGCCCTCCGCCCCCCCACTGTACACACCAGCATGGGCCACCACAGCACCGGTAAACGCATCCCTGACCACACGCCTGCCCTCGCTCACCATGCCCTGCACGCCCCCCTCCCCCCGCCGCACTGCAGGCCCCTCCACCACCCCCTGCTCCCCCTTTCCCTCCTCCGCCCCCACCCCCTCCCCCAGCACCCGCCTCAGCGCCTCCAGCACCACCTCCGCCCCCTGCCCAGTTCCCCCTGATCCCCCTGCGCCCACCTGCCCCTGCGCCTCCCCCTTGCTTGCTGCCACCGCGCGCCCGGCCCCCTTCACCCCCTCCTCCCTCTCTGCCTTGCGCGCCCTCCTCTCGCCCTTCCCACTGCCACCCTGCCCTGCCACATGCTCCTTCCCCTTCACCTTCCCCTCACTGCCATTCCCCACGCCCCCCCCATTGCTCGCCGCCCACAACTGCTGCAGCGCAAACACCACCCCCTCCTCCGCCCTCTCCTCCCCTGACCCCTCCGCCCCCTTCCCCGCTTGCTTCTTCCCGCCTGCCTGCCTGCCCTCGCTCCCTGCATCCCCCGCACTCCCCACCACCCCTTTCGCCCCTGCAGCGCCCTGCACCCACCCCTTGGCCTTGCCACCCCACGCCATCACCAGCCCATCAACGCCCTCCCCCTCCCATCCCCCACCCCCAACACTCCCACCCTTCTCCCCCTCCTCCTTCCGCCCCTTGCTCTTCTCCCCCTTCTCCTTCCCCTTCTCCTTCTCCTTCTCTTTCCCCTTGCCCTTCCCCTCCACCCGCCCCGCCCCACGAGCCTTCTCCTGCGCGGCTCTAGCCTTGGCCTGCGCCATGGCGCCGCCCCCTCGCCCCAGCGTCGCGTACTGCGTGCCGGCAAGGGCGGCTTGCGTGGCGGCCGCCAGGCGAGACGCGCGGAAGGGCTCGGGCGCGCGCAGAGAGAAGAAGGCGTGGCGCAGGGCCTGGGCTGCTGACGGGCGCCCGCCAAAGGCTGGGGGGGGGGGGATGGAATGGGGGGATGGAATGGGGGGATGGAATGGGGGGATGGAATGGGGGGATGGAATGGGGGGATGGAATGGGGGGATGGAATGGGGGGATGGAATGGGGGGATGGAATGGGGGGATGGAATGGGGGGATGGAATGGGGGGATGGAATGGGGGGATGGAATGGGGGGATGGAATGGGGGGATGGAATGGGGGGATGGAATGGGGGGATGGAATGGGGGGATGGAATGGGGGGATGGAATGGGGGGATGGAATGGGGGATGGAATGGGGGGATGGAATGGGGGGATGGAATGGGGGGATGGAATGGGGGGATGGAATGGGGGGATGGAATGGGGGGATGGAATGGGGGGATGGAATGGGGGGATGGAATGGGGGGATGGAATGGGGGGATGGAATGGGGGGATGGAATGGGGGATGGAATGGGGGGGATGGAATGGGGGGATGGAATGGGGGGATGGAATGGGGGGACAAAGAGAGGAGAGAGTGGGGGTGGCATCACACACACGAGAGCAGACGCACATCCAACAGCACGGGCATTCACGAGGACCCGAATTGGACCTTCTAGAGCCTGCATCGCTATCGGTGCTTCCATTCCCCCTCCCCCCCCCCTGCCCCTACCGCTGGGCCACACCGCCCCCTCGTGGTTGGGGCGCTTCTGCAGCAGCTGCTGCGCCAACTCCCACGCTGCTCCGCCTACAGGGGTGAGGGGTGATGGTGGGGGGGAGACAAAGGGGAGGGTTGGGGTGGTAAGAGGACTGGGGAACGGAGAAGTGAAATGTGTAGGCAGCACAGGCGGACCGCAAGCATGAGGGGCATTCCTCTGACGGCCCACACACTCAAGTGGGCCGCAAGCGCCAGCATGGCAGCGCCACCCCCTACCGTTGGCGTCCAGCACGGCCATGTCCTCGTCACTGGGGCTGAACTTGAGGCGCCACTTGGCCAGGTCGTGGTCGCACCGCCGCAACTCGTCGTTGAAGTCCTTCTGGGGGGCGCAGGACGGGGCAGCACGAGTGGCACACGAACGAGCTCGCGTTGTGATGGGAGCAAGGCCGAGAGGCAAGAGCGAGCAACAGGTCCGCGATATAATTGGCAGTGTGGCACAACAAGAGCACTCAGATCGGTCCAGGCACACGAGGGGCGTGAGAGGGGCGTGAGAGGGGCGCACCAGAGCAGATGCTTTGCGCAGGCGCTTGACACACAGCTGCATCAGCACTATGCCCTGATAGGCGCGGGGGGGGGGGGCGATGGGGGACGAGAGAAGGAGGGGGGGATGGGAGAGGAAGCAAGCAATGAGGGGAATTCAAACTCGGAGAGGAGAGTGCGCGGATGTGAGAGGCACGTGGCTGAAAGGTGAGCAGGGGTTAGTAGAGGAGGGACGAGACAACGGGGAGAGGAGTGGGGGAATGAGTGCATATGGAAGCCGAGCTCACAGCGGAGTACACGTCGAAGCGGTCGGGGGTGTTGAGCGCCCAGAGGAAGGGCGAGAGCAGCGACGCCAGGGGGTCGGGCGGCAGGGGCGGCGTGGAGGAGGGCGGCATCACGAAGCGCTCGGGAGCGCAGTACTTGGGGTCCATCACTGTCTCGTTGGGCACCTGGGGGGGGTGGGGGGTGGGGGTTGAGAAGGGGGGGAAGGGGGTTGAGTGGGATGAGGAGGAGGCGCGATGTGCATGCATGGACAGTGGAGAGGCCCGCATGCCTCTCTCGAGACGGGTGCACGGCACCGGCATGGGTGGATGCAAGGAGGGATGCGGCTGGGTGGATGCAAGGAGGGATGCGGCTGGGTGGAACACGGTGCGGTGCGGCAACGCGACGAAGCAAGGCATCCACACGCAGTGTGCAGCGTGTCGGGGGGCAGAGAGGCGGGGACTGACGTAGTTGTGGCCGGAGCGCAGGTCGACGCACGCGCCCAGGTCGATGAGGCACAGGCTGCCCGCCAGCTCGTCCAGGATCAGGTTCGATGGCTTCACGTCGCGGTGCACCACGCCTGGGACGAAGGGGGGGCGGTGTGCAATGCGGCACGGTGAACGTGATGGCTGCGATGGTGGTGGCATTGGCACGCAGGGCAGGTGACAGCAGCAAATGCTGGTGGGCCAGGCCGCAGGGACGCAGTGGCGAACGACCGTGACAATGAGGCGTTGGTGAATCCCGGGGTGGGCTCACCGCAGGAGTGGAGCTGTTTGAGGTCGCCCAGTATCTGCCTCATCACCTCCTGCGCCACCTCCCATTCCAGCCACATCTGCTGCTCCCTCTCCTCCTCGCCGCTGCCCTTCATGCCGCGCAACAGCTGCGCGCAGGCAAGGAACACAGGCAACGCAAGCGCACAGGCAACGCAAGCGCGCGGGGCAGGGGCGGACAGACGTCAGGTCGAGCTACACACGGCGCCATGACCACCCAATAGCACACCACGCACGCATCGCTCCACGCTGCCTGCCGGCATGGCTCGTGCACCTTATCAGCTGGGCACCCCATCATTCCCCCCCCCCCCCTGAGCACTCACGGCGTCGTCGACCCCGAGCACGTGCTTGGCGAGGTTGAGCGGGTAGTGCTGGTGGCGCAGGAACACGTCCAGCGTGCGGTCGCCCTGGTACTCCCACACCAGCCACACGCCCTGCCACGGCCACGATGGGGAGACGACGGAGGTAGAGTGAGAGGAAGGATGCAAGGGAAGTGGCGGGGCGAGGTGGGAAAAGCAGCTGCAGGCATGTTGAAGAGGCAGCAGTGCGAGAGGAGCGCACTGTGCGAGTCCAGGTGCTTTGGGATGAGATGTGAGTTTGTTGTGAACACCCGTGGGATGACTCACGCCTCTGGTTGCCCCTACACAGCAACATTCACATATGCCTGCGTCTCTTGACCGCCACACAGCAACATTCACATATGCCTCCTCCACCTCTGCCTCACCTCCTCCAGCTTGCCGCTGGCCTGCTCCGCCGTCACCTGCATGCTGCCCACGAACCGCGCACACACGCCGGGCGCCGTGCGCTGGGGGGGTCGGGGTGGGGGGGAGGGGGGTGGAGAAATTGGGTGAAGGCGGAATGAGCAAGAGGGGAAAGGGGACGGGATGGAGAGGCAATGGGGGCGCAGCAGGCACGAAGCGGTGGACAACCCGTGCACTCCCCTGCAGGTGCCGGTGCACGAGAGGTCCCCTGCAGGCGGTGGTGCATGAGAGGTCCCCTGGTGCCCACCTGCAGGCGGTGGTTCATGAAGAGCTCGACGTCCCTCATCTCGTCCGAGTGCTTCACCCGCGCCTTCACCCGCTTCAGCACCACGTGCCTCTCCCACCGCCCCTCCCTGCCCGCCTTGCCTGCCACCCCCACACCACCCACACACCGCACACCGCACACCGCACACCGCACACCGCACACCGCACACGCCGCCGCCCAGCACAGGGCAGAGAGGCCACCGTTGAGAGAGTGCAATGAAGAACAGCTCACCGCACAAGAGAGGGGCACACGGAGATCGGGGGTGAGGAGAAGCGAGGGGGGCCGAGGACGTACCGTTGGAGATGAAGCCCTCGTACACCACGCCGAAGCTGCCCTCGCCTATCTGCCGCCCCACCTTCACGCGCCCAGGGTCCAGCTCCCTGCCGCGCGGAGCAGAAGGGAGGGGAAAGACAGACCGCAGCCAAGTGAGGGGTTACCGCTGCACGCAGCAGCTAGGGCGGTGGGGCACGGCCCTAGCCAGCACTGACAGCAGAGCACGGGCAACAGCGCGATCCCACAGCAGCGGGAAAGAATGCGCGAGGGAGAGGGAGGGAGGGCGGAGAGCGCAATACTTTTCGGCGCGGGCGTGCAGCGGCGCGACGAGGAAGTCGAGCAGCCCCATGAGCGGCGCGGGGGGCGCGGCGGCGTACAGCACGAGCAGCACCAGCGCCACCGTCCACTGGCGCAGCGACGCCTGCGAGGATAAATGGGCGGGGGGGGGAGGTGGTGATGATGGGGGGAGGATGGGTGGCGAAAGTGAGAACGAACTAGAGGACTGGGGTTACAGCTGGGACGGGGAGGGAGAAGCAATGGGGGAAGGGGAAGCAGAAGTGGATGTGGGGAGGCGACGAGGGAGTCAAGGAGCGAGGAGAGCCGACGGATGGCAAGCAGGAGGCGTGGCGTCGAGTGCACGGCGGCATGGCAGCGAGGCGGAGCGCCGTGGCCGACTGACCGGGTCGTCGAGCGGGATGGCGAGGCCCGCCTCAGCAGCGAGCTGCGCGATCTCGCGGTGCACCGCCACCACCGCCTGCTCCACCTCGGGGGGCAGCCTGTCAGGGCGAGAGAGGAATGACGGGAGATCGGGTGGCGCGGCAGGGAGCAATGAGAAACGGCGTGAAAGGCGTGGCGCAGTGCAAGCCGTGGAAGTGCTTTGCCGGAGTCGGATAAATGCGTTGCCTGAGAGCAGCATGCGTCCACACCGCACGCCGTAAGTGGACGCGCAGACGCCATTTCGAAAACGAAAGGCTCCGAATCGAATGCCGAACCATTCTATCGACACATTTTCAGCGTCGCCGAATGGTCGCGCCGAATGGTCGCGCCGCCGCTTGCGATTCCAGCTTCCATGGCATCATTCCCGCCCACACCCCTCTGATACATACGTCCATCTCTATGCTAAGGCTGCCGCCCATTGCGTCCGCTTAGTATTACGCCTCCCCTCCGATCCCCACCTCCCACTAAAACAAATTACTCCACGTTCCAGTACGAGCATCCACGTCACACTATAGTCGCACACTGCAGTCGCACACTACAGTCGCACGCTACAGTCGCACAGTCGCACGCTATTGTCGCAGGCGGGACACTGATTCGTCCCCAGCAACCTATGGGCCCTCCGCGGGAGCTCACCCGTTGAGCAGCGCCTCCGCCATGTGCCCGTACGCCTCGCCCGCCACCCCCAACGCCTCCCCGCCTCCGCCCTCCGCGCCCCCCACAGCCGACACCGCTGCCAACCGCCGCCGATCGCGGCGCACCATGGGCCGTATGCATGGCGCTATGCATGGAGCTATGAGCTTCCTACCGGAAAAGACGGAGGCGACGGACGACGCGGCGGATGGGAGCGGTGAATGGGTGGGAGAGAAGGGCCTGGCTGGGGAGAGGCGAGACGACGCTAGGCGGATCAACGTCGAGGAGAGAGAGGCGACCGATCCGTACGACGACGACGAGTGAAGCAACGCGCTGGACGACGCCACGCACGCGTCAATGGCCGCGGCTCGCACGCTCGATGCAACTAAAGCCATTCTAGCATCACTTCAGGCTGGTGAGCCAACAACTCCCTAATGTCTTAGCGGCTAATGACCTTGACAAGTAGCCAGGGGTATGGAGATTGTCTGTCAGGCAATGGACGGAGGAGACCTCGAGGCTGCGGTGCGACGTCCAGCGAAACAAACATCCATCCCTCCGACCGTTGGCGAATTTTAGGGTTGGGTGGGTCTCACAGCCCCATCCACGAGCGACTCATCGTCTGCATCCGTGCGAGCGCATGTCATGGGCTGTGATTGGCTGGAAATGCAGGAAAGGGAAAAGCAACATCGCGGCTCAAAAGTCATCCAAATTCATCAGCTGGCTCGGCGTGGTGATTGGGCTGCCCGCTGCTGAGCTGGCGGCTGAATCCCCCGTCGCTGGAGATTCGGGTGTGTATCGCCAGCTGCACCGTCCAAACCTGCCCATCTGCCCTGCCCAGCTTTGCGGCTTGGTTCAGAATAATGTACACGTTACAAGTCTTCTGAACTCCTCTTTATATAAACTTCCCACAGGAAACAAGGCTTCTTAGAGTTGAGAGCAACTGGGATTCGCAAATGGGTGTTGCAAGGAGACCGTCTACACGGCAGTCGCTCAACCTGATGTGTCAAGAGGGAGGAGACAAAGCACAAACCAAAATGGTGCATGTGTATCATTTGCAATGCTTTATCAACCAACATAACAAGAGGCTTGTCGGCAAGGGTTGATGGATAATGTTTCATACCGTGGTGGCAGGTCGTTGGTGAGGACATCTGTGACCATCCCCAGCACTGGCACTGGCGCCCCACAAACACTGCTGGCGCCTTCGTCCCCTGCAGCACCACCCACCCCAACGCTGCTGCCACTGCTGCTTTTTGGCATCTCTGCAACTCCCTTTGGTGCCCCTGCGCCTTCCCCGCTCCCTCCTGCTGCTGCTGGTGCACCTAGAGCTGCTGCGGCCTCCATCTCTCGCACTCGCTGCACAAACTGTGTACTGCTCTTGCACATACGGTAGCACCAATCCCAAGCACACATACACATGGGTTAGAATCACACGAGAATGAACAATAAGGCACACAGCACAGTGGCGCAACAATGAAGTGCTATATGGACAAGAAACATGGCGAGAAAGCGATGCACACAAGGCACCCTGATTGTGACATACGGAGGGAGGTCCGGCAGGTAGAGGCTGAGCAGCACGAGGTGGAAGTCGTGGGGCGGGGCCAGGCGGCTGAGGGCGTCTGCTGGTGACGCCACGGCGCACGCTGCATCCGCGAACTGCGAGAGCGCCACCGCTGCCGCCTTGCGCGTTTGGAAGCACGGGTCCACCACCTGGCGGGGGGGAGGAGAAGGGGAAGAGTGGGGGGGGGAGGGGTTTCAGCAGAGTGAAAGGCCGTTGGCATGTGGACAAATGGCGCATGGCGCCCTATGTGTGTGTGATAGAAACGATTGTGAGGAGCAGCCTTGGCAGCCCTACCCTGAGCACTCACCAGCACGACTTTGCCTCGCAGCAGTCGCCTGAGGTGCACCTGCTGCTGCTGCACTGCTGCCTGCTGCACCTCCCTCGCACTCACGCCCAGGGCCTGACGGGGTGGGGGGGAGGAGTGAGAGGAGTGAAGGCAAGGGATGCAGACAAGCACCATATAAACCCCCAGGTTGGGAAAACCCGCAGGGGAATGCAAACCAACACCCCTTAGCATGCACACCTGCAGCATGGCTGTAGCGAGCACACACCTGCAGCATGGCTGTAGCGAGCACACACCTGCAGCATGGCTGTAGCGAGCAGACAACTGCAGCATGGCTGCAGCGAGCAGACAACTGCAGCATGGCTGTAGCGAGCACACACCTGCAGCATGGCTGTAGCGAGCACACACCTGCAGCATGGCTGTAGCGAGCACACACCTGCAGCAGGGCTGTAGCGAGCACACACCTGCAGCATGGCTGTAGCGAGCACACACCTGCAGCAGGGCTGTAGCGAGCACACAAAAGCAGCATGGCTGTAGCGAGCACACACCTGCAGCATGGCTGTAGCGAGCACACACCTGCAGCATGGCTGTAGCGAGCAGACAACTGCAGCATGGCTGCAGCGAGCACACACCTGCAGCAGGGCTGTAGCGAGCACACACCTGCAGCATGGCTGTAGCGAGCACACACCTGCAGCAGGGCTGTAGCGAGCACACAAAAGCAGCATGGCTGTAGCGAGCACACACCTGCAGCATGGCTGTAGCGAGCACACACCTGCAGCATGGCTGTAGCGAGCAGACAACTGCAGCATGGCTGCAGCGAGCACACACCTGCAGCAGGGCTGTAGCGAGCACACACCTGCAGCATGGCTGTAGCGAGCACACACCTGCAGCATGGCTGTAGCGAGGGTTGGTGTTCGCAGTGGCTTGAGGGCGATGCAGGAGAAACCATGCGCTGCTGCTGCCACCGCCATGTCCTCACTTGTTGCCTGCGCACCCAAGGTGCACGCACACACACGCACACACATCCACACAAAAGCATGTACACACGTGCATACACACATGTGTGCATGGACACACGTGACAAACACACATGAGCAAATACGCTGCACCACTGAGCATGTGCGCCTCACAGCACCCCCACCCCCCATGCGTCCGACCTGAGCTACGAGCACCAGCTTGGATGAGATGGCAGCCGACCCAGGCGCCTCCTGCCACTGCTGCTGCTGTGCTTGCTGCTCCACCTGCTGCCGTGCTGCTGTCTCCTGCTGCTGCGAGTGAACCCTGCTCTCCTCATAGCGCCCCCCCAACAAGCCCCACTCACTCCGCCCCTCCATCCCCTCACGCCCTTCCGTCATGCCCCCCCCATGGCCACTGCACGCCACCTGCGCACCTTCCCTCTCCTCCATCCCCTCCCTCCCATCTCCCTCCATCGCTCCACATCCCTCCCTCCCACTGCCCCGCTGCTCTCCCCCCTCCCCCAGCCCCCCTCTCCCCTCATCCTCCTCCCCCATGCCTTCGTCTGCCAGTGCGGTGAAGCCTCCGCCTCCCACCCTCTCTGCCCCTGCCCCTCCTGATGCTGCTGTCGCCCGCCCTGGCTCCCCGTCTCCTGCAGAAACGACTGTGGCTGAAGCAGCCGGGGCAGCAGCAGAGGCGCTGCAGGGAGCATGGGCGGCACGGGCGGCTTGCTCGGCATTTTGAGCGGAGACATTATGGGCGGCATGGGCGGCATTGATGCGGGCCACATGGGAGCCAAGCAGGAGGCCGGAGCCCGGGGTGCCGTCACAATCCGCATCCACCACCACCACATCCCACCTGCTCCGACCGTTGCCCACCCCTCCCTGCCACGCCACTGCTGCTGCACGCAGAGAGGAGAGGAGTGGACGGACAAGGGATAAAAAAGGGGTGCTTCTGGGAAAGGGGCGGAGAGGGGGGGAGGAGGATAAGACGGAGGAGGCAAAGAGATTGATGGCGGATGACGGTGCGTAGCATATGGCGAGGGTGTGAGGGAGGGAGCTGACCCGGGTGCACAGCGGGCGGGGCGCACTGGAGGGCGGCGATGGCGTCAGGCACACTGTCGGAGAGGTCCACGTCGACACCCAGGCGCGACACAAACGACGCTGTCACCTGCCACACATGGGGGGAGAGGGGGGGAGTGGGGGAGGGGAAGAGAGGCAGAGTGGGTAGGTT
Source organism: Closterium sp. NIES-67 (assembly GCA_027943415.1). NCBI lineage: Eukaryota > Viridiplantae > Streptophyta > Zygnematophyceae > Desmidiales > Closteriaceae > Closterium > Closterium sp. NIES-67. Next base: position 1,650,268 of record BQMB01001373.1, on the reverse strand, counting down.
GTGGCGCGTCAGCGGGGTGATCCGTTGCAGCGGTGGCAAGGACCAGCGTGCATGCAGCAGGCAGCGCAGCACGCAGCACTCACCTGCTGGCGGATGGGGTTGCCGTCCACCACGAGGCAGCGCACCCCCCGCAGCTGCTCCACCAGCGCCCACACCGCCTCCCACTGCTCGCCCCCCACCGCCCCCACCACGCCCATCTCCCTCACCGCCCTCCTCTCCGCCGCCCCCACCTCCCTCACTCCCACCTCCCCCATCCACCCGCCCCTGCCTCTGCCCTCGCCACCGCCTCCCCCTCCATTCCCCTCGCGCCCCTCTCCCCTCGCGTCCCCCTCCCATGCACCCTCCCCTGCTGCAACAGAGCCCAGTGCCCTTTCCCCCACGCCCTGCCCCGCGCCCCCCCCCAGCCCCATGGCCTCCCAGAGGCCCCCCTCCGCCCCCACGCTCCCCCACAGCCCCACCAGCGCCGCCAGCCCGCCCTCGCTGCTGCTACTCGCGCCCGCACGGGGGAACGGGGGGGCGGAGGCGGGCAGGCAGGCGGGGGGGAGAGGCGCATGGGGGGGAGAGCGGGATGATGGCGCGGAGGTGGGGAGGGCGGGCGAGGAGGAGGGGATGGGGGCGAGTGGGGGCAGCGCCATGGGGATAGCGAAGGAGACAGTGGTGCCGATGGCAGGCGCTGTTGCGATGCTGAGAGACCCCCCGAGAGTAGACGCCAGGCTGGGGGGTGGCATGGCAAGGCAGGTATGGGGAGCAGGGGAAGAAGAGCGGACAAGTGGACCTGGGTGCCGGGCCAAAAGGGAGCCATGCGGGAAAACAGGGGGAGGTGTTCAGGGAAAAGTAGGTGGGAATATGGCGAGAGTTGTGCGCTCTTGTGCGCGGCAGCACTCACAGCTGCGCATGTGCGAGCAACAGGGGCGTGGCCGCATGGAGCGACAGCAGCGCGTGTGGCAGAGGAGCGGCGTGGCCGGCATGAGGTGGCATGGCGTTGAGTGTGTCCAGCACTGGCTGCGGCACGCCCGACCCCGTGTCCTCCACCACCACCTCCACCCACACCTCGCCGCCCCCACTGCCACTGCCAGCACCACCACTGGCAGCAGCAGCAGAGGTAGCAAGGGTGATGGCAGCGGCGAATCGCCCCTCCTGTGTTTCCAGCAGCCCTCTCAGCGCGCCCCAGCTGCACCGCCCGTCCACCACCCGCTGCCCACTCAAACTCCCTCCTCTCCCCCTCTCCTCACCCTCCTGCTCCTGCTGCTCCTGCTGCTGCTGCTGCTGGCGATGGTCAGTAGAATCGCCCTGCGCCAGGCCCCCCTGCTGCAGCCAGCTGTCAACGGACAGAGACGCGAGCACGGCAGAGCGGGTGCTCGGCTGCTCCTGCAACGCCTGCTCGCTCCAGGGAGCAGCATAGGCTGCTAGGCGCCGAGCAATGCCGCCCAGGCCGAGGAGGTCGGGACTGGAGAAGAGGGAGGAGGGCGAGGAGGGCACGGAGAAGGCGGAGGGGAATGGGGCGGTGGGGGCCGTGGTGGGTGCTGTGCCGGGGGACGGGGAGAGGGGGTGCCGGTGCATGGGTTGTGGGAGGGGCATGCGCGAGGGGGGCAGGTGGAGAGCGTTCACGCCGTCTTGATTACCCACGTTCACAATCCCTGTCACCACTCTGTGCTTCTGCTGCGCGCCCCTGTGCTGGCGCTGCTGGTGCAGTTTGACCTCGGTGGGGTGCAGCAGGCGCATGCAGAGGAGCACGTGGCCCTGCTCCGTGTGCTGCACGGCTGATGACGCCACGCACAGCAGCAGCTGCCAGGGGAGAGCGGGGGGGGACAGGCAAGTGGGCCATGACCAAGGGCGGACACACGGAACAGGGGAGCTGCGGCATGAGCACAGCGTAGAGGAGAGTGAGCACAGGAGGACGAGAGAGGGAGCGCAGACCTGTTTGAGTCGGAGGGCGTCGGAGCGCAGCAGCGACGGCACGTCCTCCATCACAAGGCACGCCACCTCCACGCCCTTCTCGCGCGCCTCGCCGCCCACCGCCGCCACCACCTCGTCCACCACCATGCGCACATCCACCGCAGACGTCAGCACCGGCAGTGGGCCATTCTGTGCGCGCCACGTGTCGCTGGCAGCAGCGGCGAGGCGGGTGAGATGCGCGGCGAAGGCGTGGAGCGTGTGGATGAGGTCGAGGTGCATGGGGTCGGACACGGACGACGCCAGCAGCCGCAGCATGCCCACCACGCCTGCTGGCGGGCGCGGGGATGGCAGGCGCACAGGGATGGCAGGCGCACAGGGATGGCAGAAGCACATGCACGGGCGGGGAGGGAACGCATCAAGGGAAAACATGGGGGCCACATGGGAGGGGCGAGGGGTGGATTTCTCGCGGATTTAGGGGCTGGGGAAGGATGAGAGGCAGTGAGAGCGGGAGTTGGGCGCACCTCTCATGGGCGCCGCTATCTCGTGGATCAGCACGCCTGCAGCTGCGCTCGCAGCAATTGCCCCACCGCCCGACACCACCGCCTCGCTATCCTCTGCCGCCATCCGCGCCTCTCCCCTGGCACCCTCCCCCTCCACCTGTCTAGCTTCTATCCCCATCCTCTCTTTCTTCTCCTCTGCTTTCTCCTCCTCCTCCCCCCCGCTCCCCCCCGTCAGCGCATCTCCCTCACCGCCTTCCCCCGCCTGTTGCCCACACACCCCGCGCAATCGTCTCTCCAGATCGTTCACTCGCGCCGCCTGCGCGGACAGCGCGCGGAGCAGCAGCAGCGAGAACCCCAGCACGGCCAGCGCCGCTACAGGGGGGCTCCACGGCCGGTGCAGCACCTGGTGGGTCGCGTGGGTAGCCCAGTCGCACCTTTCGCCTCGCGAGTCGCCGGCGACGCACGCTGCGACGGGCTGCGACGAGGGCGACGCAGGTCCCAGACGCATGACGTTGAAAGCGAGGAGGAGCGCGACGCCATAGCCGCAGAATACGACGATGCTCGCTAGGGGATTGAGGTCGTGACCGCCATGTTGTCGCGACGAGCGGCGCGACGAGCGGTGCGATGGGTCTCCGCTCTGGTGCTCGCCGAGCCTCACTGCGCGAGGCACGAGGGGCCGTCGCTCTGACGCGTCCATCTACCGCCGCTCAGCATATGCGGGTACGAGCTGAACGACTCGGTCAGATACTAGGTGCTCTATCGTCCATCTACAGTACATCGAATAGACTGCGACGAATGATGTGTGCTCTATGAGAATGGTAGCTGTTGTAGGAAGAAAGGCAGTAAGTAGGCGGTCCAGGAGAAGGCTATGGGAAAGAACAGTGATGGTATGCTCTCTTGGGAGGGACAATATCTGGGAGCACAAGAACCCCGAGGTGACTGATGGCATGGGCGATGGGACAAGGCCAGCCCAGCAATTCCCAAGGCTGCGTTGCGTAGTGGGCTGCTGCAAGCAATGTGAAAGGCGAGAGGAGCTCGAACAGATTTTGAAGGGGCCCCGAGGGCGGGAAATATGCTGATTGGTAGCTGCGAATGTCGCAGAGTTTGTTAGTTACCTTTCTTTGGCGAATTTTGGATTCCAAAACCACTTCGCAAAGCGAATTGCTGGCTTTCCAAAATCTTGTGCCGGGAAACCTAAAATGGTAATTCACGGCAGTCATTACAGATCAAGCAGCTGTGAAGGTATTTAGGTCTTGTCGTTTCCGCTAAGCTCGAATCGAACTTAGGTTGCTATGCGCCTGTTATAGCGAGAATCGCATCGAGACATTGCGCATTTAAAGTCGGCGCGGCGAATAAGGTCGAATTATGGCCTCCGCCGCCTCTATCGCCGTCACCACCGCCGACCCACACAGCGCTGAAAGCATCAGCGCGGGCAGCGGGATCGAGGCCGCGACGAAGGGCGGCACGGGCGAGGGCGAGGGCGCGGTCTCGTACCACGCGTTTCGGTCGGAGGAGGCGGATCTGGCGGCGGTGATGCGCGCGGTGCAGGCGGAGCTGTCGGAGCCGTACTCCGTGTTCACGTACCGCTACTTCCTCCACCACTGGCCCGCCCTCACCTTCCTCGCGCGCGCCCCGCGCTCCGCCAACCAAGGCACCGCGGAGGCAACAGAGGGGGACGACGCGGAGGGGCGGTGCGTGGGCGCGGTGGTGTGCAAGATGGAGGCGGAGCGCGCGGTGGCGCGGGGGTACATCGCGATGCTCGTGGTGGCCAAGGAGTGGCGCGGGCGCGGCGTGGCGACGAGCCTCGTGACGCGCTGCATCGAGGCGATGAAGGCCGCGGGGTGCGCCGAGGTGGTGCTCGAAGCCGAGGTCACCAATGAGGGCGCGCTCGCGCTGTACGGGAATCTAGGGTTCATCCGCGCCAAGCTGCTGCACCGGTACTACCTGAACGGCTCAGATGCGTTTAGATTGAAGCTGCTGCTGCCGTCGGCAGGGGACGCGGCGGAGGAGGAGGAGGAGGAGGCGCTGGCCGCTGCCATGGGCGTGGGGGCTGGCGGGCTGGCTGCTGGCATGCAGCGCGGGTGCTGCGGGCACGACCACGGACATGGGCATGGCGATCATGGGCATGGGCATGGGCATAGTCACAGCCACGGGCATAGCCATGGGCATGGTCATTCGCATGGGCACAAGCACAGCCATGCACATGCACATAGTCACAAAGAGGAAGGGTGCTGCAGCGGCCACTCCCACTCCCACTCCCACACGCATGATCATGCCGATGCACACACGCATGACCATGCATGTGCACACGACCATGCACACACGGAGCAGCAGCCTCAGGCGCCAAGTACCCCAGAGCCCCATGCGCATGCGCACAGCGACCCCGCTGAGCCCACCAGCAGTGCCAGCAGCGCGGGCACGGAAGGGCGCAAGGCAGGGTCCAAGGGGTCCACAAGCAGACGCAAGGGCAAGGGCGGCAAGGGGAGATGATGGTGGGTGCGTGCAGTGAGGCATGGAGGAAGCAGTGTGTGGGCAGAGAGAAGAATCTTCACTTGCGCTGTAAGCGCATGATGGTGCATGATGTGGTTTGTGTACCTGTGAGGCCTGCTCAGTGCCCTGTACGTTGCACGTTGACGGTGCTGTGGTCTGTTTCGTCCACAAGCAGCTCTCGCCGGTAGTCCAACATTGGCTTGACTTGCTTGCTGTACGACAGAGTTTGATTGCACAGAGTCCTGTGAGCGAAACATCAACTGTGTATTTCCCTGCGCACTGGTGACCTGTGTTGGCACTGCTGCTTATTAAGCTGAGCATGTCAACCATTCCACCCACCTCATCTAAACGAATTATGCATGTCTCGTTCAACACATGGATGACAATGCTGAATAATAATTCATTGGCTCTGTACAGCATACAATACAATCAATAACCAGTGGACAACCTGTACACGAACCCTACATCTATGCTCGCAGCTATTCACAAAGCACACAAAACACAGCACACAAGCACAAGCAACACAAGGCAAACAAGGGAACCCATGATCTACACAAATGCACTATGGGATGGGATAGGTTAGGAGCCACCGCTATTTTGTACAAGGCCGGCAGGCAGCCCTCTCAGTTCACCCGCGCCTGTCGAGCTGTCTCTCAGCGGTGAGCACGCAACTGTCGCGCTGCAGCTCGCCCCCGAACACCTCCTCGTCCACCACCACCGCCAGCTTACCCACCGCTCCTCCCGCCGGCAGCGCTGCCTCCTGCTGCCCCCCCATGCTCTCCACTGCAATGCCTGGCAGGGGGGTGGTGAGTGCGCCCGGCACAGCAGAGGCGGAGGCAGGGAGGGGCTGGAGCGTGGGGATGGAGCAGGCAAGGTCAGGCGCGATGCCCACCTGGTCGATGTCGTGCAGCGCGGGCGACAAGTACTTGGCCACCGTCACAAACAGCGCCGACCCGTCCGTGAGCTCAAACACCGTCTGGATGCGCCCCTTGCCGTATGTCGTGTCGCCCACCAGCATCGCGCGCCCGTTGTCGTGCAGCGCGCCCGCCACGATCTCACTCGCGCTCGCACTGCCATGGTTGACGAGCACGGCCAGCGGGCGGTCTGTGAGCGCGCGGCTGTTGCGCAGCGCAATGGCCTCGACGGCGCCACTGCGGTCGACGGTGTTGACGAGCGTGGCGCCCGTGCCCAGCCACATGCGCGCCACCTCCAGTCCCGATCGCACGAGCCCGCCGGGGTTGTTGCGCAGATCCAAAATGTAGTTCGCCACGCCCTGCCCCTCCAGCCGCTCTATGGCGCGCTCCATGTCGTCCGCCGCGTTCTGATCCGTGGGTGGTGGGGGCCGTGGGAGGTGGGACAGGATGTGAGGAAACGCGAGAGGGAAATGGAGGGAGGAGGGCAGGGGAAGGGGGCATTCCGGCACTGCGGATCGTGCACTGAATGCGAATCCCCACGGCACACCGTGGCGAGGGCGGGGCACGGTACCTGGGAGAAGGACGCGAGGCGGATGTACCCCGTGGTGCTGGCGACGCCCTGGTCCGTCTGGTGCGGCAGCACCGTGGCGTACACCGGCGACATCACGATGGGCTCCCTCCGTAGTACGATGTCCGTCGTGTCCCTTAGCAAATCAGCACCGTCCACGTCAGCGCTCTGCAGCACAAGCAACAGGAGTCAGTGCTTGCGTGCAGATAGGCGGACAGCAGCAGATAGCAGCAGTGAGAGGATTGAGGTTGATTATAAAGGGGATGGAGGTTGCCTTACAGCAGGGCGCACGGTGAGCGTGACTGCTGTGCCCGCTTTGCCTCGCAGCAGGTTCGCCGCCTCCTGCCCGCTCATGCCCGTGAGAGGGGAGTCTGCCAGCCCACGGTCAGCAGGGGAGAGGAAGGGAGGGGGTGGAACTCGCGACTTGCTAGAAGCGTGGAGCGGCACGGGCGCGACGCAAAGGAGATCAGGGAAGAGCGACAAGGAGTGATCGGCGGGGGAGGAGGGGCGGGGAGCGGGGGGGGAGTGGGGAGTGGGGAGGGGCGAGGGGAGGCGGTACGTACGGTCGACGGCGACGACCTCGTCGCCCGAGTGGATGCCCGCCCGGTCCGCGGGGCCACCCTCGATGGGCGACAGCACCAGCTGGGGAGGGAAAGGAAGAGGGGAGTATGGTGGCGGGGATACGTGAGCGCGAAGCACGAGGGAAGCGCAGCGAGGGAACGTGGGAGACGCGGAGGCGTTGCAAGGGGAAAACGTGCCCGAGGCGAGCAGCAGCCGCCGTGGGTGGGAGTATGCGCGCACCAGGCGGCCGTCTTGGGTGTCGGAGGCGAGCAGCAGCCCCACGCCGTCGAGGCTGCCGTCGCTGCTCACGCGGAAGCTGTCGTAGTCGCCGGGCGACACCAGGCGAGTGAACGGGTCGCCCAGCGACGCCAGCATGTCGTCGACCAGCGCGTACGCCTCGTCCGCGCTCTCCGCCGTCAGGCTTCCGCCGATGGCGGCGGCGAGGCGGTCCTCCCAGTCCTGGTGGTTGAAGGTGGGGTCCACGAACGCCTCGCGCACGATCCCCCACGACTCCACCATCGTGCGCTGCGCCGCCGCCACCTGCGCGCAGGGGCGCATCACGGAGCATTGGAGGTGGGGGGGTGGGGGGGAAGAGGCACGTGGTGAGAGATGGCGCGACAGGGAGGAGACTACCGGAAGACTGCGGAAGCGGAAACGGAGAGGGGAGCGTGGTGAGACGGGCCTGATGGATGGCGATGCAAGGTGCGGTTCATCATCATGAGAGGTCTGGTCCATGGTGGATTAGCAGTTACCCGCGGTTCGCACGTACCCCGGTGACGAGCGGTCGCGGTAGGATGAGAGTGAGGACGCCGTCCTCTTGCACCTCGCCCACCGCCGCGCCGCTCATCTCCAACTCCTCCGCCGCGCCGCTTACTACGGTCTCCGCGCCTGACGGCGCGGGGATCCCCATTAGCAGCACCGCCGCAGTCGCTGCTCCGACAACGGCTCCCGCTGCCGCCTTCCGCAGCCATTGCGCAGCTCCAGCGAGCTTGCCGTGAGCGCCCTGCGCTGATGAATTCGCTGCCGCTGTTCGTTGCGGTGTCGCTTGATGCGATGGTGACGAATCGGCTGCTGATGGGCCCTGCGATGCGACCGCGAGTCCATGCCGACGAGACGGGCGCGATTGCACGCGACGACCCAAGGTAGCGGTCGGCTGCTTTGACTCGAGATGGAGGGATTTGGTAGAGAGAGAGTTGGAAAGGTTGTTGTGGGCTCGAGCAGTGGGAAAACCAGCTGAGTGCACGGAGGATTGCAGCGCTCTGACCGCCATTGCGTCGACCACGGGATAAGAACGGCTTGCGCAGATGACAGGGGGCCGAAGTTCCTAAGGAGGAGAACCTGATGGGCTTGAATTGATCTCACAGCACTAGCTAGCAATGAAGACAGGGAATGACAGCTTCCGAGGAGGAACGAGTCATTGCTTGCTGATATGATTTGGAGGTGACACGAGGCGCGATGATTGAAAATAGAAGGAAACTGATTCGGGGGCAAGGGGGAGATGCGGAAGATGTTGATGGGGGGAATTCGAAGGGAATGGTGGGCGGGGGGGGAGAGAGAGAGGCGCGGAGGGAAGCGCAGATGCGGAATCGCGTGATGTGATTGGATGAGAGGTCTCGTCACCAACGCAGCTGCACACCACAACCTTCCGCGACCAGCCCCGTGCGCGGAGGAGGCAAGGGAGTTTTCTGGGAATTGGGGGGAACGAAGCTGACTGGCAGTTGAATGCTGGCACGCGTGTGACCGAGCTGGAAACAGAACACACAACGTAGGCACCACGTCTTAAAGGAGGGCAACGTCACTGCCAGACGTCGATCATCGGCGTTCGCTGTGTTCCTCGTCGATCGAATCTGGCACGCGGGCCAAGCAAAACCATTTGTGCTGCCGCTGGAGCTGGGTCAACACCAATAAAACGCGAGAGAAAACACTATGTGGACCAATAGTGGGTTTCCAGGACTGTTTATTGGTTCATTTCCTCACGTGTCTTGGCGTTGACACAAAAGCCTCGCCAAAAGAATCACTGGAAGTGTACTGAGTGATCCAGAACGAAACTAGTGACCCGCCAGTTTATTTTCTGCGTGGATTGTAAAAGCATAAAGAGATTCCTTAAAAACCCGATGGCAAAATAGCTGAGGGATTATCTATCATGTTGGGACCCCTCTTGATCAGGGCCTGACTCATAGACATGGCATGAAACGCAATGATACAACATGCCCAACAAACATACTCGGAAGTGCAATTCCCCGATTTTAGCTTCTCATGTGAGCACGATATGCAATGGCATGCAGCATTGAGCCTAGCTGGCACAAGACGAACTAGAAACAAAACTTTGCAGATCACATCATGGAGGACATATTTTGAACATGTGGGTGGAGATTACTATAACACTGTCTGCAGAGGCTACTCCGAGAACCCTTTCACATGTTTTAGGTCCTCAGTGCGCTGAGGCCTCGCAGCGCTTGTTGTAAGATGCTTCATCAAGCAAGTCCTCAAGTTCTGAAGGGTTGGCAATCTTCACCTTCATGATCCAGCCATCAGAGAAGGGAGCGGAATTCACCTGGTGCGATAGAAAATACAAGGCAACAGGGAGGAATTGTGGAAGAGCTCAGCTGATGGTGGAGATTTATGTATGAATCGTCAGAAATCAGCAGGATAAGAATTGCGGAAGGTGACTCCTAGTGGATACAGTACTGCAGGCCTCACCAGGGCAGGGTTGCTGCTGAGCTCCGCGTTCGTCTCGACGACCTCTCCGGTAATGGGCGAGTACACGTCACTGGCGGCCTTCACGCTCTCCACCACGCCGAACGTTTGGCCTTTCGTGACTTGCGAGCCCGCATCTGGCATGTCCACGAAGACCAGCTCGCCCAGCTCATTCTGCCAGATGGATAACAATCTGAGCTTAGGTCGTTCAATCTTATCCACTGCGGAAGGAGAATGTTGGGTCACTCACTTGGGCGAAATCTGAGATGCCGACTGTTCCGACCTCGCCGTTTACTTCAACCCATTCATGTGATTTCAAGTACTTCCGGTTCTCCGGAGCTGCAGAAAAATGCATTCCTCGTTAGACGTCTTCGTGTTGATGCCGTTATTGTTATAAACTACGCAATGAGATGCAAACTCACCGGAAGCGAAGGATCGCCAGAACGGCACGATGAGGCTGTCTGTCGCTGGAAGGCAACGGACCCTCAAGGATGTGGCGGCCTGGGACGCGAACACTCTGCACAGCAAAAACCGCGCTCTCTGTCACGACCCTGAACAAGCCGCGAGATTGAAAAAAACTACGGCTAACTCACTGACCTGAGAGCCATGGCGGCGACGTGTTCTCGTCTGGTCGTCACTAAAGGTTGCTCTGTCGAAATTGCGTTGCGGACAAGTCTGTTGAATTGGGTTTGGAAGGCCAAACAGACCAGATGAAGCCCTGAAGAAGTGGCTCAAAAAGGCTCACACCGCCACGTCAGATTCGCTCCCCTATCTGTCTGCAACAGTGACGACTCGGTGGAAGAGATCCGCTTTTCTGGACTGGAGCGTGCATCTTCCCCCCACTCGTCCAGCTGTGGTGTGTGGCTGGGAGTTCCCCCAAACAAGGTATTGGTACGTATCCGCTGTTTGAAATCTCGACATGTGTTGTAGCACCACGAATATACAATAAATTTGTCGGAATAGTCTCAACTCCACTTCAGCACTTACTAGACAAAAAGGCAAAACTCTTCTTGCTGTGAAGCTGGATAGCAGCTCAAAAAGTTGCTGCGAACTGTGGTTCTGAATACGTGAGGAGCAACGAATATGCCAGATTCTCTCCAACCCTTCGTTGTTGGCTCATGGCACAATCCGGCAAGCACAAAAACAAGTGTTCATAACAATAACATTTATAGCAGTACACGCAGAGCAGAAGGGCAGAAGCAGGAAAGAGGAACTCAAGTTGGCTTCACCAGATAGCATGGGCCTCCACAACACTTGAAGGAGCTCCCATCACACAAACCACCATGGGTGGTGTGTGTGACTATAAGGGATGCCCTTCAAATGAAGGCCAACCCCCTCATAAATCAAATCAGCAGAGGGGCCTTGGAGCGGAGGCGCATGATATCTGGTGAGGCCTGTCGACCAGCGAAACAAGCAAACGAACAAAACCAAAACGAAGCAACAACCTCCAACATTCCCCCCCTGCGGGCTGCAGCGATTGAGCAGCCACCACCTGGCCTCAGCACTGGCCAAATGCAGCCGGCTCATGACGCCAACGAAGCGTGTGGCAGATGTGGCTACAACTCCCACAGCTGCGCCTGCCACATGTGGAACTGCTCCGCTGTGGCCGACACCGCATGCAGCATGCCCCCCCCTGCCCCCTGCTGCTCATTCGCCTCCATTGCAGCAGCAGCAGCACCTGCCATAGCCGCATGGGCACTTGCCGCCTCCTCTTCTTCCCCTCCCCCGCCCTGCCCGTACTCCCCTGTAGCCGCGCCTTCCCCAGCAGCAGCCTCCCTCGTCTCCCCCTCCCTCACCTCCCCCTCGTCCCCTGCCAGCAGCAGCAGCGGCTCAAAGTCAAAGGGGCTGCTGTAGAGGCTGGGGGGGGGTGGGGGGGCAGCGCAGGGGGGCTGGGGGGAAGGAGGTGAGGCAGCAGGCAGGGATGAAGTGGTAACAGCGTTACCTGGAGAATGAGGCGAGTGAGAGGTGGTTTGTGTGGCAAGCAAGTCAGCAGGTGCAGGGTCACCGGCAGGTGCCAAGGGCGACTTGGGCCATGTGCCAGGTGTCATAGGGCCATTGGCGATCGTGCTTCCATGGCTGCAGTGGCTGTTGCTGGCAGCAGCGCTGGGAGGCAGGAACTCGAAAGGCGGCTCATGCACTGCATCCGCCTGCTGCTGCTGCTGCTGCTGCTGCGCCTGACAGCCGCTGTGCCCTCCAGCGGCAAGCATGTGGCGAGGGTGCAGCAGGGGCGAGTGCAGGATGCGCATCAGCTGCTCCCTCGCCGCTGCTGCTCCAAGCACACCCCCGCTGCTGCCTGCTGCCTCAACGTTGCTGCCTGGCTCCTGCCGGGTGCTCGGCACCTGATCGCTGCTGCTGGCCACCTGAACGCCACTGCCAAACAAGTGGCCGCTGGTACTACCGCTTGGTGGGATGGCAGGCGGCGGCAGGGAGAGGGCGGAGCCGAGAGCAGCGAGGGATGAGAGCAGCTGCGCCAGCGCCTGCACTGCTGGGCTCGACGCAGCACCGCTGGGGGCAGCAGCGTTTGGGGAGGTGGAAGGGGGAAGGCGCGCAGCAGCAGGAGGAGGAGGAAGGGGAGGGATGGCGGTGGTGGGAGGAGGAGGTGCAGCAGCGGGCGCAGGCACAGTGGCAGGAGGGCTGTCCGTGGAGCCACCGCTGCTGCTGAGATGGACGCTGCTGAGCGGAGTGCTCCTGAGCGGGGTGCTGGTGAGAGTGGCGGCGGACTGGGTGGCGTGCGTTCCTGCAGGCGCGGGTGGTGCGGCGCCAGAAGCAGGTGGTACACCGCCCGCTGCAGCGTTCATGCCGCTGATGGCCCCACACGCATGCTGCATTCGCTGCTGCGCCATCCACGCTGACTCCCCGTCCCCATCCGTCACTGACGCCTGCCGCTGCTTCTGGGCCCCCCAGCGACCTCCTCCCCCCTCCTCGATTTCCGCCCTCTCTCCCGGGGGCGAGTCCGGCAGCTCAATCACGACTGCTGGAGCCTTATGTGGCGAGAACTCCGCCACCTGCGGGAAGCGCGGAGCGGAGAAGGACCAAGCGGGGGGCGGCGGACCGCTTGGGGAGCAGACATTCGCAGCAGAGGCGCCGAACGCGGCGGAAGCGCCAGCGCGGGTGTTGGAGGCGAGGGAGAGCGGCGAGGCGCGGCTGGAGATCTCGGTGGTGGGGGCGCACGGCGCGCAGAACACGCTCCCCGCGCCGCCGCTGCTCGCCGCCTGCACGGCCGTCGGATTGCTGTCCGACTCCTCCTCCGGGGACGATTCCCACGACATCGCGCCCGCTTCCCCGGCGGGAAGAAACCTTTCCGCTGCGCCTCCCCTCGAACCCCCGCCACCTTCTCCGCCTGCGCGAGCCGCGTCCTCCGCTACCTCCTGACACACGCGCACGAGCGACTCGGCGATGGCGGGCGGCAGCGGCACGTCCTGGCGGCTGTCGGGGAAGTTGAGGCCCCCCGTCGCGTCGCCTCGCAGCATTCGCGCCGCCATGTCGTACACGCGCGCCGCCTCCTCCGCGCTCGAGTAGGAGCCCAGCCAGATGCGCGATCGGCGTCGCGGTTCGCGGATCTCCGACACCCATCGCCCCCACTTGCGTTGCCGCACGCCCTTGTAACGGGGGGGGCGCGCAGCGAGCTCCTGAAAGCTCGGCGGAGGGCAGCGGCGGGGGGAAGCAGCGGCGGAAACTGGCGCAGAGGGAGCGCACGGCGGAACAGGGACAGGGGGTGCGGAGGAGGCGGGGAGCGGTGCCTCGAGCGGTGGCGGAGGAAGCGGCTGGAAGAACGACCCGGGGACGGCGGACGACCAACCAGGAACTGACACGTCAATGGCGGCGGCGTCAGGCCCGGATATCACCTCCCCCACGAGAGCCTTCCCGCCAGGCACGTCGACGCTGACGATGCGCGCCGGCTCGATCTTGATGTGCTTCATGGGCGGCAGAATCACCACGCGCGGCGCGCCGTTCCCCCGCATCCGGCGCTTGCCGATCATCTGGCTGCGAGGCGCGTCGAATCCGATCATCGGCGCGCCGGGGGGAAGCGGGTCGGACTGGGTGCGCGCGTGATGAGACCAGGCTAACGGGGAGCTGTAGTCTAAGGAGGAGAGCGACTCGAGCATTGCGGAGGAGCGCGAAGTAGCGAGGATGACGGGCTGCGGTGGGGCGGAAGCAGCGGGGGGAGCGACATGAGAGACGCGATGGTCGTGCGACGACGGCGACGAGTGAAGATGCGACTGCGACTGCGACTGCGCTTGAGGCTGCGACGGATGGGCGTTGTGAGAGGAGGTGGAGCCGTCGAAATGTGCGGCGCGATGGTGTGACATGCGAGGCAGGAGGACGGACGCTGTCATCCATGCACTACTGACGAGGTAAACGCGCTGAAGCAAAGCGGGAATTCCAGCGACCTATGCCCTAAACTAGAGACTGACTTGGGTGGTTAGCAGGCCTACCGTGCTTCCACCTAACTACGAGCCACACCTGCGTTCGGGTGGTATGGACTGGACCAAACCACGCGGGAGCGAATGGCAAGAGTGACAGGTCACGGGAGGCAAGGGGGAAGTGGTGGATCCGAGCGCTTGCTGTGGGCTGCCGGGTGCGCTGGTGGAATGGGGGGAGTAGGATTGCAGCACAGTGCGATGTGTGGGAGAAAATGGTGGAATTGCGAGCGTCAGATTCCTGGAGGAAAGGATAAAGGACGTTTCACAGGGAAGCGAAAGTTAGCGACAGCTGTCGAAAATTCGGAAGCCCACCACGTTCCGGGCAAATTTACCAGCATGGAGAGATTCACAGTTACATTGAACCTTGCGAAGGCTTCGGCGAGCAATAGGGCTTTCGCAAGGACTGTGGTGGTGGGTGGGGTTGCGAGCAAGTGAGGGCTCAAGCGGAATTTGCACGGAAGCAGCTTTCGCTGTGGTGTGCGTCACATTTGCTGGGGATTCGGTGCTTTGCAGCCGTGTCGCATTTCGATTCTTCTTGGCCAAAGAAAGCTCGCCACGTCACGCCTGTCAAGACAAAAACATTGTTCGTCTCGTTACTATACAAGGGGACAGAACGTCCCTCTCCCTCCAATCAGGCACTTGTTCGGTGCTGTACAGCTGTACGGCAGACGTGCTGGTGACGTAGGCGGCCTTCCAACAATAGGGCCACCGGCAGACCTGCGCATGACCAGGAAGGAACTCGCGTGACGATTTGCGAAGCCCGGGACTAGTCGCAGTTCATTTCGCTATGTGGCTGCGATGGGGATGTGAGCACCGAATCCTTCGTAATGTCGGTAGCACCCTCCCCACCGCTCCCTAGCAGCCCTGAAACATTTCGCTTAGTGTACATGAGGGAGAATATAACAGTTGAAAGCTGCAATTAGTCACTAAAGCATACACAATAATCTACAAGGACATGGCTAGGCTCATAATCTGGCATCTGACCATCAGCCAATGGCAGAAGACCATGACACACGGGACATACGGGGCGCCCATATTCATCGGCCTCGACTTGCCCATTGCTCTCTTCAGTACAGTCATCAAGCCTAGTCCCCGCATGTTTCTCTCTCCTCCTGTCTCGCTTTATTCTCACCCACTCGGACTCTTCCTCTTCTGAATCCGCCAGCACATACTCCGACTGCATCACCTCAGGCGCTGAGTAAGCCTGCCCGCCCAAGCCACCCATGGCTGGAAACTCGGGTGACGTCACACCCATCCCCGATGACACCCCCTCCGCACGAACCGTGTCTGCCATGGCTGCAGCTCCACCAGAGGAAGAGGCAGCAGCACTGCTCGCAGCGGGCATTACAGAGCCGTACTCGGGGCTGCCAGGCTGCTCACTCTCCTCCGGCCAGTGCGCCATGGACCCCTCCCTGCCACCGCCCTCAGTCCCTGCCACCATGGCTGCAGAGCCCGCCAACGACCCAGCACCC
Source organism: Closterium sp. NIES-67 (assembly GCA_027943415.1). Classification (NCBI taxonomy): domain Eukaryota; kingdom Viridiplantae; phylum Streptophyta; class Zygnematophyceae; order Desmidiales; family Closteriaceae; genus Closterium; species Closterium sp. NIES-67. The sequence goes on along the minus strand of BQMB01001373.1, from coordinate 1,634,746 downwards.
GCCCCTGCCCCATCCATGCCGCTTCTCCCCGTCACCTCCTGCCCTATTACCCCCTGCACGCCCCAGGTCACTGTCCGCCCTGCCATCCGCCCTCGCCCCCCACCCTGCCTGACCCTGTCCCCGCCCCTCACGCCCCTGCCTGCCAGTCGCGGGAACACCCGGATGTCGTCCGTGAATGACCGAGGCCGCGGCAGCGCCCTGCTCCCCTCCTGCTGCCCCCGCTGCTGCTCCACGTCAGCCACTGTGAATCCGCCAGGTGGCAGCGCACCAGAGGCTGCAGCGTGCCGGCACGCCATGTCAGCCTTGCAGAGCTGGACGGCATCGAAGATCCGGACAAAGAACCACTGCCGCCCGATGAGGTCCGGAATGCCGGCCCGTGTGAGTCGGTGCATGACGGTGTCGCTGGGGTTGGCGAGCGCGAGGCGCACCCCTCGCGCCTGGTACTCCAGACAGATGTCCCTGAAGGCGTGGCACGCTGCCGAGTCCACTGCATGCACCGACGTCATGTCTATAATCACATACTCTATTGGCACATTCCCCACTCCCAGCGCTCTCCCTTTCACCCCTCCCCTCCTCCCCTCCTGTTCTCTCTCCGATGCATCTACTGGTGACACCAGTGCCTCGCCTGCCCCCCCTCCCTCCTCCACATCACACTCCCCACTCCCCCCGCTGCTCCCACTCCCCGCCCCCCCTCCCCTGCTGCTGCCTCTGCTCCTGAAGCTGCTGGTTCGTCCGTCCAAGCTCCCGTCACTGGCTCGCCGAGGCAGGCTGAGAGGACTGGTGGAGGATAGGGCAGGGCTGGGGGTGCTGTTGCGGGTGCTGCTGGCAGGCGCAGCAGCAGCAGGTGGGGGCGAGGGGCGGGGGGTGGTGGGGGGGCTGGTAGGGGCGGGAGCAGGCAGGGGCGATCGGCTGGTGAGCCCCTCGTAGCGCCTCAGCACGTCCCGCAGGTTGCTCACATTCGCGAAGTAGCTGGGGGGAATGAGGGGGAGGGGGGTTGGGCGGGGGGGGGGGGAGGGGGGGGTGAATGGGGGATAGCATGGAGAGGTCGATGGGGCACACGTGGAACGGCCAAGGCTGAGAAAGAAGCCCGCAGCAGAATCCGTAGCAGAAGGGCGGCCAGGAGCGGAGGCAAGGAGGAGGCGGGGCGTACAGGTGGGAGTGGAACTTGATGACGGCGATGCCCGCGGTGACCTTGGCGTCGGGGTACTGCGTCACCGCGCGGTACACCGTGGTGCCGGGCAGGCGCCCCAGCTCCTCACACTGCGCATTGGCCGACTCGTTGATGACGAAGCCCAGCGAGATCACCACCGCCATCATCACACCCGTCTGGGGGGGGGTGGGAGTGGGAAAGGGGATGTAGACAGATGGAAAGAACAATGCAGAGTGCCTTGTTCCGAACCCTAAACCCGAAACCCAAAGAGGGGGGAACGACGAAGGGGTGGTTGAAGGGAGTAGACAGTAGAGTCACCTGAACGTAACAGCGGCCCACCTGGGGGCAGCAGGCATGGACCTGAGTGCAACAATCACCCCACCTGAGTGCAGCAGAGCCGCACCTGGATGCCGAAGAAGAGTGTGCCGCAGAAGGCCATCATCCACACGACAAAGTCCTTGGGGTCCACTCGCAGCAGGAACGCCGCCTCCTCATGGTCCACCAGCCCGAACACCGACGACAGCAGGATGGCTGAGGGAGGGGGGAGACGGAGATGGCACGGGGGATAGTAGATGGTAGTGCTGCCGATGCACATGTATGTCTCGACCACATGCACTTAGGTCACTAACACCATACGCATGTGTGGCGCCCACCCCACCCCACCCACATGACCAGCACTCCACCCACATGACCAGCACTCCACCCACATGACCAGCACTCCACCCACATGTCCCCCAGTGACCCCCCGTACCTCCGAGGACGGGCAGCGGCAGGAACTGGAAGAGCGGCGTGAGGAAGAGCAGCGTCACGAGCACGAGCAGCACGCTCACCGTGCCCGCCATGCCCGTGCGCGCCCCGCAGTCGTCGCTCACCGCCGACCGCGAGAAGCTGCCGCCCGTGGGGAACGCCTGGAAGCACGACCCCACTGTGTTCGCCAGACCCAGCGCTGGGCGGAGGATGACGGGGGAGGGCGGGGTGGGGGGTTTTGGAGGAGGATGCAAAAGGGGAGAGGAATCAGGGGTTGGGGTTCAGGGAGATGGTGGGAGGACGGGGTCCCATGGGGGCAGGGCAATGGGCACAGCGGCTAGTCCAGCAGAACCAACCCTGTGTGACGCCCCTCTGGCCACGGATAGCTCACAGCGGCTCCTCCCCGCCCCTCACCTCCTCCCCATGGCTCCCCACCCACCACCCCCTTTCCTCCCATCCACGGAGCACGCCGCACTGGCGATCACATGTGCGCTGCTCACACACAGCACCGCACCCCCGCCCCTTCCTCCGTCCCCCAGTGCACCCACCCACGAGCTCCTGGTTGGCGTCCACGGAGTAGCCATTCTTGGCCGCCAGCGTCTTGGCGATGGCGATGGTCTCCAGGTACGCCGCACTGGCGATCACCAGCGCGGGCGACACCAGGTCGCGCCACCGCGCCCACGGGAACGCCACGAAGGGGGACGGCAGCCCCGAGGGCACGAGGCCCGTGACTCGGATGTGCCAGGGGTTGCGCAGCAGGTAGACGGCCGCCGTGCCCATGGCCGCCGCCAGGATGGGACCCATCGTGCGCAGAATGCGCAGCCGCTTGTGGCGCTTGCCCAGGTGCTGGGGGGGGGAGGGGGGGAGAAGGGGGGACATGGGGAAAGGGGGGACATGGGGAAAGGGGGGACATGGGGAAAGGGGGTGGATTTGGAAGGAGATGCATTGTGGAAGGGCTGACGACCAGGTGCTGGCGGAGGGGGGAGGCAAGGGAGCAGGCAGCAGGGCGGCAGTAGGTGGAAGCAGAGGCCTGAGCAGCATTGCAGAGCAGCAGGCGCGGCAGAGGACGATGATACCTTCATCACCAGCAGGAAGGCGAGGGCCAGCGAGCCCATGACGAGCGACGGCACGTGCACCGTCTTGAGATTCACAAAGATGTCATATAGGATCATGTGGATGGTCTCGTGGCGCGTGGTGTAGCCGAGGAAGTAGCGCATCTGCATGAGCCCCAGCATGATGGCGGCGCCGCTGCTGAAGCCCGACACCACCGCGTGCGACAGGAACCGCACCACCCACCCCAGCCGCAGCAGCCCCGCCAGTAGCTGCAGCGCGCCGAGCATGAGCGAGAGCAGCAGCGTGAGGCCCAGGTAGAGCTGCTGCACGCTGGGGTCGCGCGAGTCCGGATCCGCCATGCGCCTGCGGAGGAAAGAGGGGGGGGCGAAGGGGAAAGGAAGTGGTTGAAGGTGGGTCAAGGAGCGCGAGTGGAGGAGACGACTTGAGGTTGATGAAGAGGCGAGGAGAGGGCCGCAGAGGGATGCGACGAGACGAACACGCGGAACAGGAGCGGGAGCAAGGGAAGGGCCGCTAGGGCAATGCGCGCGCACGAGCACTCACTTGATGGCCTCGCTCACCAGCAGCGACACCAGGGAGGTGGGGCCCAGCGCCAGCTGCCGCGAGCTGCCGAAAATGCTGCATGACACGGGGATGACGGAAGGGGGTTGGTGGATGAGAGGGGAGCGTGGTGCGCAGTAAGCAGAGCTCGCTGCAAGGGCGCTACGGTACGCTGCACGCCTCGTCTTCTCACCCAACCACTCGAATGGCATGCCACCCATCGTGCAGCACTTCATAAACGTCGCTGGCTAGCTGACCTGCACGGACCTACACGAGGCACGGACCTACACACGAGGCACAGACCTATACACGAGGCACGGCACGAAGCCGGTGTAGAGGCCGTAGATGGACGGCAGGCCCGCGACGCGCGCGTACGCCATGCCCTGTGGGATGATCATGAAGCCCACTGATAGCCCCGCCACCACGTCGCCCTTTAAGTCGCGCCGCACGTCGTACGCCAGCAGCCAATCCAGGCACGGCACGGCGTCGCGCACCAGCTGCCACGTGAGCGACGCGGAGCATCGGAGCGACGCGAAGGGGTTGAGCTGCGACAGCCATGACTGCTGGCGGCTGTGCCCGAACCCGAAGCGGAGAATGCGGACAGTGGGCCCCACGGAGTTCTGGCGCCGTGGCGCGGTATGCGAGCCGCTGTCAAGGTGGTCTTTAAGAAGAGGCGTCTCGAGCAGCGTCACGTCGCGGAACGAGCTCGATGGCCCTACGGCTTTCGCGGTGTGAGCCATGATGTACAGTGTGCTGTGGCGGCGGCATTCGCCAGACGATCGTCACATTTCCTGCAAACAAAAGAATCATTACTATGATAACGTCATCCCTAAACGGCTGGACTGCCTGCTATCTCCGCCCTTGAAGCCTGACACAGGAGGAAGTCTTCCCCTACAGCCAGGTTGCAGTCCAGCCAGACCAGATTCCGTGAACAGAGGAAAAGGCATCGTCTCGGGTCAGATGGCTGATGACCTTTCGGAGAATCCCTGAGGCGCCTGGCGCCTGGCGTGGTGCCTTGCCTTGCCTTTCCCTGCCTCCGAGCGGAGGGAGGGGGGGAGATCCCCAGGGGAACCTGATGCGGATGAGCGGGAGAGAGCAGCAGTGACAAAAAAATCCGCCCCACCCAAGTTTGCCCTGCGCGCGCGCTGTCCGTTCCGCTCTGCGCAAGTATTACTTCCCCCAACCAACCACGCTTGGCCACCTTGCTGCACATTTCGGCCGCTCAACGAATCGGGGAAGACCACCACGAGAGGCGAACTTGCCCATCGGCCCTGAAGCTACACTCGTTTCAAGGTGAATTCACATGTTCAGTCTGCCATCTTCTGATTACAGTACATGTTTTGCAACCATCACCCACCAATACACATGCTAAATATAAGCTGCTAAAACGGATGGCATTGCGTAGCTAGCCTAGCTGGCACAGACGTCAGTCATCCTATGGAGGTCTACTCTAACCAATGTATTCACTAACCGCGTTTTAAAAACCCACACAAGATGGTGACCCAAGCAAGAAGACAGCCCACCGAATTCACCCTTCAAGCGCCTCCGACAGCCGACAATGCTCCAGTTCTGACGTTGCAGCTGGGGTTACATCTGCTTTATGCGCTAGTGACTCGAGAGCATTCTCTGGTTTCAGTGGGACAATTAGCACTGGACACGGAGCATGGTGCACGCAGTGCGTGCTCACGCTCCCAAGGGCCATGCTGTGGAGCGGAGACAAGATAATGTGGGAAAAAGGGGGAGCGGAAAGGGAATGAAGAGGGAGGAAAAAATAACCACTGGGACAACAACTCTTTCCCACAGCCTCAGCAATCCACCAACAAAACTCTTTCCTTTCCAATATAGACGCTCCAAGGCACCTCACCGTTTGAGCATGCTCATGCCACGTGTCCCCATGACAATGAGGTCCGCGCCGACGCTCTGCACATGGCTGGCCAGCACGTCCCGCGGGTCGCCCTTGAGGTCCACGCCGCTCACCGCCACGCCCTCGCCCAGCCCCCGCTTCCTGCCCTCCTCCTTCACCACTTGAGTGCATCGCTCCAGCAGCTGCTGTGCCTTGGCGTGGCGCTCGTGCTCCATGCGCTGGTACCACTCCGACCACGAGAACAGCGAATCCGTGCGGAACTCTGGCAAGCGATCGAGGGGCAGAAGCATGGAGGGTAGAGGAGTATAGTGTCCAGAATCTGGGGAAATTATGACTTTCACAGGAATAAGCAGGCTGTGGAAGTGCATAACCATACAGCATAGCACACGACAGAGTACGACCAAGCATCCTCTGCAAGCAAGCTCTGACACTATTTACAGCAAGAAGCTTGAAGATCTTCGCAGCAAGAGCAGCAGCCTGCCTGTGGGGTGGCGCGGATACCATTGGGCGACTTGTGCGCGTGCATGATGTGGATCTCCTTGGCCGACGCCGCGAAGAGCCGCACCGCCTCCCGCAGCGCGTGCATGCTGTTCTCGCTGCCGTCCACTGCCACCGCCACCTTCACGCTGCGCTGCGGCATCATCGCACCACAGACACGCATCCCCATGAGTCGTTGCCCTAGCAAGTTAAATTTCAGAAGCGGAGAATTGACGAATACCGGAAATCCAGAGCATGGTAGTACCTGAGTGCCCATATTTGATTGCTGCAGCAAGGGAAGAATATTCTAGGAACGCCGTAGTGCGCAAATGCAAGAAAGAAATCGAAGGCCTTCAAAAGCTCAGTGAGAAGCCTTTAGAGCATGAACCGGTAAATCTTGAATTGCAACGCCATGCAAGGCGGCTTGGGGTCCTGACAGCAGGGGAGCGGGATGCTCGACACGCGGCGTGGCGAGCAGGACAGCAGCGACTGGAGGAAACCATGGTACAGTGTAGGGTGCAGTGCCAACGCCGAGGGTGATGACACATCGCCAAGTCGGTTTGGAAAATATACGCACCATAATAGCTTCCGGCATACATCCAGCGCTGAGTGTTTTTCAGTGAGACCGAATCTTATAAACGAAACATTAAACATTACACAACTTTAATTAGGTATGGGATTCATGACATCGAAGATCTTTTGTTGGTGCCCACTGTTGGAGCAACTATACGAACACCAACGAAAATGAGAGTTCAGATAGGGCTTATTGGTCAGTGAGGACAAGGGGGTTGGCTCCACTGAGATCAATCTTTTTATCTTTGAGAACTTGTAATGCTTCATTTATGGACGCCTCTGGAAGCTTAGGTGTCCTAGACAGGAGGCGGACAGTCACCTGCAATGAAAATGGAGAAAGCATTAGGAAACACGTGCAGTGTGTAAGAACAATGGGGATGGAGGCAGACTGGTCATGCAAAGCTCACCTGACCATCTTGATCCGAAGACAAGCCTGCTGTGGATTGGTAGCAGGAGTACACAAGTGCGCGTGAGTACCCCTTGCTAGAAGAGCCCCACAGGCCAATCACCCAGTGGTCTGTCTGCACGCCCTGGTACTGCTGAATCATCTTCCCAGCCTGCCACATGCTCATCACAAGCAAATCACGCATCAGGCACAAAGACCAAATCCGTGCATGATTTTAAAGGGAGGGAAGCATGGAGGTTCAACATATTGCATTCATTTTCCACCCAGAACCGTCGCCTGACCTGGGAGGTGAGTTTGAGCGTGGCGGTGGCGGAGGTGCGCGTGGTGTAGCGCGCGGGGCTGGGGCTGCTGAAGAGGCTCGACACGAGCGGCTGCAGGGAGCGCGTGGCGGAGGTGAGCGCCGCCACGCGCTGGGAGAAGGCGCTGCCGTTCTGGCACTCCGTCATCACGTTCGCCATGGCCAGGGATATCTGGCAGGGCGCACGGGGAAGGGGCCAAGAGAGGTAAGGGCGGATCGATGGTCAGCTTACTGAGAGCGGAGGCGAAGGGAGTGTTCGAGAGTCACAGTGCAGCTCCGCAATCTGTCTTCTGGAATTAACTGATGGTAATACATACTGTTTCCTTCCCCTTGGCGCTGCCTTGCGCTGCAGTCACGCCCCCTACTATCACGCGGTTCATGGCAGCGATAGAATACATCTCGTTCCGCTTGCCGTCGATCCCCCTCGCCGCCCCCTGAATCGCGCTTGACGCGCTCCGCAACGCGCCCTTCACGCGCGCCACCAGCGCGCCGGAGTCGCGCTGGTTGAGCTGCGCATTGGCGCGCTGCACGCCCTCTAGCTCCCCCCACAGCGTCTCGGCGCGGCGCGACACGTCCCCGACGGCGCCTTCGATGCTGCCGAGGCCGTAGGACACGGACTGCTTGACGTCGCTCGGGAGCTCCTCGGATCCGAGCGTGAGGTACGCCGTGCTCAGCTGCTGCTTCGTGCGCACCGACGATACCGTCCCGCACACCGCGCGCAGCTGCTGCGCCAGCACGGACGTGGCGGCGGAGATCGCGGCGACCTGGCTGCGGCGCATCGGCATCACCGCCACCACGCCCTGGCGCACGATGCTTCGGGCGGGAAGGGGGGGGGAGGGGAGAGAACGGATAAGGGGAATCGCGGACGCGGGAAATGAGCGAGCGGGTTGGGAGCCCCAGAAGGTTTGGCGATTCAAGTCAACGTGGGAGGTGTGAGTGGACCTTAGCTGGAGTGTGCTTGGGAGGGATGATTGAAGGCTAGTGGGTTTAAACAGTACCTGAGCGCGCCGCGTGACTTGCCCTTGGTGGCGGCCTTGTAGGTGTAGGTGATGGACGAGATGCCCAGCTCGCTCTTGGTTTGGAACTTGCTCAGCGCCGTCGCGCCGATCTCGTACCACTTGCCCTGCCGCGGGAGTACGATTACGGAAGGAGAAGAATCGTGAGAGGCTGGAACGAGAGGGTTGCAACGGGCGCAGAAAGCCACTGCTCATGGAGGGCGGAGCGACGACGTGATCATGGACGGCTGTTCTAGAGACTCCGTCTTCATGCGTTGCTGACGCTATGAGCTGAGTTAACAGCGATTTCGCCAGCTGGATCTATTTTCACCTCGTGTGGGGCGGCTGCCTCGCGCTTACTTGGAACTTTCCCATGTCGAGCTTCGGCACCGTCTCGACATTCGGGCACTTGGAGGACGAAGTCTCGAGGAATCTCTCGCAGAAAGGAAGGCTATCGGAGCCATCGCCGGGCGACACGTCTTGCCCTAGTGCTGGCGGCAGCAACAGCGTCGCAAAAACAATAGCGAGTGGTAGAACGAACAGGCAGACGCTAACGCACTTCGTTTCCATGAAAACAGTAGCTTAGCTTCAACTAACACACCACAGATCAAATCTCTGTTCAGCGACTTAGGGTAAAGGGTTATGGTCAGTATCAGTGGTGGACAACAGACACCAGAGCGGGAGCAGACCAGAGTCCGCCTCCAGCCATCGAAATTTGAGCAGTCGCGTTGAGTTGTGGAGGGAGGAAGAGGGAGGTGCTGGGGACGATGGGGCATGCGGGAGGAATTGAGGCAGCGTGTGTAACATTCTCAATGCGCGATTCGAAGGGTCGGTGAAATTGCGGAGCAATTCGTGTTGGGCGCGCAAAATTGGGCTCCGTTGCGACGCGTAAAACATCCGCATGACCCGAATGTTTGTCATGGTTATAAGAAGACATTGCTCATACCAGGTACACACAATCCATCAAACCCCTAACAACGTCGGCATAGCTAGTCTATCAATTTGTTTTATCAATTCGTTTCCTGTACTTGCTGCACCAGCTGGTAGTATGATCAGTGGGCAATAGAGTATTGGCACCTGTGAGCCGTAGTCCAGCAGTCGTGACCCGTTCCAAAGCAGAATCTATGTCCGACTGTGTGACAGAGGGTGTGCGAGATAGAAGCCACAATGTGGTCTGCAATTGCGACAAGAAAGGGGGTCAGAAAGTGAGAAGGTATCATGCTTGCAAGACTCCTGCAGTGACTGCAGACGTACCTTGCCCTGATAGCAGGTATAAACGGTTGCAAGACTGTAGCCACTAGAGGCGTCTCCTTGCAAGTCAGTGATGATGTAGTTGGGCTCCTTGGACTTTTGACCAAAAAATATGACAAACAGTTGGCCAGCCTGCGAGACAAGAAAAGAGGACGGCACCATAGAATGGAATATAGTTGGATGCATCACATGAGCCGATCAAGAATATGAAGCAGCTGATCTGATCAGTAAGAAATGCATGCAGCGGTGTGGAAGTCCACGCGGTGACACGGCTTACATTGCTCTTGCTCTGGATGGCCTTGGCACGGGGGAAGCCGCCCTGGCCAACACGGGTGAAGGGGGAGGGCACCATGGAGAGCACGGTGGGCACCATAGCAGTGGCCAGTCGCACAATGCTGGTGGCGGCGAAGTAGAGCCTCGTGCCGCGTAGGAATGACTGCAGCTGCACGCACCGCACACAGGAACAGGGCAATGCGGCCAGGAGAAACCAAGTCAAGACTGGCGGGGAAGCAATCCCGAAACAGGGTACTCCCTAGAACGCAGTCAGGGCGGAAAGAGAAGCAGCACGCGTGGCTTTGATCCCATGTACCCCGTTCGCAGCAGTCTTGGCATTTTGCCCGCTCAAGCCATTCAGCGCCCCACTGAGCCCCTGCGCCGCGGTCCTCCCAGTGAACGCCGCCTGAATGAGGCGCCCCCCGGCTCCCTGGATGTTGGAGATGGACTTGAACATCTTGCTCTTGGCGCCGCTGAAGTCCTTGGGCTGGGGCCGCCCGTTCATGGTGTTCAGCGCCATTTGAAAGTCCCTCACTGCATTGTCAATAATCTCCGCATCCGACGACACCGACGTCACAAATGCCGCAAGCGGATTGGCCGCACCGAGCAGCTCTGAGGTTCCGCCGATGCCGGTTGCAGCAGCGCTCGCGGAGGCATTGGCGGAGAGGAGCGCCTGGGCCTGCGCGCTGGCCTTGGCGGCGTTGACGGCGACGCGGCAGACGATCCCGAGGTTGGTGGCGATGCGGTTGGAGTTGACGGACGCCAGCAGCACCTGCGCCTGCCGCGGGCCAGCAACGCTGCGCTTGCCGCGGTTCAGAACCCTGGAGCAATGGCGGAGAGGTGGCAACCAGGGAGGGGGGAGGAGAGGGGGCAAGATGAAGGGGAGACGGAGGGACGGAGCGAGGCAACGCAGGTTCAGCAGGAGGGGTGCAGAGACCAATGAAAAGGACGACACGTCAGGGTTTGGCGTTTCCACTCCTTGCGCGACAGAATTGCTATTTCCGTCCCGACCAATGCTAATCGCGATCGGCGCTTCAAGCTGCTCGCAGCGCGCTCACTCACTTGATTCTCTTCTGCCCGTTGACCTCCCCGTTGGCCGTGTAGTCCGCCGTGGTGCACGTGAGCCCCACCTCCGACTGGAACCGGAAGCGCGCCGTCAGCGCCACCTCGTACCACCGGCCCTGCGAGCCGCGACACACCACGGCGTCGCGTCGATTGACGTGCAATCGCGATGATTGGGAGGGACGGGGCGAGAGAGTGGGAGGGGGGTGGAGGTGGGAGGAGGGTATGGGGAGGAGCAGGAGGGGTGAGGAAAGGAGGAGCTGAGATGGGGCGACTGCACTGGTAGACGGGACTGACTCAGTGGACCCCGTGGAGGTTAGCAACGAGCGCGCGAGGGTCGCGACTGTGCCAGCAAGGTCTGTGGAAAGTCCTTCTCCCAGCAGTTTCACTCGTTCATCCCACTAATTTCCGCGGCCCGGGAACAGTTTCGTCTCGCAAAACGAGACGCATTTCAGTCTCGATTTTGGTTCCACGGATGATAAAGGCTCGTGCGGCCTTATTTGCTAATCATTCGATAGGATGCAAATTGTGAAGTTGCACCTACCGTGTACTTGGAGATGTCGACGGTGTCGAAGGACGGCAGCTTGGGGCACTTGAACGCCTGCAGATAGTCTGCGCAGAACGACGCGGAGGCGGGCGTTAACGCGGATATCGCGAGAAGCAGCGCGACAGCCGGCGTGACTTGCGCGGGCCAGCGAAAGCTGCGGCGAGGAGCGAGAGTAAAGGCCATGAGGAGAGCGGCCGTCGTTTCACGCAGAGCTCGTTCCGAGCTCGCTAGAAGGGGTCTTTGTGATGCAGTAGTACCGTCGAGGTGACGGCGCTTCTGGACTCTGTGCTCGGCGTTAAGACTGAGTCCGTCAAAATGACGGGATGGACTGGTCTTGGAGTGGAGTTGAGTGCGGAGGCTAAAAGGGTGGAATACGGCTAGGAGCCTTTCCTACGAAACTTTTTGTGTGCTTGTGGTAGTGTAACTCCTCCCTTGGCTTTTTGTGCTGCGAACGGTGGTTTTGCCTTTTCTCCTGCCTGCACGCGGGGCTGAAGTGGAAGTGCGAGGTGTTCGGCTTGGCTGCTGGGCTGAAATGGCTTATCCAGCCCCCTCAGCTCTGCAAATCGCGACGCGATGATCAAGTCACTTTGTGCCTAGGGAGGGACGAATTTTTCCTGGTGACTGGCAGGGGAATTGCTTCCCTGGCCACCGTACGACGCTGATGTGGAATTTGCCCCGTTTTCCGGACGCTCCCAGCCACGAACAAACCAGCACCGCCCCGGTTCCCCACACCTGCGCAAACGTGTCTGACCCTAGGGTCTGCCGTGACTCGGCGAGGGGTGTGTGAAGTGAAGCGAGGGACGGTGGGGAGCTGAAACTTTTCCCACCGGAACAACATTGGAGACGCGCGCGTATACCTAGCCCGCGGTAGTTTCACACGCAGTATTTCTACAGGGGGTGCCGCCGAGAGAGTATTACCTCCAGAAAGCAGCTCCTGAAGACCAGATTCGGATACCCTTCAAAAACAAATTTAGCTTGGATTTATATACGAAATGTTTACTGCTCGATTTAGTGTTTCTCGAGTCAGGAAACCCGACGTCAGCTTAGACAGTGCTCAAAGTTTTGGCCAGCGCGGAGTTTGCGGCGCTTAGGCCGTAGGAACAAGGGAGGACTGTCTATGCACTCCGAAATGGTCAAGGTAGAAACAAAAGTTTTGCTGCTGCTCAATTTCAGGATGTAATATTGCCGCGGGCTAGGTGTACATGAGCGATGCTGAAGTTGACATCCTCCTTTGGACATGCTCTCAGTTCGTACCCTCACAGCTGAGAAACCCGTCCAGATTCGTGTTAGAGGTCAATACAGCGGGTATTCCGTTAGCTCCAAATCCACAACTCGCAAATATGGAGTACAAATCATATTCCCTTAGCACCCGAGGGGCGACGCGAGAGATTTCCCTTTTAACGAATACTGGCCGTACGGTAGGGGCAACGTGGACTATGGGTTTCCCCAGGAAATGGGGGGTTGTTTTTAGTGTACTGTGCATGGGCGGCTTGACTGGCGTATGCAGCAACTTAGCCAACATCGCCACGTCGCAAGACTCTCCACCTGTGTATCAACTCCGCGTTTTAAGAGAATGTCATATTCCTTGGCGCGTTCCTGTTGGCTGTGAGTGAACGGATTTTCCAAGGGTAACGCTGACGGATTCCGTTGGCGTTGCAGGCGTAATTCTACTAGACAGTCAGCGAGTTGGTTGTATCTAGCGCATCTTGTGGATTTTTGCATCGACATTGGTTGGCGAGTCTTACACATCAAGTTTTTTAGAGGCTCGCCGACCACTAGGTGTGGTCGCTCTGAAAACAGAAGAGCAAACTGATTGGATGGCCTAGGATTAACCGAATTAACTGTCCAATTTACTGTTCATTTAAGACGGGTACACTTTGCATACAAGGAGTGACCCTTAAGGATAAAATGCATATGGAATACTCGTGGGCGTAAAAGGGGGTCGTCTATAAGGCATATGATATGTACAACAAATAGGGGCGGTACGCAATGAGCAAAATGGATAATAGAGTAGCACGAGGGATTTTAGGTGGGGTGGCGTATGCCGTTTTATTCGTTTTGTTCACGATGGGTGCCTTGACGTATTGGCCACTTGGGCCAGGTTACGAGCGATTTCGTCGCGTATCATGTGAGGGCTCATGTGGCCTCTTAAAAAACACTAAGCGCATTTGTCGTCTAGTCAGAAACACGCGGACAAAAAAATGTCACACCTCGTTCTCGATCTTCCCACAAGCAGCGTAGCCTCAAAAAACGCAAAACAAATAATAAGGAAAGAAAAATTGACGACTTTATTTGGCGGTTTTGCTAATCAACCACACGTTTTTACGAAAGAGAAAAAGACCCCGTAGAGAAAATCATTTCGAAATGTGCAGTTGTGAATGGTGATTGAGGATACGAGGGTCGTGTTTTCGTATTCGGGACGGACCTGTTCGTGTCACGCGGGAGGGAAGCTTGAATATTTACGTGATTGGTTCTAAAAAATGGAAAACGCCTCTAATGCTCTTGATACGAGGACTAGAATAGGATCGCAATCGTAAGACAGAATGGATGAAAATGTTTGCACAGTATACGTGCCTTTGTAAGCTTGCTGATTTTCCATCTGGCTATATTTTATTGGTCGTTGGGTCGCCATCTGGATTGCGACCCCAATTTATTGCAACTGAGTGGCATACATGGCGGTATTGGATTTCGCCAAAATAATCTGCAACTTTTGTCCAGCCACTCTCAAATCGCAAGGAGCCTCACCAGAAATTTCATTGGCAGACGGGGCATTTTGAGACGTTCACCGTACGCACTATAGTAACTGTACTCCGTACGATCGGAGTATATCTTGTTGGAACCTACCGAATTATGGACGTCAGGATAGTATGGACAAAAATGTCAAGGACTTAATGGCATATCCGCTGTACATGACTGTACTCGTGGAAGGGGTGCGCGTGCAGCCAGTCTTCAACCGCAAACACGGGTTTCTGGAGAGCTGACGTGGGTCATTCTGCGTCGCGGAATGTGGCATGATAAAACAGCTACAATCGGGTATATTATGGTTCGGTCTAAAGTTAGCAACAGTGGAATAACAATATTATCTCAACGTGCTCCAATAATTGGTGCAAAAACTTGTGGTCTGGTCAGTGAGTAAGAATGGGTTAGCTCCTGTTAACCTCATTCCAGCGTCGGTGAGACGCCCCAACGCAGCATCTATCTCAGACTGCGCAATGGAGGGCGTTCGCGATAGAAGCCAGATAGTGGTCTGCATCGGGAGAAAAAAGGTTGGTTAGCACTCATACACATTCTGGAAATTTGGGTTTCCATGCATCGAGTGCCATGCATTTTTCCTGTGACAGGAGGACTTGGTGGGCAGTATTACCTCGCCTCCACTGCAGTCAGCCACTGTTGCGAGGGAATATCCACTGGAGGCGTCTCCTTGCAGGTCAAACACCGAGTAGTTAGGCCTTGTGGGGACTGGGCCAAAGAAGCTTACAGACAACCGGCCCGCCTGCAATCACCGAGAATGAAACAAGGCGTGATGAAATGCTTGGCTTTGACCTGGAAAAGAGGGAGTCGACACTGTTGCCGGGACAAGGAAGGACAGGAGGCGCCTACATTCTTCTTGCTCTGAAAGGCCTTGCCGCGTGCGAAGCCTTGAGAGAGACTTTTGAGGAAGGAGGGCACCATGGCGGAAGTGGGAGCCACCATCACAGTGGCGAGGCGCACAATGCTGGTGGCGGCAAACACGATCCTCGTGTTGCCCACCAGCGATTGTAGCTGCATGCATGGCGCACAGGGAAGGAAGACCAAACTGTGAGGACGCATCAGGATTTGGTATTTTGAACCACAGAACTACCAGATGCCAAATCACGGCTGAAGCCAAAGGGGAGCGTCATGCTGGGTTCAGCTACCACGTACGTACCCCGTTCGCAGCAGTCTTGGCATTTTCCCCGCTAATGGCTTTCAGCGCCCCACTGAGCCCCTGCGCCGCGGTCCTCCCAGTGAACGCCGCCTGGATGATGCGCCCCGCGGCGCCCTGGATGTTGGAGATGGATTTGAGCATCTTGCCCTTGGCAGCGTTGAAGTCTTTCGGCTGCCCCCGCTTGTTCATCTTGTCGGCCGCTGTCTGAAAATCCCTCAGCGCGTTGTCGATCATTTCCGCGTCAGACGACACCGACGTCACAAACGCGGCGAGCTTACTGGCCGCAGCGAGCGCTTCAGCGCTGCTGTTCGCGGCAGTATTCGCGGAGAGGAGGGACTGGGCTTGCGCGCTCGCAGTGGCGGCAGTGGCGGCGACCCCGCAGACGATCCTGAGATTGGATGCGATGCGGTTGGCGTTTAAAGAGGTGGTGAAGATCTGCGAGCGACGCGGGAGGGCGACGGCGCGCCTACCGCGGTTGACAACCCTGGACGAGCGAGAGGGGGGGTGGGGGGGGGTGGGGGGGGTGGGTGGGTGGGAGGGAGAGGGGGGAGGGATGAAGAGGATGTGGGTGATTGAGAGAGCAGGCATTAAGCAGAGATTGTCGCGGAAATTGACGCGTTGACCGCATAGGGTTGGCTTAGCAGTCGTCGCGTTCTTTGCCCGTTCTGGAAGAAGCGATGGGGGACAAGGCACTCCTCACAAGTTTCCGCATTGCTTCTCGTTAACCCATTTTTCTGGGCTCGCTTCTCCCGCGGCGGCGGCACTCACTTGACTTTGGTGCGGCCGCTGACGACTCCCTTGGCCGTGTAGTTGGCCGTCGTGCAAACGAGCCCCAGCTCGAACGTGAAGCGGAACCCCGCCGTCGACCCGATCTCGTACCACCGGCCCTGCGCGCGCAAAGGCGGGGCAACGAGAGAGGACGGTTGGGAAGGCGCGAAGAATTGGGAGGGTGCGCAGCTGTTTCACGAGGATGCGGGTTCTGAAACTGACAGCGATTGAGGGGCGCTGCCTTGGACTTCCACCGGCAGGATCCGTTCTACCTACCGTGTAGGCGGCGAGATCGATGGTGTCGACAGACGGCAGCGAGGGGCACTTGAAGGCCTGAAGATAGTCGGAGCAGAACGACGCGGAGACGGGCGCACTGCACGCCGCTAGCGCGAGGAGCAGCGTAATGGCCGCCGTGACTGGCGCTGGCCTGCGAAAGTTGCTTCGAGCGACGACGGAGGTGATTGGAAGAGCAGCCATGGTGACGGACGATGCGACGACCACGGAGCGTGCTCAGGACTAGCACTCGATTGATTGCGGCGACAGTGCTCGGGAGTGTGCCTGCTACGCGCAAACACGCAAGTTACTTTAGCTCAGGTTGCAGGCTAAGGGGTGGGCCCTAAATGAGCTCAATTGTATGGAATACCGGTGGTGCTATTCAATAAGTACGTCTTGTGCAATGTAACTGTGGTAGTGCTTTCTAAAACCATCCCCATAAACCCAGTCAAGGGTGCAGGGCGCTCCGCGAAGCTTCCATACTGACGTAACACACGAAGCGCAAGGTCAGCACTGCACGATCGCTGCCACCGACCTATCTACTGTACACTGGCTCTTGCCCAAAGCGAACTTGAGCCACAAGTGAGAGAGAGGTAGGGAATGGTGAGAGCTGGGGATTGGCTTCTGTCCGGTGGTTGTTGTTGGTCCTACAGTACACTAGGACTCTCGCGACGCGAGGGCGTGGTGGAGGTGCTCGTCGGAGTGCGGAAGGAGGAATAGGGAGGCAGTCGTGAAGTTCTTGATGCTCGGTGGCGGCGAGGGGAATTCTGCTCACTGGCGGGCTGTGATGGAAGCTGGGAGGGACCCGTTACTCGAGGCGCGTCATCGGGCATGATGGGTTCAGGACCACAACGCAACACAGCCGCCCCTCGTTTGTTCACTTCGCGTCGCTGGGTGTCTCGGTTGGTGGGAATGGAAACTTAGCGTACCGCCACTGGGAAGTCGAGTGGAGGAGGGAGCTTAGGGTACACTTAGGGATACAAATAAATATTGTCGTAGAAAAAACCTGTCCAGGTAGCTGCTGTGTCTCTCGCCAAGATTCCCGGGAGGAAATTTCGTCACGCATCGGATGGCCACAATGTGCTTGTGAATGGGTGAACGTGCTGACGTGGGTTATTGTGGATCATGAAATGGGACATGGGCAAAGCAACTGGATGTACTGGATGCTCCAGAAAAGATTGGGCTCGCTAAAAGCTACAAGAGGGACTAGGTTCGGATTGCGTGTTAAATGAACACTTCATACAAGCAAACATCGAGCCAATTCACACGCTGTAACATGGGCCTGATCAATAGTCGTCTCAGCAGTGACGAGCCAACCAATCACGGCGCGACTCCATCACTACACTCAGTTCAGTTGGGTGCCACCTGTTCAATCTGGAAAGTTGTTTCCAGGCCGCGCATGCAAATCAGCCAAACAAGAAAACGCGGCGCGCATCTCCAATGTCCATTTCCTAAGCAAAAAATCCCTTGCTACAGTAATCTAGCCCCTCCCTTCACCAAGCCCCACGAGGCTGGTGTTCATCGCCGAGCTTCATTCTTTGCTTCGCCTTTCCTCGCATGTTTTCCACAATCGTCCACTTGCACTTCTCCAGTGTCTGCCGTTCCTATTCTAGGACGAGGACCTAGTACCGTAATAAAAGCCCAACGTCAGGAGTAATAGCTCGCTTTCTCAGCAGGGGTCGCCATGGGCACCTTTGAGGGCCATTTACTTCCCGGGGCCTCCTTCCTTCTCTTCGGGTCATGGCAGTTGCTCAACGTCCTTAAAGCCTTCTTCAAGCATCCTGGCAGTTTCCAATCTCGTGCATGGTTCCCCACTCGATTCTCAGGAATAGGTTGCTACGCGGAGTTGATCTTCATCGCATTGGGAGCTACAGCCTCCATCCTCATGTAAGTTGCAATTTTTCTTATTCTAGCGTCTAGCGCACATAAACTCCAAGTATGAGCAGTCACAACCTTTTCCCTTTTCCTCAATGACCTATGCATGTGCAGGGAGCTGGTGGTGACACAGCCGCATTTCTCCCCCCTGGACGAGCACCACATCATCCTGCTCGATGCGTTCAACAACCTCGAGCACGCCGCCATCTCGCTCTTCTTCCTCCTCTACGCCCTCACTTGCATCCTCTGCCACCTCCTCCCCACCCTCCCGCCATACCTGCCGCACCTAGTGGGTGCCTGTGCCCTCGCGCAGGAATTCCTACTCTTTCACTTCCACTCCGCGGACCATATGGGGCTAGAGGGCCACTACCACATGCTGCTGCGGATTCCGATTGGAATAGGCGCTATCTGTGCGCTGCTGGAGATCGCACACCCCACGTCCTTCATGCTCTCCCTTGTCCGCGCTATGAGCTTTCAGCTGCAGGGAGGGGTATTCATCCAAATCGCCCTGTGCATCTGGGTGCCGTCGCTGGTTCCCCTCCACTGCGTCCGCGATGTGGTTACCAATACAGTTACCTGCGACAGCGAGCTGTGGCACCGCAGGGCAAAGGCCGTCGCTACTCTGCAGTTCACGTGGTGGAGTGCAGCTGTTGTCGTCAGTGCACTGATCGCAACTGTCCTTGCTAAGAAGGCATTTGAAGACCCATCGCAAGAGATGTACCGCTCAGTGGTGGGGAGAGAGCAGAAGGCAGGGATCCGAAGAGATGTCGAAATGGCCGAGATGCTGGACGACAGTGGGCCGTGCTCGTCGCCATCCTCAGACGAGACAGACTCGTTAACGGGCATTGCGAACAGATGTGTGGGCAGATGACCACAGCAGCTCTGCAGCTCTGCAGCTCTGCAGCTGTGGAGCAGCACTCCAGGGCATGGTAACAGGGGGGCTCACCTGAACGAATAGCTGCTGGAGGGAGAGCATGCAGGCAGTCACAGATGGATGGAAGTAGACTGGCTGACTTGGACTGGGCCAATGGGTTTAAACGGTCACTGACCCTGGAGCCAACCATAGCAAGACTGGTAGGTACCATAGGTGATGCTCCGTATAGAATCGTGTTTGGCGTCCTTAAGAATGGTGTACAAATAAATACATAGTGAACGTACGACAGCTGCCACTGGTGATGGTGGTCTGAAGCAGAGCAGTGTTGGTTGAAATCAAAAGACCTTGGAGAGCCAGCCCCTGGGAGTTGCACAACGCACAGATCACAAGATGGAGCGCAAGGTTGGATTGCCGCAAGACATGGGTGCACAGGAGAGGCAAGCGGTGAGAAAATGGTCCAAAGAAAACAAATCTAGTGCAAAGATTCAAGGAATAGCAAGCACAGCAGGTGCATGCAGCATGGGCATGCACGCGCAGGAAGGCTGAGGGGAACTTACCAGATGCCCTCAGGTTGTGTTTGAGACCGTGGCCTGCCATGCACCATGCACCATGCCCACGCACCATACACATGCACCATGCGACATGCACCATGCCCACACACCATGCAGCATGCAGAAAGGTGGTGAAGGGAAGCACCATGCTCCATGGCATATGCAGAGATGAAAATGCAAGATTGGAGACACAAGGGCAGCGCCATTCCTGTAGGCGGCACAATATGAGTAATGCCCCTCTGCACCCGCCCCTCCTCATCCATCCCGTCCTCATCCCCAGCCACCTCCCCACACCCCATTGCTTCTCTTCTCCCCTCTCACGTCTTGCCAGCGAAGGCGTCGCTGATGTCAGCGGAGGAGGGCAGGGAGGGCAGGGATGCCATGAGGTCGTAGCGCTCCACTCCGAAGGAGATGTCCACTCGCTTGTAGATCTCGTACGGGTCGGGGTAGCGCATTCTGACAGAAATGGGAGAGGGATAGGGCAGCAGAGGGCAGCAGAGGGCAGCAGAGGGCAGCAGAGGGCAGCAGAGGGCAGCAGAGGGCAGCAGAGGGCAGCAGAGGGCAGCAGAGGGCAGCAGAGGGCAGCAGAGGGCAGCAGAGGGCAGCAGAGGGCAGGGAATGGAGGGGACGGGAGGAGGGGAGTGAGATGTCCATGTGCCGTGTAAACCTCCAAGAAGTTGATGTAGTGTGATGGATGAAAGAGAAGGGGAGAGGGATGCAGAGGAACATCGTTCAAATTCAGACGAGATTGGCCTGAGCAGATGCAGATTTCTTTCAAGGGTGTGTGGGCTGCCGTTCACCTGAGTGCGCCGAGGATGGGGTACTGCGTGCCGGAGAGGTAAAGCAGGCGCATGAGGTAGCAGAGCTCAAACGTCTCTGTGAACGCCACGCGCTCCGCCCGCCCCGACACCTGCATCACCCCCGCTGCACTCGGTAGGTCCTGCGAGGGGCAGACAGCAGGTGGGAGATGGGAGCTGAAAGCAGGTATGATGACGTAGAGAAGGGTCTGACCCATGAGCTTCATTCACCACGCACCTCGTCACATGCCACAGCACACCACATAGACTGACTGCAAGCTCCCAACCCAGTGCATGTAACATGCGCTCCAGGGGCCTCACCTTGAGGCGCGGGTTGAGGATGATGACAGGCCGCGGCGCTGCTGCCTCCACCATGGCTTGCAGGTCCTGAGGGGAGGGTGGGGGGACAAGGGGTGGCATGCCATGGCATGCCATGTGATGCCATCGGTGGGGAGCCCATCGGATGACAATAGCGTCACATCAAACATGCAGGTGCTCATCAATGCTGACATCACCCGCATCAGTGCTGACGTCACTCACATCGAGGATGCAGTTGCCGACGGCGTTCTGAGGAGCCATGATGATCACCACATCGTCCTCTGGCGCCACCTCCGCAGCCCCTGATTGGCGCACAAGCATGCATGCACGTGACACACAGCATGTTAAGATGAGGTCAAGAATGCAAATGGCGGGACTGCATGACATGTATAGCACGCAGGACAGCCACCAACGACCCAAAATAGACAACAGAGGTTTCACCCACCCACGGAGCCAAGGACGATGCGGTGGCTGACCTCCTCCCCCCAGTCCATGGCCTCCAGCAGGCGCCGCGTGCCCGCAAGCTGCAGCGGCATGCCTGCGAATATGCCCGACCCCATGCTGCCCTGCACACACACCTGGGCGGTGGGGAGCGATACCAGAGGCGCGCACAGGGGCGGGTGCAGACGCATATGAGACATAGGCACAGGGATCGACAGGCCTGCTGGCAGACGGAGAGAGGAGGAGGGAGGGGGATGACCATGGCATGGCGCCTTTCCTCTCCACGCACGCAAGGGGTGGGGACGAGGGAGGCATGGCCAGAGGAAGAGGCAGGGGGGAGGGAAGTGAAGAGGCATAACGGGACGATGCACAGTACCTCTACTCGACTTCACTCGCTCCTCGCCTCCCCCCCCCCCTCACCTTGACCCTCTTTCCCTTGCGTGCGAAGGTGAACGCCAGCTCGCGCATCAGCTCCAGCAGCGTGCCGATGCGGTACACGTCCTGGGGTGAGGAAGGCAGGGTTACACGGGTGTGGAGAGGGGTGGATAGGATTATGATGCGGTACAGGGACTGGGGAACATAAAAGGGGAGAGAAGAGAACGAAGAGGATAGGGGAGGGGGCAAGAAGAGGGCAGAGAAGCGGTGAATGGGGAGGAGGGAGAGAAGAGCGATACCTTGGAAATTGTGAGAAAGGCATCGGAGATGAGCAAGGGTGGTGAGATGCTCTCAGTTCCTACATTGGAGAAGTATGCGTCGCACAGCAGAGCGTGAGGGGCAGCTAGGCGGCGGAGAGCTTGAGAGGGGGACTGACCATTTGGGGGTTGAGCTCAGGGATGAGGCACTCCAGCTGATGGGGGGCGACACAGAGAGGAGGAGGAAGGTGGCAGGGCGTGAACCACTGAGCGAATCACAACACAGCTCACTAGCACTGTGACAACCGGCACTATGCTCTGCATGTGGTTTCATCATGGCTGTCATGACTGGTATCAACATGTAACTCCAGATGGCACCCCATGTGTCAGCATACATGCAAAGCTCATACCCAACAGCTGCCCCACCCACCTTGATCCTCTGCTTGCCCGCCTCGACGGCGCTGACAGCAGCGGCGCAGGCGTCATCGTAGAAGTACTGGCGGATCTCGCGGCTGTGCGGAATGTCGTTCAGCCGCGTCGGCATGCCCCTCCACGCCTCTGACCCTGCCCCTGCTGCCGCCGCCTGCTGCAGTGGCGCACCGGGGAGGGAGGAAAAGCAAGGAAAGGTGTAGCAGTCAGGAGAAGCAAGGAGGCGTTAAGAGAGAGGGGAGGAAGGAGAGGAGGATGCCTGCTTGGCTGGAGGAACGACAAATGCAGGGGGGGGATCGTTGGGATAGTGGAGGGAGAGAGGCGGAATTGCCCTCCCTCTCACAGCATTACCTTATCCGTCTTGGCCTTGTCAAGAGCGCTGGTGATGTCAGCAAACACCTCGTGTTTGCCCCTATTGCCATCCACCTGCACGGAAAGAGAGCAACCACGATCCGTGCACGGGGGGGAGAGGATTGGCCAACAACGAGACAGAAGCGTGATGAGGAGGAGGTCTCGGACACAGCACCACCTCATCCTCCCACACGCATCAATCACCCCACCCCTCACCACACACCACTCCACCCCACCCCACAGTCGTACCTCCACTAGTTTCTCCCTGTACGCGTTGACAACATGTGTCACGTGCTGCTTGTACACCTCCACCCGCGCTAGGGCCTGGGGGGGGGAGAAAGGTCGAGGGGAAAGGGGGTTCGGGGAGGAAGCGAGTGTGAGAGAAGGAGAGTGTGCGGATAAAAGGCAACGTGTGTGAGACAGGACGGTGAAGGAACGTGTGTGAGACAGGACGGTGAAGGAACGTGTGTGAGACAGGACGGTGAAGGAACGTGTGTGAGACAGGACGGTGAAGGAACGTGTGTGAGACAGGACGGTGAAGGAACGTGTGTGAGACAGGACGGTGAAGGAACGTGTGTGAGACAGGACGGTGAAGGAACGTGTGTGAGACAGGACGGTGAAGGAACGTGTGTGAGACAGGACGGTGAAGGAACGTGTGTGAGACAGGACGGTGAAGGAACGTGTGCATTTCAAATGCGACGTGTTGTGCGTCATAGAAGCTGTGTGCATTACAGAACGTGCGCGTGTTTACCTTCTCCTCAGTAATTACCTTCTCCTCAGTGTCGTCGGAGCGCTGAATGAGGCGCGCGCTGACCTCCTGGCTCTCAGGCGGCGAGAAGGTGAGGTGGTAGATGCGGTTGGTCTCGGGGTCCAACCGCCGCCCCACCACCCTGTCCACCAGAATGCTGTCCGGCACCTGCACACCGGGCAGGCGAGCATGGAAGGGGGACCCGGCGGACTCAGGCTGCAGAGAGGCAGGCGAGCGTAGAAGCCAGGGCGCCAGGCTGTAAGTCGTGCTGGAACCAGCAGAGTGGGCAGCAGGTCGAGCAGGAGACTAGGTAAGACAAATCACTTGTCCCAGTATCCCGTGTCCCAGTATCCCGTGTCCCAGTATCCCGTGTCCTCGTATCCCGTGCCCTCACATCCCGTGCCCTCATATCCCGTGCTATAACCCCTCGCGGAGCAGCCAGCCATAGGCACAAAAAGGCTGAAGCAGGGAGGCGAGGAGCAGCATGTCCATGGCGCACCTGCAGCAGCAGGAAGACGTCCGGCACCACCCCCACCTCCTCGAGCGCCTGTGCCTGTGCGGGCGACCGGGGAAAGCCGTCCAGCAGCCACCCCTTGTGCTGCGCGTCCGGGTGGGACAGACGCGCCCGCACCATCTGACCGGGGGGGGGGAGGGGGGTTGTGGATGGATTGTGACGATGGCAGAAGGGGTGCAAGATGAGAGCACAGCGAGTGGGAGATGGTGAAGGAGAGATGCGGCATGGGGATAAGGGTCATCGGCCATCCAGTTTGTTGTAGCCACACATGATAACTGTCATCATTCACAGCTCACATTCCTTTCATCGCACATTTATCAAAATGCATGAACCCACCTCGCATAAATCCATGTCGCATCAATCACAAGTTGGTCCGGCACAAGCTGCCCAGCATCCACGAACGCGTTGACCTGCCCGCCCATGGTATCTGAAGTTGAATAACATCCCCCTAGACCACTCAATCAAACACCTCTGCTCACATCGATCACGAGCTGGTCCGGCACGAGCTGCCCCGCGTCCATGAACGCCTTGGCCTGCCTCCCGCTCTCCGTGCCCCGCGCCACCTCGTCGCGCAGCAGGTCGCCCGTGGAGATGTGCGCCAGGCCGTACTGCGGGGGTGGAGGGGGGGGAGAGGGGGGAGGGGGGAAGGGGGGAAGGGGGGGGAGGGGGGAAGGGGGGAAGGGGGGGGAGGGGGGGATGGGGGGCACAAGGGGGAAGGAGAAAGGCAGCCTTGTTTCAAGTCATTCCACCGGCAGCAGGTCGCCCGTGGAGGGGGCAGAGAGGAAGGAGGGAAGAGGGAGGGAGGGGGGAAGCCGTTGTGAAGGGAAGGATGCAGCGACATCCCACAGCAGGTCCCATGCGGAGATGAGCGCCACGCCGTGTTGGCGCTCTGACCACCGCCATTGCACTCTCATGATTCCCCATCCCTTCCGAATTGCTCACCTTCTTCACAATCTCCTCGCATTGTGTCCCCTTTCCCGAGGCTGGAGCTCCCGATATAATCACACGCAGTACACTCGCCTCTTCTACGGCTGGCTCTGCAGTTGTCGCGGATGACGCCGCAACCTGCGGCGCACGGAAAAGGATGCGAGAAGAGGCCAAGTACGGAAACGACGGGGACGGTAAGGAAGTGGGGTGTACGGCGTCCGGAATGACCGAGGCTCTGCTCTAGCTAGACACTAAAAAATGAAGTAAATTTCCGGCGCGCCGCTTATCACGTGCACGTGTTTACGGACGTCGCACCTTCAACGACCGCCATTGTTGTCGCTGCGCCGTCGCATTTCCTGCACGCACGCATGACTGGCTGCCTCTGGTCGTCGCAGCTCGCAGGGCGAAAGCCGCGCTCACTGACGTGGCATCGCGCGCGGAATCCTGGCTGAATGCAGCGCGCAGCGGGACGGCGGAGCTGGTTTGCAGGGAGAGAGCCATGGGGAGAGCAACTAGAAGCTTTCAGAAACGGCCTATCAGTAATCAACAAACCTGGGGCTGACGGTGGCAGTGGGATTGCCGAGTTTTGTTCAGCCTGAAACAGATGCATGTATGTGCCTGGCCCCAGAAGAAATTGTACCCTTCTTTGTGTGACTCGTTTCGCGCCGTTATCACGGATGAACGCAAAGTGATGTTGAAACTCTGCAGCTACACCGCATTTATGCGTGTGTCCTTTACCGAACTATTCGCGAAGTGTCGCGATGTTACACCAGCAACTGTGCGATGCCATGATGCCATCCAGTCCTTGGCGTGAGCTTCATGCTGACGCTGGGCGCAAACCATGGCGCTGCAATTTCTCGATTTCTCCATTTCTCGAAATTTCAAATTCCCAAATCGCCTGAACCACACCTCTGGAGGACGTCCTCTATTTCGCAAGCCTGCCTGCCATTCGGGTCAAGCTTCACACGTTCGCAGCGCACGTCTCAGCTGTTCAACCTCCGCCACCACTCTATGATATCATAGTGATTCAGCCTTACCGCACTTGAGCCGCTGGTCCCCTCCACGAGCAAGCAGCACGAATCTGTTACGACTATGCCGAAGGGGGGAGCAGGCGGTGTTATGGAGGTGGTGCGAGTGAGCTTCGCGGATCTCAAGGTCTGCCATTTGCCTCGCTCATCCTAACGACGCCAGCATTCCCTTATCAAACGTTCAGATGACGCCAGCATGCTATGAGAGTGACGTCACTACCGTGCCATCCTCGTCGCTCTTAGTGTCCGCCCAAGAAACACTAGGGACTTAGGGTTAGGAAAGTCTGACCTTTGTTTCGTCGTGTTGATGCACCTTTCGTTCCTCCCTGACCGTCGGATTGTAATCAGGAAGGGGTTGATCTCGCCGCTCAGATAGAGGCGGCGTTCGGGCCAGGAGGCCTTGGGATCATCGCTGTCTCCGATGTAAGCGAACGTTCTGCAAGAACAGTCACGCTTGAACGCTGTGAGATACAATACGGCATCTCTTTGTTTCGTCAAGAATCTGAGCTGGCTGATGGTTGCTGGGTGTGCTGTCAGGTTCCCAGCTATCCCGAAGCAAGGCAAAGGCTTCTTCCTCTCGCATTGAGGTGCGTGCGTCGCTAGCACGAGGTAGTCTCCCGCGCCTCTTTCCTAGTGCTTTCCGAGCTCATAGTGCCTCATTTTCTCACGCCTTTACAAGCCTCACTTCTCTGATGCCGGTGTGTGTCTGTGCACGCATCTGTGCATGTCCGTGCGTGCATGTCCGTGCGTGCATGTCCGTGCGTGCATCCACACGTCCAGGCTAGGCGAGCTCTCAGAGGAGGCCAGGAGGAGCATTGAAGACCCGGGCAGCAAGTAAGTACCTCAGGTGGCCCTCCTCTTCAGACCCCTCCGTCTGCCACCCCCATCATGTCCCCTGTGCTCTCTCCTTCATTGCCTTGTATGCACGCCCACTCCGTCCCGCGTACGCGCACTGCATTGCCCCTTGGCCTTGCCAGGTACAGCTTTGGGTGGAGCGAGGGCAAGGAGTCGGTGGAGGCGGGCAGGGCGGACGCCCTTAAAGCGTCCTTCTACGCCAACCCGCTCACTGACGCCCCCACCGCCGATCCGCAGCTCATACACAGGTGAGGCGTCCTACTTATGTGGATTCTGAGTGGCTGTTGCCGTGCACTTCATTTGCGGCATCTTATTCCACCGTCACGGCTTCGTATGTGCACGTGAGCGTGCATGCAGCACCTTGTTTGCACCTCGTACTCGTGCATGCCTGCACGCACATGCTTCCTGCACATGCTTCCTGCACATGCTTTCTGCACATGCTTTCTGCACATGCTTCCTGCACATGCTTCCTGCACATGCTTCCTGCACATGCTTTCTGCACATGCTTCCTGCACATGCTTCCTGCACATGCTTTCTGCACATGCTTCCTGCACATGCCCTGTGCACAGATTCCCCACATACTGCCGCCCCAACGTGTGGCCCTCACGGGACATCCCAGAGCTCGAACCAGGTCAGCTGGCGGCCCGCCACGTCACCTGCCCCCTGCGCTTGTCATATGGACTCGTTATAATCACATTAAGAAACAGAAGCTCACTCCTTCCCCTCCTCATCTCACTGTGCTCGCACCAGCGTTCAAGGCGCTGGGCAGGATGATCGTGGATGTGGGCAAGCAGCTGCTGCGACACTGTGACACCTATGGTGAGCCCTGTGGTCATGTGCGCCGGGACAGCTGCTCCCTACACGTACAGCAAGCGTCTGTGAATAGGATTCGTGGCGATGCATGGCGTGGTGCATGCATGCATTGAGGATGGCAGCGCCGCATGTTGGTGCGTTCTACCTTCAGGGTGTTCCACAAAAGGAGTAATTCCCGCACCACCACCCCCCTCCGTGCCACCATCCCATCCCAGCCCGCAGCAGGAACCCTCATGTGCCCCCTGGCAAGCTACTGGGAGTGGTGGAGCGCTCTCAGTGCCACAAGGCCCGCCTGCTGCTCTACCGCCCGCCACAGCAGCAGCCCCCCAGCCCACCAGCACAGGGGGAGGCGGCGCCTGCTGAGAGCAGCAGGGCGTCAGGGGATGAACCAGTGCCCTCTGGAGGCGATGGGGACGTGTCGTCGTGGTGCGGGTGGCACGTGGACCACGGCTCGCTCACAGGCACGTGCTGCTTCTCTCCACACGTTCTGCTGCTCTCGTGGTTGCGCCCACACATGTGGCCTCATGCTCATGGCGCTGTGTGCAGCCCCAGGCATCTGCCACTGTCATTAGCACCAAGTCCTTCTCCCCCCTGCTTTGTGCCTTCCCTGCGCCATCCCTCTCCCTCCGTCCGTGCCACTGCCCCACCACGCTTGACAAGGGCGCAGTTCTGGAGGGGAGAAGGGCCCCTCCTTTCCTCCCTCCCCCCCCCCTCATTCCCGCCCTGCTTTCTGCGCCCCTGTCCCGTCAGGCCTGACAAGGGCGCAGTTCTGGAAGGGGGGGGAGGCGGTGGAGGGCAGAGAGGTGGACCCCTCGTGTGGCCTGTACATCCGAACCAGGGGCGGCCAGATAGTTCAGGTCAGTCTGTGCCCCGGAGCAGCCGTGCGAGTGGTTACCAGCAGGTAAGGGTGGTAACCAGCAGGAGATGGATGCGATGTCCTGAGGCTCAATGAGCGTGTGCATGTCCTTCAGCACGCTCTTTGTAACATGAGGTGATGGGACATGAGGTGATGGGACATGAGGTGATGGGACAAGAGAGTCCATGTGACTCCGCCAGGCATGTCCCCTCCATGGCCCTTCTGCTTGCGCCCTATCTCCCGTCATCTCTCCCGTCTGCACCAGGCGCACATACCGGATGGGTGCATTGCGTTCCAAGTGGGCCATGCCATGTCCATCCAGTCAGGGGGCCTCCTCGCTGCCACGCCCCACTGCGTCTCAGTACGCTGCTGCCTTACCCTCGCCACGCTGCCCCTTCTGCCACTCTTGACGCCTCTTATTGCGTGCGCACTGCCGTCCATCCCGTCGCACTCGCTTCCCTGTCATGCCATCGCATCTTGAAGTTCTCTGCCATGCCGTTTCGCCTCATCTTATGCCTCTCCATGCCTGTCCATGCCACTCCATGCCTCTCCATGCCTCTGCATGGCTCTCCATGCCTCTCCATGCCACTCCATGCCTCTCCATGCTACTCCTTGCCACTCCATGCCACTCCATGCCACTCCATGCCACTCCATGCGACTCCATGCGACTCCATGCCACTCCAAGCCACTCCATGCCACTCCATGCCACTCCATGCCACTCCTTGCCACTCCATGCCACTCCTTGCCACTCCATGCCACTCCATGCGACTCCATGCCACTCCATGCCTCTCCATGCCACTCCTTGCCACTCCTTGCCACTCCATGCCACTCCATGCCATTCCATGCCTCTCCTTGCTACTCCATGCCACTCCATGCGACTCAATGCCACCCCATGCCAACCCGCTCGCAACACTGCGTGCATGCAGGCACCGAAAGGGCTGGCATCTAGAGGTGTTTCTCGCGCCACATTAGCCGTCTTCATGCAGGTCCGCACTGTTCATGCAGGTCTGCACTGTTCACGCTGGTCTGTACTGTTCACGCTGGTCCGTACTGTTCATGCAAGTTAAATGGACCCCAGGTAAGTTAGGTGGACGCCAGGTAAGTTAGCTGGACGCCCGGCAAGTTAGCTGGACCCCCAGGTAAGTTAACTGGACGCCGTGCAAGTTAGCTGGACGCCAGGCAAGTTAGCTGGAAGCCAGGCAAGTTTGCTGGACGTCCGGCAAGTTAGCTGGACGCCCGGCAAGTTAGCTGGACGCGGGCAAGTTAGCTGGGCGCCGGGCAAGTTAGCTGGACGCCATGCAGGTCTGTACTGTTCATGCACATCCCTGCTGTCATCTGCATCCGACCTATCCATCTTACTTACATCCATCTGACCTCCATCAATCTGCATGGGGTCAATCGCTTATGTTCCATTGTCTTGTTCTCGATTTCTCGTGGCCTCGCTGCCCCTCTCCCCCATGCTTCTCCTTGTGCCTTCCTCTCCCTCTTCCCCTGTGTTGCCCCACCGTCTCTCTCTATCCCGCTCCCACATGCCACTGCACCAACCACCATAACGATCCACCATCGCTGCACCAACAAATCGCATCGCTGTGCTGCCCCCACACTTCATCCAGCCTTCGTGGTACGTGCGTGCAACCATGCCGTGCATTGTGGATCCATGCCTCGGCAATGTGGTCATGGATCCACATGCACCATGCTGCCCGCACGGCCCTCACTGCTCCTGCGAAAGCATTTTCTGTCAGCATTTCACAACGCGGCCTCCTGTCTGTTACTTCCTCTGCATGTGTACTATGGTGCCAAGCAACATCCTTTTCAAATGAGCATCAATGCCATAATGCACCAGGATGCTCGTGTGAGCATCTTCATCGAGCATTCTCCCCCACAACTCCCTTGCATTCCATCTCTCCTGCTCTCGCCCTCCCCCACATTCTCCCCTCCCCCTGTCAAGGGACGAGCCTCTCGACATGCCTGCCAACAGCTCGCTCACACCCCAGGTGGGTGCCATGCCGTCCATCATTCTTTTTCCTTCCTGCTTCCATGGCCACCACTCTAGCCAGCCCGGGCTGCTTCTGTGTCCCTGTTAGTTGCATCCTGGTTCAACTACCAGCACTCTTGGGCACACTGCTGCATTGCATCTCTTACTCCCCATCCCCTTCACAAACATCTCCAGGAGTTGGTTCCCTGGCAGCCAGGCATGGACTTTGGTACCTTCTCAGAGGAAACCATCAGGCAATACTACTAATTGTTGCGCCTTAGCCATACCCTGCATGTACCTGGCCATTACTTCACTATGCTTTGTTTTCATTCAAAACCGAAGCAATGTGATTACAACCAAATAATACTATATAATGAAAGCTAAGAGCAACACAAGAAACCTATACTTCCAAGGGCTACTATTGCCCCAAGAACTCGCCCTAAAACATAATAAAACGAATATAGCACCTACACCTAGCTTCTGCTCTACACTCTACACCCTGGAGTTGAAGCGCAGCAACATGCGTCGGCACATCAACAGACGCACGCGATCCAATGATCCAGACATGCACGGCGTGCTATGGCACACGCCTTGCAGCACTCCATCAGCCCTTCACGATACTGTGAACACTGGAGCCACCACTGCCAGCACCCCTCGCTCTATCGCGGCAGCACACATCTCTGGCTGGCTACAAGACGTTCCCAGCTGCAGCACACCCACTCAAGACAGTCGCTAGCAGTGCCACTGCAACACACGCACTGAAGACACTTATTTTCACCCCCCCTGCAGCATGCACTGCAGTGGCCGGAGCAACACATTCACACAACCGTTGCCTCGCATCACTGCCCTTCAGCCTGCCACTCTAGTAGTAGCTGCCCGGGAGGGGAGGGGGAGGAGGTGGGGGGGGAGGAGGGGGGAATCTCGGTGCTGCTGCTGTGGGCTCTGCTGCGGCAGGCTCAGGGGCGGCGGGAGGGGGAGGAGGTGGGGGCGGGTCAAAGGCAGGAGGTGGTGGTGGTGGGGGAGGGGGCGGTGGTGGAGGGGCGGATTGAGCAAGGGCGGGAGGAGCAGGAGGAGCAGGAGGAGGGGGGTCAGGCAGAGCAGCAGGGGGAGGGGGAGGGGGTGTAGGGGGAGGAGGCGGAGCTGCAGCTTCTGAGAGAGGGGGCGGTGGGGGAGGGGGGAGGGGAGGGGCAGATGGGGGGGGAGGAGCAGGAGGGGCGGGCAGAGAAACAGTGGCAGTGGGAGGAGGGGGAGGGGGCGGGGCTGCAGCAGGGGGATCAGGCGGTGCTGGGGTTGGGAGTACTGGTGCTGCCGTTGGTGCTGCTGCTGGTGCCACAGGCACTGTATCTGCGGCTGCTTCTGATGACGCTGCTGCCGCTTTCCCCTCCCCCGAATCCGCACTATCCACGCTTTTACTCCCACTCCCCTCACTCGCCAGAACAGCCCCACTCTCCCCACTCCTCTCCTCCACCACCACCGCCTCCCCTCCCCCTTCCCCACCCTCCCTACTCCCCTCCGCCTCCCCATCCAGCCCATGGGGCTTCCGCCCCCCCACCAGCTCCGCCATGCCCAGCCGCTTCCCCACCTCCTCCTCGCTCTCCCCCGGTGATAACTCCGCCTCCTCCCACCCGCCCTTCCCCACCAGCCCGCCGCCCAGAATCTTCAGCCGGGGCAGCTTCCCCTTGCCCTTCTTCCCAGGAGACGCGGAGGGGGACGACCCCGAGTTCATACTCGCTGTAAGCTTCTCCAGCAGCCGCTGCTGGTACTCGGGCGGGTAGGTCACAGAGACCTCAAACGGAAAGAAAGTATTGATCATGGCGATATGATCGTACACCGCGTCGTAGTCCACGCCCCCATCCACACACGCCGCATCTTCCCTCCCGGCATCCCTTGCCTCCATGACCGCGGCTCTCCTCCTCTCCGCCTCCTCGTGCAACCGCTGCAGCTTCGCGAATCCCCTCGACTGCACGAAGGCGGACCGGCACGCATTGCTGCTGCTGTTGAGCACGTGGAAGATTCGCAGAAGCACCGCTTCTAGCACCCCTTCGGGCAGAGTGGTCCACTGCAGCAGCGAGTCTAGAGACTCCAGCTCGCCCACCCCGCTCACCAGGTCCTTCAAAGCCTTCACTATCCGCGCCCGAGCCTCTACTGCTACGGGCGAAGCAGTGGTGGCACTGGCACCAGAAGCGGAGGGCGCTGTAGCAGCATGCGCGAGGTCCACTGTAGCCACAGTGACCATGTCGATCAACGCTCCGGAATCCGCGACCGCCTTCACATGCGCCGAGCTATGCCGCCCGATCTGACTCAGCGCCCACGCGCAGGCCCCCCGCACCGCCTCGTCCACGTCAGCCTGAATCAGCAGCTCCTTGAGCGGCGCGATCCCCTCCGACGCCACGATCGCCAGCGCGTTCTCCCCGCCCGCCCCCGCCAGGTGCCCCAGCGCCTGCACCACCGCCAAGCGCGCCGAGCCCACCCCGCCCTCTTCCGTCAAGACGGCGTCGATGACGGGCCCTATGGCGCCCAGGTGGATCAGGCGGTCCGCGGCGGCGGGCGACTTGCGCGCGATCTCGCGCATGGCGAAGGCGGCGTTCTTGCGGAGGGCCTGGTCCGAGTCGTGCAAGCACAGGAAGAGGCGCGCTATGCCCTCCGCGCACGCCACGCGCTGGGGGAGAGAGAGGGGGGGAGAGGGGGTTGGGGTGGGAGGGAGAAGTTAGGGAGGAGGGCAGAAGTGAGGGGGGAACGGGAGTAGACGCGACATGAGAGAGAAATAGATGGCTCGAGCTATGAGACGCCTGGAGGCTGGCACGACAGCACTAGTTGCTCGTGTGAAGAGCAAGGGCAGGGCGGTTGGCGTGCTTACAATGGCGAGCTCTTCCGAGTGCTTCACGATCTGCGACAGACACACGCACACCTGCGGGGGGAGAGAGAGAGAGAGCGAGGAGGGGGGGGGGGGGGGCAGATGGGCAGGGTGTATACGAGAGAGAAGCGGCATTGTGGCTTCAGTCTCTGCGTGAAATTATGCGACTCAGAACGACAGTACCCGCATATTATCTCTAACACACTTCCCCAGCCTCCTCTCCCTCCCCCCGCCCTTCTCTCCCCTCCCTTCGCGCGCCCCCCCTCATCTATCTCCGCCTCCCTCCCATCCCTCCCCCCCCCCACCTGTCGTCTCATCTTCACGTCCTTCGAACCCAGCAGAGCCACTATTCTCCCGATCGCGCCCCCTTCCGCCCCCGCTTCCGCGCCCCCCGCTCCGCCATCCGCTTCCCCCCTCCCCCCGTCCGCCACAATCGTCGCATGCCCCGCGGAGTGTCTCGCGATGTCGCCGAGGACGGACAGCGCCATTCGCGCGACTTCCTCGTCCTGCAGCGAGCCTATTAAAGTCGGCACCGCGCCGGTCTCTATAACACGCGTCGCCGCGTCGCGGCTCTGCTTTGCCACGTGGCCCAACGCGCACGCGGCGGTTTCGCGCACCGCCGGCATCGCGTCCGTGAGGCACTCCGCGAGGACCGGCAGCACGCTGCCCGAGCCGCCGCCGCCGGCCGCCGCCAGCTCAGCGCCAGCGTGGCGCGCCACTGCCTTGACGGCGAACGCAGCGGCGCGCTTGTGGTGACGATTGGTGCCGCTGTACGAGGGGGAAGGGGGAAAGGGGGGCAGCGGAAAGGTAAAAAATGGAGGGGGGGGGGGGGAGGGAGAAGCAGAAGGAGAAGGGGGGGAAGAGAGGACGGTGAGGAATGGAGAGGAAGAGAAGAGAAGAGAGGAAGGGAGGGAGGAAGGGGCAGAGGAACGGCCAGGTGCACCCGGCACTCACGCGAGCGCCTTGCAGAGGTCCGGCAGCACGTTGCGGTCGACGATGTCGTTGGCCCACGTGTCCGACACGTTGGCGAGGCGCCCCAGCGAGAGAATGGCGGCGGAGCGCACGGACGACATGACGTCATGCATGAGCGGCAGCAGCAGCTGCATGGCGCCCAGCGAGAAGAACGCCTCCGCGTTCTGCGGGGATGAGAGGGAGGAAGGGAAGCGAGAGATGTGGAGGGATGGGAACGGTGAGACGACTGAGAAGAAAGCGAGACGTCGGGCACGAGCGGCAGCAGCAGCTGCACGGCGCCCAGAGAAAGAGAAACAGAGAGAGGAAAACCTCCGCGTTCTGCGAGAGGGAGGATGGACGGGAGGGGGGACAAAATGGTAAGCGGCGATGAAGATAAGCGGCGAGAGATGCGGCCGGTGCAGCAGAACCGCCGACCAAACAAGGGCTATCTCATATCGCCACCCTATCCGCGACATCCTACCACGAGGCCTCCAACCAGCTACTTCCGAAGCTAAGCATCGGTGAGCGTGGGTGGAGTGGACCCCACGCCACCACAGCCCCACTTCCCTTCCCCCCGTCACCGCCCCCTTCCCCCCTCGGCGGCCCTGCTCGCACTGTGTCCGCCTCCCCCCGCCCTGCAGCCCTGCCACCTCGCCGCCTTGAGGTCCTCGCGCTCCCACAATCTGCCTTTGCTCCCCTCAGCTCCGTTGCACCTTCTTGCCCCGCGGCTGCCTCCCCAAGCTTCTATCTCGCCGCTCCGCCTCACTGCTGGTCTGCCTCCCCACGCTCCGCCTCAGCGTCGCTCCGCCTCACCGCTGCTCTGCCCTCCGGACGGCCTAATCCCGCCGTCTACCTCCGCTGATACTGCTTCGTCCGCTGGGCCGGGCCCTAGATACTGAGAACCCTAGGAGCTTCACTGCCGGAAAACCCTGAAGCGGCGCTTCGCTGCCTAAATAACCTGCACGCTAGGAGCGTCACTCCCTTGATGCCCTGCACCCTACGCCATCCCGTTTGTAATGAGCCGATTTTTGAGTGAACGCCCATTACACACACGCCCTGCACCCTACGCCATCCCGTTCGCCAGCGCGCGGAGTGAACGAACCCGCACGACACGGCACGTCGCCCCCGGCGCTGCTTCAGCCGTCGTCCATGCAGCGCCGTACGAAGCAGACCTGGAACCCTAATGGGACACGCTAAAACCATCCGCCGCTCCTCCTGGAGGTTTACCTGCGGCGAGAAGGCGAGGTCGCCGACCTTCCCGACGAACTGGATGCGCGCCTCGTGGTACGTCTCCATCGCCGCCACCACGGCCCGCGCCGCCCGGCCGGGCGCCAGCACGGCAGCCGCCGCCATGGCTGACGACTATACACAAACTCGACGGCTGAAATGTCTCAGTCTATATAGACACGACGAACGCGATGATCGAAGGTATTTCTGACAGCTAGATGTCTGCGGTGGACTCTAAGGGCGTGCAAAACTGCCGGCTACCCTACTTCGTAGCAAGGTAGTGGAGGTGTGACTAGGTGCCGATTACGAAGAGCCATGTTGGTGGGAGAGAGGAGTCAGAAAGTTGGAGGCGATGCTAGCAGAAAATCTGGGAAAACCTGATCCGTGGGGGATGGCGGCACGCGTCGACGCACATGATTGTTGGTTCATACTAATCACGGCGACGAGCTGTGCGACTACGGCGAGAGTCCAGGGCCTAAGGTGTAAGGACCCCCCTACCCACTCAGGACTTGCCGGCAACTACTAACCCGGCGTAATGTGGATCGAGCAATATGCAATCAGTCAAGGCGCGTGGGGTGGCGTGCCGAGAGGAGAGAGTCGAGGGACCCTGACAGGGGTTCTCTCGCCGCAATGGTCGTGTCGTCTTGCGTGATGGCACCCTCAGCTCAGAGACTAGGAAACGAAGACTCAGTAGCGTCTAGAACATACAGTAGCAATGACTGGGCTGCATAGTAGGCGTGTATTGAGGGGGTGAAGCAGAGCAGCAGAAGGTCTTCTGGTTCCATGGGTGGTTGCCATGGCTGCCTGCACAGTTCCCATGGTGGTTGCCTGGACTGGGCCCTGGGGGGTGCGTCGCACATCATCGCATCCCGGCATGCGATGAAACGCTCAGCGAAACAAGTGGTTGTGACGAAAAGTTGTGATTCAAATCGAAGTTGACGACCTCCAGCGACGATGACGAGAGTGAAACGGCCACTGGAAAATGGCCATAGGACTGGAGCAAGGGCTGTTGTACCGAAATGCGCGAAAAGCTGTGTCCGTGATGAGCACCCTCCACCGGACCGCATGTTTCCTGCGACAATGATCAGCGGGGGGCTGGCTATGTCGCAAAACTTGTCTTTTAGCGAAGGTCGCGCCTGGAGGTACGCAGCACTTGTGGTTCATTCATCACTCACCAACTTTGGTTCGGTTCAATTCGTTACAAGTACCAACCGTTTTAGCGAGCACCTAGCGCCCTCCTCGGTGTTCCAGGATGTTCGCCGTAACTCGCGGCCGCTTCCCCCACATTTGCGTCCCCAAAAGTGGTCCACAGCTCAACCGAACGGCGCGCTGTCCCTATGTCGCGGCCGTTCCTTGTGATTCTCCCACGGCATAATGCCTCGATTGTTTGGCTACACTCCGCCAACCACTGTACATTCACTCCATATGCTGATAATGCTGCCTAAAATAGAGGGGTGCTTATTGATGTCAGTAACAAGGGGTGACAGCTCATCCCACGCCAGCCTGGTTTGACACCACGCATGAATTCCTGGAACCCCGCAAATATCGAGGCCTCCTGCTTCCAGCCGCATGGAACTCGGCGACTCCTGCCGACAGGCCCATCCATTTCCGCTTGGCCTGCACTCACGAGAATCTTGATTGGCTCACGAGCTCTTCGGTGAAGCGAAACGGTCGCGCTGGTGCCACGGAGCGACTCCTGCGAAAGAAGTTTACAGGCTCGTTTCTTTCCGCCAGGCCAAGGGCGGCCTGGGCTTGTTCCTGAAGGAGCTTCAGATAAACCGAGAAGCCCGAGGGAAGGGGATAACATCGCAAGAAACTCGCCACTCCGCCATTTCAGTCACGCTTCAGTTTTCTTTAGTCGTTTATTCCGTACATCTCCCCCTCGGTTTCCTCACGTTCTTTCTGTTGCCGAGTTCGTCGGATATTTTCATTTGCCATGGCGACGGAGTCGAAGCAGCAGGCCAAGGAGGCTACGGCCGTCCAGCCCGAGTCTCTGTGGGAGACGATCCGCGGCGTCGTCTTCGTCCTCGGGGTTGCCGTCGCGTTCACGCTCTCGTTCACCGTGCTCGCGTCGTACGAGTCAGCTATCGCCAGGGTGTCGTACAAGGGCCACCGTGTCAGTTTCCCCGCCGCTGCGACCGCCCCGCTTCGCGAAGAGGAGGTGGAGAAGGCGAGACCGATGATGATGGCGGCTTAGAGCCGTCCGATTCAGAAGATGTGTGGATCTGAGGCTTGTCCAGCCGTCGCCACACCCGCTGGTCTGCTGCTAGGGCTTTACCCACTTTCTGCCACGATTCACTGTAAATACATACGACTGGCAGATGGGATGGGAGCCCACGGG
This sequence comes from Closterium sp. NIES-67, assembly GCA_027943415.1. Lineage (NCBI taxonomy): Eukaryota > Viridiplantae > Streptophyta > Zygnematophyceae > Desmidiales > Closteriaceae > Closterium > Closterium sp. NIES-67. The sequence goes on along the minus strand of BQMB01001373.1, from coordinate 1,597,187 downwards.
CAACATGTGCACTAAGAGTGGACTCCGACGGCCTTGTGCCGGACATCCGAATAAATCTCCTCCTGATCTGAAACCTCTCTGAGACAGTTGGTGCAAATTTGAGTGAAATCCGTGTGCTCTCAACAGTTTCAAAAACCCGTCTGCTTGGTTCCACCTCTTGTCAAAGCTGCTTGTCTAGGAACCAAGCAGCCACCACGTCCCTTAGCCTCACACCATTGGCATCAGGAACCGACCAATCATTGTAAGCCATGGTGCAATGGCTTGTTTTGTTAGGAACTACCCCTCTGAACTGCACCCCTGCTGCCTGTCGGTCCTGCGTCAGTGCTTGTATCGAGTTCCTGAGCACTATAGCGTGGTGGCCTACGTACTTCCGAATTCCCTTAGGGCAAGCTAGGAAGCGGTCGGAGTGAAAGCAGGGGACCACACTCTCATACGACCCTGTCATAGCAGCCTCAACGTTGCCTCTTGAGAGGCCTATGGCTAGCGCTGCGAGGTCGAATGCGCTGTTGAGAACCAGGACTGGTGTAGTGGTGTGCAGGAGGGCGTTGGCTGGGAACAGACAGCGCCACTTCTCAGCTCGGGGGTAGGCTGGCCACGGCGAATAGGCGGGGAAGGGGGAGGAAATGAAACGGTGAGGAGAGTGGGGGGGGAAAGGGGAGAGTAGGGGGAAAGGAGGAGGTGAAGAGGAGTGGGAATGGGCCCCTTTGTACATTGCGGCTTCAGTTGTAGTCTCACCTTGGACGCATAGGGGGTTGAAGGCAGCGTCGCTCCACTGGCTGCGCATCATGCGCTGCATCATGCCTCGGAACGAGAAGCGACCCACCAGGTCCGGCTCGTCTGGAGCGGCAGGCGATGGGGAAACGGGAGGGGAAGGGCGGGTGCAGGTGTCGGTGGGGCGGGGAGGGGGGGGAGGATGGGGGGCCAGAACCATGGAAAGGTGGCATGATGGCTGGTAGAATGTAACATGGTGGAGGCAGATAACAGGTTCCATAGTGCAAAGAGCGCCCCATGGGAAAGGCATGCAGCACAACTTCAAGGCAAAGGTGATAGAGCACTCTCTGGAGAATGGCCACCATTCTCACCTAGGAAGTATCCAGCGTCAATGGCACACTTGACAGTGGCAGAGGAGGGGAGGCGAGAAGCCATCCAATCACAGCTCACTGCCACTCCCTGCCCCCCTGCAGAGCAACCCGTTATAAGCGCTGCTGATGCTACAGACAGACCTCTGTTCTTGAGCATATCTGCAAGGAGGATTCATTACAGGGGACAGGTAGCCGCATAAAGGCTGTGTCTCGTTAATGGACTCGGGTGCTCTTTCGTTTGTGGGGGAATCGCCCAGCATTTATTTATCATATTAAAAAGGATGCACATGTGCTTGATAACCAACCGTACTTTCCAACTTGAGCGTCCAATAATGGTGTTTGAACATTTTTCAGAACCCACTCACCTTCCAGCAGCAGCATGACGATTCTGCGACCGGAGTAGAACACGCGAGACGAGCCCACAGCCGCACGGCCCTTGTAGCCCATATAGGCTCCTCCGTCACAGTACATAAGCACCGCCATATTCCAGTTGCCAAACTCGGGGTTGACCTTGGCGTCTGCACTTAGAATGCCCGTGAACTGAGTGTGGTACTCGTTCATCTGAGGGAAAGAAACGGGGAGGAGGAGGAGTGGGGGGGATGGGAGGGATAGGGGCAGCAGGTGAGGGGGAAGCGAGGGGCTGAGCAAATAGGCAGGAGTGGGGGGATGCAAAGTGCCACTTCACCCGCCTTCCCCACCTGCTGTGGTCCCCAGCCAGAACCATGGCGATATTTGAGAATTCTCAAAAAGCATTCACGTGACTCCTGGCACCAAGCCCATGCGACTCATCAAAAGTTACCAAACTCCTGGCACACCGCGTTCTCAACAAGCTGTCAATCACATACCCCCGGCAGCCACTATGCCGTACCAGCTTCGTGAAGTTCCCATCAGTGGGTTTCGGCCAGAACCGTGAGGAGCCACGGAAGGACTTGGCGCGCTGCTGGCAGTCAGCAGCAGTCGTGCACCAGCCGCCGCCCTGGGAGGTGGGGAAAGGAGCAGGGGGGAGGAAGCGAGACATGGTTATGCAAACAGGGAACGACCAGCAACAGGGGGCAGGCACGGATAGAGCACAGGTGACGTGGCCGCACAGGAGTGACGTGGCATGGCTTACGTGGAAGTAGATTAGCCACTTTTTGGCACCAGTGCCTGTCCCCGTGCGAAAGTAGTAACCAGCGGGGCTGCAGCGTCAAGGAGAGGAGGGATAGACAGTGGGAGTAACATGAGACTTGGAGGGTGAGAGGGTGAGGGGGAGAACGATGCCAGCATCACGAGGATGGCGCGACAACATTGACACAGTTGAAACACGATCTGCTCATGATCGTGTCAGCGATGAATTGAAGCACAGCGTCTGGTCCCAATGCGTCGGGCGACGCACCAGCTGCATCACTACGCGTCCATGCAGCAACATGCACTGAATGCGAGGGGCACACTGCGTTACTGCGACTCACCTGCCGTCGAGACACATGGCTCTGGCAGACGGCACCGTCACCAGCTGCATCCTCGATGCGCCCCATGCTGCCGGTGCTGCTCTCGATGATGGTGCTGATGGTGATTGTGATTGTGATGGCTTTCGTGGTGATGGTGATGATGATGAAAATGCTGATGGCGATGAGGTCTTTGGGGGGGATGCGGAGGAAGAGGGTGAGGAAGGAGGGAACAGGGATGACCCGGTTTTGGACGGTGGAGGTGATTTCTTGCCGGTTGATGGCGATGCTGAGGATGGCGATTTGCCACCAGGCGCGGGAGATGATGACGTGGACGACGGCGGTGTAGCAACCATAGCCGATGCGCGTCCCTTGATCCTTCCATTACTGCTCCGCCTCCTAGTTGTCCCTCTTTGCGCCTTTTTCCCCTTGTCAATTTGCTTGCCAAACTTCCCACCCTTTGCTCTACTGGGGGTACCCGGCCGTTTGCTTTTTCCTTTGCGATCCTGCTTCCTGCTCACCGCAGCGGGCGACTTCGCTAACTTTCCAGGTTTCCCCATCTGTCCCCTCGATACAATCACATTGCTCAGCAGGCTCCGGCCACCCAGCAGCAGCGAGACCCTCCCCGAGCCCTCGCCTCCCACTTCAGGGAGCTCCTGCGATCGCGCATCTGTGTCACTCCAATCCCCCTCGCTGCTACTTAATCTCCCTCCATCTATCAGTTCCCATGACCCCGACCACGCATCGCGCCACTGTTTAACCGTCAGCTGCTGGTGACCGCTCAGTGGAGCGTTGCTCGCCGTCAGGTTCCCTGCAGCTGTTGATAACCAGCAGAGAGTCGCGAAGGCGATTAGGAATGCGAAGGCTGGAGCATTTACCGTAACGATGAAGAGAGACTCGCGCGCCATATCTTTCTGTATCGATGGCGGATATCAATAAGAGCTTGATAACTATACGATGGCCATATCTACAGGTTACTGGAGAACACGAATTGTACGTCTCGGAATGACGTCACATTCGTCACAGAAACCTTGGAGCGCGGTCTACGTCACCGAAGCCATGTGAGATTTTGTTTCTATCGCCGCCTGAACGTAGGAGTTTTTTCGCTCCTAGGTAATGGAACGCATGAGGCCAGCTCCATCGAACAATGCTAACCTTTCAAACACAATGGCGTCGACGTCAGAGGCGCTACGCACGAAGAAGAGGAAAGAAGAAACCAGAGGCCTGAACGATTTGCATAAGGAAACCCCCATTTTCTGGCCAAGCTATTTCACGGAGCAGCAGCAGCAGTTGCCTTCTTTCTGCTGCTCTCTGCTCTGATTTTCGTCCTGGTGATTCCTGCGCTCCCCAAACCCAACCCCAAGGTTGCGAATCGAAGCGCCTTCATCCCAACGGTCAGAACATTGGGGAAGGCGACTCCATTGTCAGTGAGGAGCATCTCCGTGATTGGGCGGCCTCGGGGATCGGGAAGCTTGGTGCCAGAGGTGTTTGATTGGAGGAGTACTACGGTACTCAATGGTGCAAGATTTATACATATCATAAAACGCATGCTTTTGTTGAGGAACCACTATAATAGTTGGGAGACCAGTATAATTTAACGGAGCATATCATATTGCGAAAGAAGCCTGGCCTGGGATTTTTTTTAAACCTCAATCACAAGCCTGGTACCAGGCTGACCAACGAGAAGATGGATATCGTTCGTGTCTGCGAGGTTTGGTGTCTCTCGGACCAGGTAGGCGGGATGTTTACCGTCGTCACGGGATTGTTTATTGGGCAGTACTTCAAGATCGTCAGTGTGACGCGTCACGGCTCGACTGGCGAACTTGAGTTTCTCAGTTACGCGTCGCTGAGCTTCAACGCTGACACCAGCTTTGTGGCCGCCGCGCGGTCCGAACGACCTTGTGAAAAGGGAATGGCTTACCCAAAAGGCCTGCTAGAATTTGGTGCTACCGCCAGCGGCGGCGTCCAACCCGCCATCACCTTTCGTACCCCACCCGTTCGTTGATTGGGTGCAGGCCGCCGCGCGGTCCGAACGACCTTGTGAAAAGGGAATGTGCTCACCCAAAAACTTTTACGTTTCCTGTTTTGAAGTAGCGGGAATCTGCTCGAACCACCAAGCGACCATTCACCGTAATATTCTTGCAGTTCCAGTGGGGGAAACACCAGAACGCGCTGAGTACTTACAGAACAAGCAGCAGCCAGAGCCCAGTTGTTCTCCATGAGCAGGTTTCGGTAACTACGCAACAGACCATGAAAAGATAATGATTTTCAGGGAGCTGCTCCAGCAAAAGCTGGGCCTCCCAAAAGTTCCATTGTTTGGCCCGAGTCCAACCATCCTCCCTGACAGCCGCTCTTGGGGTTTGGTGGGAGAGCTAAAGGGAGTCTGGGGGAGAACGCCCAATTGAACTGACAGCCGCAGCTGAAACACCCAATCAGGCCTCTTGCTAACAGGGTAATTGCTCTTACTGTCGAGAAATTAAGAGTAAATTTTCAAGTGATTCCGTTTTTTTACAGTGTGATCTTGCCGTCCAACTTACGGAAACAATTTCACGCCATTCCTTAGCCTAACGAGTAACTTTTCTTCGGATCCGTACAGGCTATACTTGTAGCAGGGAAATCTGTAGGGGGTAGCGACCGCCCACCACCCCCACCCCCCTTCCCCCTACCTCCCCCACAACCCCCCCCCCCCCCCCCCCCCCCCCCCGCCCAACCCCGCCTTTGATCACTTGCTAGCCGAATTTGTAGCGGCCGATTCCTTACGGTAACGGGTTTTTTTGGGGGAATTCCGTCTGTTAATGGGTGATCCTGAGGCGATTCCGTCCCCTTCCGGAATACCCTGGGGCTTAGCAAGAGGCCTGCTAGAGTTAGGTGCTACCGCCAGCGGCGGCGTCCAACCCGCCATCACCTTGCGTACCCCACCCGTTCGTTTTCAGCCGCTAACCATTTTCGATCCGTCATCGCGGCTCAATTCTTACCCCACGCCTCCCGTTCTGCCTCCCATCCCTTGCTTGTCATGGCAAGCACTTCCCAATCCCAAGCATACCTACCCTGCTTTCCTCCTCCTCACCTCATTTTGTTCCCAGTTTCCAGTTTTCCAGTTTCCAGCCCTCGCCTCATTCAGCTTTCCTGCAACGACGAGTTTTCTCTGTTCGCCTGGAGCTCTGAATGCTCGGAGCATATTGATGCTGGATGGCGCGGAATTTCGTTTACTGCTTACGCATTCTGTTCACGTTTATGCTGCTACGTCGACGGACGATTTTTCTTCTCACTGTTGGAGCTTCGTCCGTAAGTTGCCGTTTTCGCTGCCATTTATAATTCCTTCGTTCGCCGTGAAATTATCAGACCACTAATTCCAGTCTACGTTTCATGCCGTGCAGGAGTTGTGAATCGAGACTCTTCTCCTTCAATTAACTATTTGCGTATCAAGAATTTTCTCCTTCAAATCAAGATCGTTCTGCTTCAAATCAAGATGGATCAAGATGTGACTTGAGGTAACCTTTGAAGCCAGGGATGTGGGGGGGCGAGTAGGCCGCCTAGAGAGTCAGCGTTTTTTCGATTTCTCGTGTCATTTTCAATCCTTAACTCATACTGACATAATTTCTTCTCGTTTTTCTGTTGCATGTTCATCTCTGCCCGCGAGAGGCTTAACATCGCCCAAACGACTTCTCTCCTTCGAGTCAACACCCCTCTGCTTCGATCAAGACGTCGCCTCGACGATTGAAGAGTATTGGTCATTCCGTAAGGGTAAGCCTTGAATCGTTGGATCTGGGGGGGTGAGTAGGCGTCCGCCATAGCCCGCCTAGAGAGTCGTGTCTTTTCGATTTCTCGTGTCATTTTCCAAGCTATTACACATGCTAACATCGTTCTTCCTCGTTTTGTCTTGCATGTGTTCATCTCTCGATTTCCGCTTGAGAGGCTTGGGATGAAGACCATTCTACTTCAATCAAGACCGTTCTACTTCTGCTTCGATCAAGACCGTTTTATTTCTCTACTTCGATCAAGACCGTTTTACTTCTGCTTCGATCAGGACCGTTTAACTTCTCTGCTTCGATAAAGGCCGTTTTCCGAAAGGAGATATTGACCAAAGCTTAAAGATAAGCTTCGAAGCCAGGGAGGCGGGGGGGGCGAGCAATAGCCCGCCTAGAGTGTCTTCAATTTTCGTTTTCCCGTGTCTTTTTTTTCCTTGCATGCAACTAACCTTCTCAACCTTGTTTCGTCTTGCATGTTCGCCTCGAGATTCACGCGTGAGAGTCACCGGATCGTCGAATGAAGACGCTCAAGACCGTTTTGCTGCTGCAGTCAACATCCCCGCTGCCCTGGTCAACACCCCAGTCAACGTCCCCAGTCAATGCGGCCACTGCTTCAGTCAATGTCCTCGCTCCTCCAATCAACGCTGACTGCGGTAAATTTCGTTTGCTTCAAGTCTTGCACTTCGACTACCCTGTCCCTTCGACTAATATATCACAACCCCTTCCCTTCACAGGTCGAACATCCCTCCTCCCCCTGTCAACACTACTGCTGCTCTGGGCAACACTGCTGCTCTAGTCAACGCAGGTGCTCCAGTCAACGCGGGTGTTCCAGTCAACACTACTGCTTTAGTCAACGCGTATGCTGCTGCAGTCAACGCCCCTGTGGGTCTCCAGTCAACATTCTCGCTGCTCCATCCAACGCTGAGTGGTCCTCTACGGTGAGATTTCCCTCACTAGCACATCCCTTTCCGCCCTTCGTTTGCTTCAGCTCTCTGATTTAGGTCCACTCTTGTCCCTTTGACTAATTGAGTCTTCTCAACCCCCTTCCCCTCGTAGGTCGACATGGCCTCCTGCTGCTCCTGTCAACATCCCTGCTGCTCCTGTCAACATCGCTGCTGCTCCTGTCGACATCGCTGCTGCTCCTGTCAACATTGCTGCTGCTCCTGTCAACATCGCTGCTGCTCCTGTCAACACTGCTGCTCCACTCAACGCGGGTGCTGCTCCAGACATCGCGGGTGCTGCTTCTACTCCAGTCAGCGCGGGTGCTGCTGCAGTCAACGCCCTGCTGTTCCAATCAAGGCTGAGTGGCCCTAAACGGTGAGATTTCAGCCATCTGTTCACATACCTTATCGTCTCTTCGTTGGCTTCAGCTTTTTGACTGATGTTTTCTCACACCCCCCTCTTCTCTCAGGTCAAACACCCCTGCTCCTCTAGTCAACACTGCTGCTTCAGTCAACGCGGGTGCTCCGGCCAATGCGGGGTTCCAGTCAACGCGGGTGTGCCGGTCAACGTGGGGGTTTACCAACGCAAATGGCGCTCAACGCACTGCGGTCAACGCCGCTGCTGCTCCAGTCAAGGCTGAGTATCTCTACCCATCCACCGCACCGCTCTAGCTGCTTGTAGCACACCCTAGTCCCCCCGGTTCCCAGGTTTGGACTACCAGGTGAGTACCCCCCCGCTGCAGGTGAGTAACCCCCCCCCCCCACTGCAGGTGCAAAAAAAATATATCCTTGGTGCAGGTTCGGCCTTGATATGCTAAGCCTATGGTACCCCCTCCCTAGGGTGTGCTACAATAGCTATGCTCTCACGCGCATTGCTCATTTTCTCTCATTTTCTATTTCCGTCCGTCGTTTGCACTAGCTTAAGAGGTCAATGCCCTCTTTCCATGGACTAATTGTGTTCCCACCCCTTGTGTTCCCTCTCTCCCCCCACCCCCCCCGCGCCCTTCAGTTCGCTGCTGCCTCAAGTCAACGCCCGTGGTGCTCCAGTCAACTTGGGGGTTGAAGTCAACGCGAGTGTCCAGTCAACGCGGCTCCAGTCAACGTCCTCGCTGCTCCAGTCTCTTGGGTAAAAAGTTACTCACTAGCACATCTCATTTCGTTCTTCGTTTTCTTCAGCTGTTTGACTTGGGTCCACTCCTGTCCCTTGGACTAATTGAGTTTCCTCACCGCCCCTTCCCCTCTCAGATCGCTTCTCCTTCAGACCAATGCCCATGGTCCTCGAGTCAACGCTGTTGGTGCTGCAGTCAACGCTGTTGGTGCTGCAGTCAACGCTGTTGGTGCTGCAGCCAACGCTGGTACTGCTGCAGCCAACGCTGTTACTGCTGCAGCCAACGCTGGTACTGCTGCAGCCAACGCTGTTACTGCTGCAGCCAACGCTGGTACTGCTGCAGCCAACGCTGTTGGCGCTTACGCCCTGAGGCAGATGCACCCTCATCGGCAGATAAGTATCGACTCGTCTCCATGACTCCCTCTCCCTTTTGTTTGCCTCGCAAGTTGTCGCTTTTAACATTTCATTCATGCATCTCCCATCGTCCTAACTGGCTGTAGCACACCTGAGGGTCCTCAGGTGAGGTATTTTCCCCACTGAAGGTGCAAAATTTGTCAAGGTAATGGTATCCCCTTGGGTGTGCGACAGCTGGTGTCCTCTTCGCTCTCATTCCTGCCACAAATATCACTCTTGCTGCACTCATCGTTCTCCTCTTGCTCCTCTAGTGGCCCTAACTCCCCCTCCCCCCCCCGTCCCCTCTCAGTTTTTTTCTGAAGTCCTGGCGACTGAACTCCTTTCTGCATGCTTCTGCTGCCGCCCTTCCATTGGCGGCCTTCGGAGTGAAGGCCCCAAGCTCACAGGACACAGCACCAGCACCCTCTGCACCGACCGGCACAAGCAGAGATAAGTATCAGCACACCTCCTTGACTCCCTCTACCTTGCTCTGCTTATGCGAGTTGTCGCTTTTATCGGGTGCGCCAGTCAACGTGGGGGTTTACCAACGCGAATGGCGCTGCAGTCAACGCCGCTGCTGCTCCAGTCAAGGCTGAGTATCTCTACCCATCCATGCATTCCGAACCGCTCTAGCTGCTTGTAGCACACCCTAGTCCCCCCGGTTCCCAGGTTTGGACTACCAGGTGAGTACCCCCCCCCCCCCCCCCCCCTGCAGGTGCAATTTTTTCAATCCTTGGAGCAGGTTCGGCCTTGGTATTGTAAGCCTAAGGTAACTCCTCCCCCCCGTAGGGTGTGCTACAGCAGCTATGCTTTCATTTTAGCATATGCATTACATTCTTCCGCCCGTTGCTTGCATTAGTGTATGAAGTTACCCTCCCTTGTCCTTTGGGACTAATCGTGCTTTCTCACCCCCCCCCTTCCCCTCTCAGTTCGCTGCTGCTTCAAACCAACGCCTGTGGTGCTCCAGTCAACGCGGGTGTTCTAGTCAACCCGAGTGTCCAGTCAACGTGGGTGTTCCAATCAACGCTCGTGGTGCTCGAGTCAACGTTCTCGCTGCTCCAACCAACGCTGAGTGGTCCTTTATGGTAAAAATTCACTCACTAGCACATCTCCTTTCGTCCTTCGTTTTCTTCAGCTCTGTGACTTTCGTCCACTCCTCTCCCTTGAACTAATTGACTTTCCTCTTACCCGCTTCCCTTCCCAGGTCGCTGTGGCCTCCAGTCTACATCCCTGCTGTTCCTGTCAACATCGCTGCTCCTCCCGTCAACATCGCTGCTCCTCCTGTCAACATTGCTGCTCCTCTAGACACCACTTCTGCTTGAGTCAGCGCGGTTGCTGCTGCAGTCAACGCCCCTGCTACTCAAGTCAAGGCTGAGTGGTCCTTAACGGTAAGATTCCAGTCCCTTTTCGTCCTTCGTTTGCTTCAGCTCTTTTGACTTAGGTCCGCGTCCATCCCTGTCCATTCGACTAATATATGTTTCTCACACCCCCCTCCCCTCTCAGGTCGAGCATCCCTGCTCCTCCAGTCAACACTGCTGCTCCGGACAACCCTGCTGCTTTATTCGACGCGGGTGTTACACTCAACGCTGGTGCTACTGCAGTCAACGCCCCTGCTGCTCCAGTCAACTCTGGAGTTTCCTCCAGTCAACGACCCTGCTGCAGTCAACGCCCCTGCTGCTCCAGTCAACTCACGAGCAGATAAGTATCGACTCGCCTCCATGACTCCATCTCCCTTTTGATTGCTTCGCTATCTGTGGCTTTTCTCGTTTCATTCATGCATCTCCCATCGTCCTAGCTGGCTGTAGCACACCTGAGGGTCCCCAGGTGAGGTATTCCCCCCGCAGGTGCAAATTTTCTCAAGGTAATGGTATCCCCTTGGGTGTGCGACAGCTGGTGTCCTCTTCGCTCTCATTCCTGCCACTCATACCACCCTTGCTGCGCTCATCATTCTCCTCTTGCTCCGCTTGTGGCCCTAACTCCCCCTCCCCTCCCCTTCCCCCCAGCCCCTACCCCTCTCAGTTTTTTGCTGAAGTCTGGCGACCTCCTCTGAAGTCCTTCCTGCCTTCTTCTGCTGCTTCTGTTGCTGCCCTTCTACTGGAGGCAAGTCCCAAAGCTCCGAGGACAGCAGCAGCACCCTCTGCTACAACTGGCACAAGCAGAGATAAGTATCATATCAGCACACCTCCATGACTCCCTCTGCCTTTGTCTGCTTCTGCAAGCTGTCGGTTTTCTCGTTTTATTCATGCATCTCTTATCGTCCTAGATGGCTGTAGCACACCCAAGCCCCCCCCAGGTATCAGGTTCAGACTTCAGGTGAGGTATTCCCCCACAGCAGGTGGAAAAGTTTTTTTAACCAATGGTATCCCCTTGGGTGTGCTACAGCAGCGCTCATGCATGCATGCTTCCCTTTTGCCCTTTCGGTGAGACTGGTTTTGCCTGCACTGTTTGAACTCACTACCACTTTCGTACTCCTTCCCATGGCTCCCAGCAGGTTCCTTGACTGGCCCCCTCAACCCTTCCTTCCAAGCTGTATCTGGTGCTGCTGTGACTGCCATTGGCGGAGTGTGGGGCTGGATGCTGCTGCTGTGACTGCCAGACTGCCAGACTGCCAGTGCCAAAGGTAAGGCGAACATTCTCACTCAGCCTCTCATGCATTCGCATCTGCTTCTTGCCTTTGACTTTCTCGTCTTGCATCCACCTGTAATCGTTTCTAGTGCTTCTCTCTTTCAGGACTAACTTAGTTTCTACTGCCCCCCTGTCCCCTACAGGTTCCCCTTGGAGAACCTTGGAAGGCCAGCTGGCGGGGGGTGCTGCTGCTGGTGGAGGTGGGAAGTGCTGCTGGTGGTGGTGGTGGCGGTGGTGATGAGAGTGGGGTTGTGAGTTGATCTCAAGCCTGGGCCCAATACCCGCACGTTAAAGCATAATGGACAGCAACAGAACCGTGCGGCCGGCGGTTCTGGTTTGGTCCCCTCTTGCTACGTCGGTGAGGGGTTCAGGTCTCGGGCTTGCCTCACAGCCCCACTGCTGCTGCTGGTGGCGGTGGGGGGTGACCTTTGGTGGTGGCGTTGGTTGTAGCAGTAAAGGGAGTGTGAGACCCCCTGGGTGGGGGGAGAGCAAGGAAGGGGAGGGGGGTTGAACCCTCCAGGGTAAGGCAAGGGAGGGGCAAGGGGGGGGAGGGGGGTTGAAGCTCCCCGGTTGAAGCGAGTGAAAGGCAGAGGAACCCCCCCCTCTTCTGCCTTTTGCTCGCTTCAACCTGGGGGCTTCAACCCCCCTCTCTTGCCTCACACTTGCTGTACCTTCGGGGGTTCAACCCCCTTGCCATTCCTTCCTCTCCCCTCACCCAGGGGGTCTCACACTCCCTCCACTGCCACTCCTTGCCCAACCCTCCTCCTTGATGGTGGTGGTGGTGGAGAGTGGAGAGTGGTGGGGGGTGGTGTGGCACGGTGGTGGTGGTGGAGAGTGGAGAGTGGTGGGGGGTGGTGTGGCACGGTGGTGGTGGTGGTGATGTGGCGTGGGGAAGATGGTGTAAAGTTTGGTGATGGTGTGGTGCAGCATGCCATGTGGTGAATACCTGGAGGCTGGCAACCGCTTCAGTGCTCGTGGATTTGTTCGATCTGGCTGCTGCTGACTGCCTAGAATGTAGCAGCAGTTGTATATTGGTGCTCCAGCAGATGTCTGGATCATGCCTTGGATGGAAAAAACATGCTGCTTCTACATCCATTTGGTAGTGTAGTGTTTCACCAATGTTCCAGAGGGTAGTTTGCTGACTAGTAGTCAACTGTTCCATTGATCAAATTTTCTGGCATCTTGCTAGGTGTACCAGCGTGTATTCAAACATGCTAGTATCTCCAGCAAAATGGAGCATCTCACTTGTGCAAAGTTGGGTGTGATTGGTTTTGCAGCCTGCCCTGCCAGCATCAGGTTCCAAACTATCTTACTGTTTCTGAAACCTAGTCTCTCAAACCAACAATGTTTCCAACATTGCCAAATATGGCTAGGATAAATAAACCAGTATCGAGTTCTTATCCTGAATGCCTATACAAGTGCCACTAACTTTTACACATACACTGCTACAGCCTTGATTGTTACATCTCAATTGCTCCTGCATTGCCGCTGCTCAAAGCAGGGGGGAGGGGTGAAACAGGTGGAGGCGTTTAAGAAAAGGGACAGGGAGACGAGTGAGCAGGCCACTAGGTACCAGACTAAACACCCACAGTTATTGCAGGACCAGTAAGTGGAGGCAAGAATCAAGCCAAGGGATCACTCACTCTCCGTATTTGGCTCGCCAGATGTTGCGTTGGCGAATCCAGCAGATGCAAGCACAGCACATGACGAGAACCATGCCCCCTGCAACGCCTGCAAGGATCACAACAAATGAGCAGGACATCTTCCGTCAGCTAGACTGGCAGCTTCAGCACAGAGAGAGGCATTCCCGCGCCTAAGGTGGACAGGGCTGCTGGTTAGCAATTGGCTGGTGCTTGAACGTAGGAAGGTGCAAAAAGGATTGTTGACGGGGAATAAAGAGACACGTCAGCAAAGCTCCAGGCCGCAGGCAGAAGGGGATCAAAAGGGGATCAGAAGGGAATTAGAAGGGGGTAGTCAGTAAGCAGGACTGGGGAAGGGATATAAGCAGAAGGGAAGGAGGCTGGAAAGGAGGGTGGGGGGAAGAGGAAAGTGGAACTTGAGGGCACGTTCATGGCTGACGTAAGATACAGAGGATTTTGTGGGGTCTGTGTGGATTGAGGTTGGATCAGCGTCGACTTCGTATACAAGCATCGTCCCTAGTGATTTTACGTCACATCGATTATGCGGGTTTATGAGAGTGGTAATGGCATAGAGCAACCCCGAATTCCACGTTCTGTGAAATGGTAATGGAGGGTTACTCAGCGTAGAAGTTCTGTGCCGAGCTTCTGGGCGAAGCTTCGCACCTGTGATGCGTGGAGGCGTTGGCCAGTCATTACAAATTAGATTTACACCAAAGGTTCGATTTACATGCGAGTCGGTTTAACGCAGTCGCGATCGATGTCAGACCTCGACGCTTTAGGAATCACGTGTAGACGCGATAGATTAAGGTCTAGACGCGATAGAAGTTTTGGCTAGACGCGATCCAAATCTGGTCTAGTCGCGATAAAAATAGGGTTCATTTGAAGTCCGGTAAAAAAGCGATAGAATTCGCCGTGAACAAGTATGATTGTCTCAACGAAAGGACGTTGGTATGGGAGGTAACGGAATCTCACCAGCGACGATGCCAATGATGGCTTCCGTGGAGAGATCGCCGCCCTTCATCTTCTCGTACGCGCCTTGGAAGTCGTACATCGTGCCGTTCCCCGCGGTGACCGTGTCGTCAGCAGCCACGGGAGCAGCGTCCGTCGGAACAGTCGCGTCGACGGGAGTCGCGGCGTCAGGGTCGAAGTTAGGGTCTGTCGTCGCGGGAGAGAAGCTCGCGTCGGTCGTCGCTGCGGGATCGAACGCGACGGAAGTGCTCTCTGTCGGCTGGGGTTCCCCGTCCGCAGGAATGGTTCCGTCGGCCGGAATTGCGTCTTCCGGTGGTGTTGCCGTATCCGTGGGGAAATTCTCCGGTGCTGTAGTCGTGTCAGCGGGAATGTCCTCCGGTGCCGGTACGTCAGCCATGTAGGCGTCCTCCGGGGGGAGGAACGGATCTTGCGTCTGGACGTCCCCCCCCGGAACGGCGTCTTCACCTGGAAGTGCATCGGTGGGAGGAATCTCGCCTTCGTTGAACGCATTCGGGTCCGCGTATTGCTCGACGTCCTCGCCCGGAGGGACGCCCATGTCCTCCGGCAATGTGTTGTCCTCCGCGCCAGTTGGGTAGTCTGTATCTGGTTGCGCGTGACATACCGCAGAGCCGAGTAGGATTATGCTAAGAATGAGAAAGATACTAGATCGGTGAAAGGATCGAGCCATCTCCAAAGCTCCAACTAAGAAATACTCTAAGTATCCTCGGTTCGACCACCGCTAATGTCACTAAGAGCGTACGTGGACGACTATGGATGTACGGCCAACAATACAGAAAGACACTGCAGGAATGAGCGCTACTGGAGGATCATCACCAATCTCCAGAATTCCCTTTTCCAGTTGGTGAGAGAACGTTTGTCCGGAGGGGAGCAGGAATGCGATGCGAGTTTGGTGGAGACAGCAAGGTTTGGTTCGGACCGAAAGGCGCGGGAACAGCGACAGCCGAACCTACCAGTTGCGGGCAGGGCTCACGCTAAGGTTTTTTTTTACACTCTGTTTCTCCCGGATTCCCCACCCCCCCTGCACCCTGATTCGTCCGGATTTCAGGGTTGTTGAGTTCTGTTTCATCCGGATTCGGGTACAAAGTTACTTTTAGCCGAGTTACAGCAAACATTGACTCGTACATGTCAAGATGTTCAAGGTCCAAGCAGGGTAACATTTGCGGAGTGCCAGAAAAAGAGAGTACTTTTGGACTTGCTATGTTAGGAGTGTGAATTTCCTCCGCTAGTTTTCTGACAATCCCGCTAAAGTAGGGTAGAATAAGTGTCAGCAACCTTCGCAACTTTCCGGGTAGCGGGGAGGGGGAGGAGGGAACGTGGCTAAACGTTTTTAGCCAAATTTTCCTAGCTCCGTGGGCGTGCGGAGCTGTAGGAGGAATTTTCCAGTCTGTGAGGGACGCCAAATATTCAAGGTTTAGGGTGGCCTGGGTGGGAGGAGTCTCTCTGTGTAAATGTCTCTAAGTTTAAGGGAGACTTAGCCAAATACTCTATGTTATAGGATAAATGCAGGAATGTTACTGCAATGAGGACTAGCCGAAGTTTCGTGGGTGTGGGTTGGAGAACTATGTCTGTTTGGGAGGAACTTAGCCGAATTCAACTATGATCGAGGAAGGAATGTTCCTGACTGTGACGTACTTAGCCGAAAATTCTGGGTTTCGGGTGGTGCGGGTGGGAGGAGCACGGTATGTCTGTGTGTGGGGGACTTCGCCATATTTGCTTGGTTGCGGGATTAAGGAAGGAATGCTGCTGGAAGTTAGGGACTTCGCCGATTTTTCTGAGTTTTGCTGGTGTGGGAGTTATGTGTGTGAGGGACTTGCCGAATTTCCTGGGTTCGGGGGCTCCGTGGGATTGTCTCTAAAAGTTGGTGACTTCGCCGGAAAAATGTCTCTGCCACCTTGGGTGCGAGGAGGGGGGAAGGGGAGGAGGGTGGGGGGGGGTATTTCTTGGCAGTTGCAGCCGGATTGCCTCCCCAGCGAATTCTGATCTTCCCGGAGCCCCCCGCAACACCACTACTATAAATTCCGGAAACGCCAATGACTCTACCCGTTCAAAATCTGGAACGAGCCCACCGCGAACTCTTAATGCTTTTTAATTTTGGGTAACTACCCTTGAAAACTAGGCCCTGGTTGTGGGAGCAGTGCAGACCTGCCAAGCCACAATGAAAAGCTGGCAACAGTGTTCGATTGAGGGAGACCCAGGCCATATCGCACGGTTTTTGGCGCTTGCCGAGCCTAAGACGGGGTCACTCGCTGCCTCGCTGGGGGAACTGGAAGTTGGCAAGGTAATGGCTTGGAGATGCCGAACCGGACCACATGAGACCTGGGGGTTGTCGAAACAGCCACGGGAATGCTGGAGGTCCCTTGGGCATAGTGGGTGCGGCTGGGTAACAAGTCAGCGCTTTGGGGAGGTGCGGAAACCAGCCTGGCGGGGTGTTGTAACGCCAAGCTTCTGCCGCCAGAAAGGCGCACCAGCAGCACCCTCGATATACTCCACTCCTTGGGAGAAGCGCACCTGGTAGAACCAACCAACCAACCCTTCGATACAAGAGGACATACGGGATAGCCTCTCTGATTACTGACCATGCGAGATACATACTACACCTGGTATAATTAAATATCCATTCAGATTAGCTGACTTCTACAAAAGGTGTAGCTCCTGGAGCAACTTCATTATTTGACAAAATCCATGCCTGAAGTACCTCCTGCCAAATTGTGTCAGAAGCACAGGGGAGTGTCCCATCCCATCCCATCCCATCCCATCCCATCCCATCCCATCTCATCCCATCCCATCCCTCGCATGACGGCTGATGAGGCATGCATCCCTTAAAGCCAGACTGCTATAGCGGACATGGACTAAGAGCGAACAGGACCTTGCGTCTGCAAGAAGCAAGCAGGCTGCCGTTGAATCCTAACCCCTAGTCATGCGCACGCAGTCATCGGCTCGATGCGTGTACTCGTTCGGTTCACAGCAATCGTTGATCTTCCCTTTCCATTCAGATTCGTCACCAGACGAAGTACATCAGCCAAGCGCGCACTACCAACAGCAGCAGCACGAGAGACAGTAGCCGCAGCGAGTCTTCGCGTTTTGCGGGCGAGCCCACTCATTTCCTGTCAAAGCCCTTTTCTGCTGTGTAGCATGGGTCACAAGCAACGAGGCGGAGGCAAAAACAAGGAATTGCGTCGAGACAGATCACCGCGTAGACGAGGAGAAGCAAGCCACGGCCACGATGGCTTAGCGATTACAACAGCTGGTGTGACGTCAGCAGATGTGACTAAAACAGAGGAGAGGGACGTGGACGTTGGGGGTGCCACTCGGCGCAAAGGGAGCCGTTCCGCGGACGGAATCCACGGGGGATATGGCGGAGTGGGGGGAAGCGCGAGCAGCGCGGGATCAGCCACGCGCAAGCTGGCAGTGGCGCGCATAGTGGCAGCATTCTACCCCAAGTTCGAGAACGAATCCGCGGAACGAGAGGTGAATCAAATCCCGGGAGCTTCTTGTAGGAGATTCAGGCGGAAGAGGGAATGTTAAAAGGGAGAGGGAGGGTAGAAGGCAGAGGGAGGGTAGAAGGCAGAGGGAGGGTAGAAGGCAGAGGGAGGGTAGAAGGCAGAGGGAGGGTAGAAGGCAGAGGGAGCGTAGAAGCCGGAGGGAGGGTAGAAGGCAGAGGGAGGGTAGAAGGCAGAGGGAGCGTAGAAGGCAGAGGGAGGGTAGAAGGCAGAGGGAGCGTAGAAGCCAGAGGGAGCGTAGAAGCCAGAGGGAGGGTAGAAGGCAGACGGATGAAGGAGACGTGCTCTTTGGCTCTACCCATTGCACTGATCCCCTACGCCACATTTATTCCGCCCTTCGTGTGCCGCCCTTCCCATGCTGCCTTGCTACCGTTTGTGTCAGGTCCGCCGGGAGATGGAGAGGCTTGTAGCCAATGGCGTTGGAGTTCTCGAGGTGAGTGCGCTGCAACCACCTGCACTGCTGGTGTTGTCGACCTCATCTGTATGTGCTGCTGTCAACAAACTGGTCAGTTAGAGCAGGCGCTCGACATCTATCACGAGGATATCGGTTGACAAACTCTGAATCATTCTGATTCATCTCGGAGATTTTTGCTGCTTGCTCCATGCCTAACTCTCTCCGCCTCTCCATAACCAACCAAACCCCCCCGGGCAGGTATCTGTGAAGCACAGCGGATCTCTCTTCCTCTGGGCTGGAGCCAACAGAGGAGCCTACGCTAAGAACTCCTACGGCAATGAGTGAGTGTGGGTGTGTCCACGAGTGAGGGTGTTGCAAGGATGGGTCCCCGAGTGAGTGTGGGTGTGTCCCTGATCCCAATGCTGATGGTGCAGTGTGCTGGGTCTCCATGTGACTCTGCTGATTTCCAACAGCTTTTAATGCGTCATCATGCCCCTTCTCTCAGGTACTCCGCGGTGGGCGTGTGGGTGCTGGCGGAGACTCTGCGCAATGCATGGGGGGATGCGCTCGTGCGCCAGAAGCAGAGGGAGCTGAGTGCCTACCTGGAGGTCAGTGGGACAATGCAGACGCAGGTCAGTGCAGACGCAGCGGGTTGACGGCAGGCTGGCTTTAGTGCTTCTCTGCCTCTCTGCCTCTCTGCCTCTGTGCTGATGTGTATGTGTCGGTGTGCATGTGTGCGTGGGGGGGCAAAGTGCAGGATCCGGATGGCAACTGTTTCCCCACCCCCCACCTCATATGCGCACACCTGTCTCCAGCGGCGTCGCGTGGCGGCGGGCAGGGTTACATTCCACCCATGACCGCTCATCCCCCATCTCCCTCGCACTCTGCTTTCCCTCCAATGTGCACCCACCAGCGCCATCGCCTCGCGCTGGGCATGGAGCTGGTCACGTCCGTGCTAGGCGACCACGGGCAGAGGCCGCTGCACGACTATGGTGGGTTGGCTGCTCGCCTGTGGTGTTGTGCCACGCTGGCTTCCCTCACCTCCATCCGCGTGCTCCTTCTTCATCTTCGATTGGCGTTCCCCCTTGCCTTCATTTTCTCTCTCCCTTCCGCCGCTTCCCTTCTCCCTTCTCCCCCCAACCCCAATCGCCCTCCCAGCGGTGGTGACGGCAGTGACGGACATGGCATGCCACCCCCCCCGCTTCCTCTCCACGCCCGAGGTGCTCCGCTTCTGCGACACCTGGCGCCTGCCCTTCAACTCCTACTGGCTCTTCCACTCAAAGTGAGCCCTCTTCTCCCTCCAGCTTCCTTCCTCTTCTTCACTGTGGCGTGAAACATGTGCCTCCCGCTCTCCTGGACTGCGTCCCACACACACCACCAGGCACTCGTGCGCTCAGCTGTTTGCAGCGCACGATGCTTTGAGTTGAGTGAGGAGGGCACTGCAGCACACGCGTTTTCGGCCCTTGCCTCCTACACGCACCACCAAGCACTCGTGTGCCCGGCTGTTTGCAGCATGCGATGTGTTGAGTTGGGTGAGGAGGAGGGCACCTCAGGGAACACTCTGTCTCCCTCTGCTTCCCTCACACACACACCATCACCAGGCAGTCATGTGCCCGGCTGTTTGCCGCATACGATGCGCTGAGCGAGGAGGGCACTGCTCAATCCGTGGAAGACACACTTAATGCCATTGCTGATGTCAGCATCGCAGGCGAGTGATGCCATTGCTGATGTCAGCATTGCAGGTAAATGGGTTCACTTGTAGCCCTAATCTGCTATGACCTCTAAGGGGCTCAGTCTCTGTAGGCTAGACCTTAGTGGGGGCTCAGTCTCTGTAGGCTAGACCTTAGTGGGGGCTCAGTCTCTGTAGGCTAGACCTTAGTGGGGGCTCAGTCTCTGTAGGCTAGACCTTAGTGGGGGCTCAGTCTCTGTAAGCTAGACCTTGCTCGGGCGTCTGGTTGTTTCGATTCAGTCCCCCTCTACGACCTCAGCCTTCTCTCTTTCTCCCCCCCTTCCCCTTCCTTGTTGCGCTTTCCCTCCCCCAGGCACGGCGGCGCATGGGAAGCTGCAGGGCAACATCATGGAGGGGCTGGTGGTGAGGCTGGTCAGTCCCAGGAGCCTCGAGGAGACGAGGGAGCTCAAGGGACGGGTGCTGACTGGTGAGTGGGGAATCGAGGAACTTGTTAGCCTGCAGACCCTATGGCCGGGCTGCTTACCCTATGGCGGAGCTGCTTACCCCGTGGCGGAGCTGCTTACCCCGTGGCCGAGCTGCTTACCCCGTGGCCGAGCTGCTTACCCCGTGGCCGAGCTGCTTACCCCGTGGCCGAGCTGCTTACCCCGTGGCCGAGCTGCTTACCCCGTGGCCGAGCTGCTTACCCCGTGGCCGAGCTGCTTACCCCGTGGCCGAGCTGCTTACCCCGTGGCCGAGCTGCTTACCCCGTGGCCGAGCTGCTTACCCCGTGGCCGAGCTGCTTACCCCGTGGCCGAGCTGCTTACCCCGTGGCCGAGCTGCTTACCCCGTGGCCGAGCCACAGTACGCCGTTTTCTGGCTTGGCGTGGCTTAATCTTCCACCAAAGCACCCTGTGGGTGCCAGCACACAATTGAGGGAGCGTTTGGGTCGGCACTGGCCTTCTCCGCCTTCCATTCTTTCTTTGAGGCGCCTCAAAAATAGACTCCTCACGCTTGGGTCGGCACTGGCCATCTCCGCCTTTCATTTTTCTTCCCGTGTGCCCTTCCCGCTTTCCCATGTGCCCTTCCCGCTTTCCCGCTGTGCTGCTCCAGTCCCTGCATCAGTCGTGACTCCTCCCTACACTGTGGGCGCGGGCACGCGGTTGAGGGAGATATTTGCTCAGCATGACACAATGCAGGAGGTGGGGCTGCTGTGTGTGGGAATCAGAAGGTGGTGGGGGTGTGGTGGAGGTGGGGGTGTGCAGGAAGTGGGGTGTGCCGGAAGTGGGGTGTGCAGGAAGTGGGGTGTGCAGGAAGTGTGACTGTGCCGGAAGTGTGACTGCGGTGCATGGAAATATGAAGGGGGTGATAGGCGAATGGGATATTGAATGCAGACTGGAGGAACGTTGAGGGGGAATTGAGTTTATACAGAGGAACTGGGGTTTGGGATGATACAGAGTGGATGAGACTATAGGAGAAGAGACTGTGGAAGGGGAAAGATGAGGATGCACACTGCATGCGCTGCCCTCCTGTGCCCCTCTCTCGCCCAGCGCATCTCCCATCCGTTCGAGGATGCAGGAGCAGCCATATGCAGTGAGGGGCAGTGGGAGGAGGGCTCTCCTGTGTTCCTCCACATTGCCTTATTTATTGACCGTTTTGTCCTGCTTCCCTTCCCCTTCCACCCAACTCTCGCCCGCTCCCACCAGCGCATCTCCCATCTACTGGACGAGGCTAGTGCTGCCATGAGCAGTGAGGGCCAGTGGGGGACGGCTCTCCTGTGTTCCTCCCCGTTGCATTCGTCATTAACAGGCGCTCCTTGCTTCCCTTCCCCTTGCAACCTATCTCCCCCTCCCCCAGCGCATCTCGCATCTTCTGGACGAGGCTGGGGCAGCCATGTGTAGTGAGGGGCAGTGGGGGGAGGGCGTGCAGGGGGGGTATGGGAGTGGAGGGGAGGAAGAGGAGGGGGGTGCTGTGGCGGAGGGGGAAGAGAGTGAGAGTGCGGGAAGGAGGAAGGAGAGGCGAAGGCAGGAGCAGCAGGAGCAGCAGGAACAGGAGCAGCAGGAGTCAGACTGGATGGATAAGCTGCTAAGCTGCAGGGCAGCAGATGCAGAGACTGCCAACATTCAGGTAAGCTGTGGATGCTGCCGTGGTGTGGGTACTAACGTGCTGCAGGGCACTTGGGTGGTGCTGGGCACTTGGGTGGTGCTGGGCACTTGGGTGGTGCTGGGCACTTGCATGGGGATGGGCACTTCCAGAGGTGCTGGGCACTTCAGAATGGGGCTCTGACCGCCAGAATGGGGGCTGTGACCGCCAAAGTTGGGGCTCTGACAGTCAGAATGGGGCTCTGACAGACAGAATGGGTCTCTGTCCGTCAGAATGGGGGCTCTGACCGGCAGAATGGGGTTCTGATCTGACCGCCAAACTGGGGGCTCTGACCGCCAGAATGGGGCTCTGGCCGGCAGAATGGGGCTCTGACCGGCAGAATGGGGCTCTGTCCGTCAGAATGGGGTTCTCACCGCCAGAATGGTGGCTCTGACCGCCAAAATGGGGCTCTCACAACCAAAATTGTTTTCTGACCGCCAGAATTGTTTTCTGACTGTCAGAATGGGGGCTCTGACCGGCAGAATGGGGGCTCTGACCGCCAGAATGGGGCTTTGACCGCCAGAATGGGGGCTCTGACCGCCAGAATGGGGCTCTGACCGCCAGAATGGCGCTCTGACAACCAGAATGGTTTTCTGACCATCAGAATGGGGGCTCTGACTGCCAGAATGGGGCTCTGACCGCCAGAATTGGGGCTCTGACCGCCGGAATGGGGGCTCTGACCGCCAGAATGGGGCTCTGGCCGGCAGAATGCTGCTCTGACGGCCAGAATGTGGCTCTGACCGCCAGAATGTGGCTCTGAGCGCCAGAATGGGGGCTCGGATCGCCAGAATCTGGCTCTGACCGCCAGAATTGGGGCTCTGACCACCAGAATGGGTCTGGGCACTTGCATGGAGCTGGGTACTTCCGTGGTGCTTGCACATCCCTTGGTGGTGCGCGGCACCCTTCGTGGTACTGTGAAGGATTGTAGTGGCCTCTGCTGTATTTTTTTTCCTCGTCCTTCCTCCCCCTGCGTCTTCCTGCCTCTTCTCTGCAGGCCATGCTTCGAGCCGTGCTAGCCGAGAGGCTCAAAGTGAGGTTCAAGTCACACCCCTGGCCCCTCCCTTCCACGCCCTCTGTCCTTAGCCCCGCCCTTCCATCCTCCTCCTCCTCCTCGTCCGCTCACCCGCCTGCCCCCGCGCTCCTCTCCCACCACCTCATCACGGTGCATGCCTTTCAAGATGCTGCCTTCCGGAAGTATCAGCAGATGATGCGGTGAGCTGTGGTGTGATGCCATGAGCCGTGGTGTGATGCCGTGAGCTGTGGTGTGATGCCGTGAGCTGTGGTGTGATGCCGTGAGCTGTGGTGTGATGCCGTGAGCTGTGGTGTGATGCCGTGAGCTGTGGTGTGATGCCGTGAGCTGTGGTGTGATGCCGTGAGCTGTGGTGTGATGCCATGAGCCGTGGTGTTATGCCATGAGCCGTGGTGTGATGCCATGAGCTGTGGTGTGAAAGTGGTGGTGTGGTGCGGTGAGTTCATCCATTTGCACCCATCCCGATCTCTTAGTTATACCTTCCCAACACACCACCCTCTCGCTTACCCTTACCCTCACCCTCACCCGCACCCCTGGCATCTTCCATGCACTTTCAGCAAGGATCGCAGTCTATGGCCCCTGTATCGTGGATTCTTCCTGGAAGCCGCTGTTATGGAAGTCGACAAGGCAATGGGGAAGCAGCTGACAGCAGCAGCGGATGCTGATGCTGCTGCTGCTGCTGCTGCTGCTGCTGCTGCTGCTGCTGATGCTTCTGACGCTGCAGCTTCGATGAAGCAGGAGGGAGGAGGCAAGAAAGGGATGGAGGGATTGGGCGGGGCGAAGGAGG
Organism: Closterium sp. NIES-67; assembly: GCA_027943415.1. Classification (NCBI taxonomy): domain Eukaryota; kingdom Viridiplantae; phylum Streptophyta; class Zygnematophyceae; order Desmidiales; family Closteriaceae; genus Closterium; species Closterium sp. NIES-67. The sequence continues at coordinate 1,573,716 of BQMB01001373.1, read as the reverse complement.
AAGGGGGAGGGGAAGAGTGTGGAGAGGAGGTGCAAAGTGAGCAGGAGGAGGAGCGTGGGGAGGAGGTGCCGCATCTGATGCTGAAGATGAAGTTCCTCCCGTACAAGCTGAGGACGTTTCTCATGCGCAACGGGCTGGGCACGCTGCTGAAGAAGGGGCGCCACGAGTACATGTCATATGTTCAGCGGTGGGTGTAGGGATGTGCATGGGATGTGCTAGAATATGGGTCTGGCATGTGCTTGAATATGCGAAGCAGTGGGGATAGGCATGCCTGTCGTGCATGCACTCTGCATGGCAGGTGAGTGTGCTCACTCATGAAGGCGTGATTGTGATGGTGGAGGTCATGGGTCAGGGATTGCCGTCAGTGTGTTAAGATGACGGAACGTGTGAACGAGATACATGCTGCCGCTCCCCTTCCCTTCCTCCTCACCACCTCACACTCTCTTGTTCCACTCCTCAATCCACCCTACTCTCACCCGTGCCCGGGCAGGCTGTTGAAGGTGTGGGGCACATCGCCACCTGCCTCTTGCCAGATGACTGCTCTCTGCTCTGCATGGTGCGTGTGGTAGTGCGTCTAGAGCCGACTTGAACCACGCCTTCACATCGTGTGCATGGTGTATGCAGCATGCAGTATGCTGTACACTATTTGCTGTACTCTGTTTGCCATATCACATTTGCCGTATGCCGTATGCGTATGCTGTATGCCGTATGTGGTATGCGGTATGCCGTATGCGGTACGCAGTACGCTGTACACTGTATGCTGTACGCAGTATGCTGTAAGCTGCATGCTATGCTGTATGCTGTATGCTGTATGTTGTATGTTTCATGCCGCATAATTTATGTTGTAGGCTGCATGCTGTATGCGGCGATGAGACCAGCACCTTGCCATAGTTCTGCCCGCTGAATGTGTGCTCTTCCTAAGATCGCTGCCCTCCTCCGGATACTTCCCCCATCTCCTTGTTCCTGCTCTCTTTCTGTATCTTCCACTTCCCTCTGTTCCCCCGTTCCCCCTCCCCCGTTCCCCCTCCCCCTCCCAGGCACCTGCTTTGCCCTCCCCCTATTGCGGCCTATGTGCTTGGCCCCCCCCTCCCGCCCGGCCGCCCCGCCGCCCCAAGGCCATCTCTTTGAACGTGTGCCGTGACGAGCCCTTCCTGCCTGCTCACCTGCTTCCCCTGTTTCCCTCTTTCTCCCCCCTCCCCTTTCCCCCGTTCCCTACATGTCTCTTTCTCCCCTCCCCCACCCCCCCAGGGCTGACTATGTGCTTGGGCCCCCGTCCTCCCCCCGAGCCCCCAAGGCCATCTCGTCAAATTCGTACTTAAGCTATGCAGAGCCCTTCCTTGCCGCCTATGCGAAGAGAGGGGCAGCGCATTCAAGGGCTGTAGGCGCGACATGGGAGGTGGGGGTAGGAGAGGGAGAGGGGGGAAGGCGAGAGGAGGAGAGCGGGGGAGCAGGGGGAGGGGAGAGCAGTGGGCAGCAGCAGCAGCACAGGGGCCTGCTGGTGTTCTTTCCGGGGATCCCTGGCTGTGCCAAGTCGGCCCTCTCTGAGGCGCTCATGCACACAGGCAGAGGGAAGGAGAGGGATTCGCCTGTGACGGGGGGCAGAGGCAGTGAGAGTGAGAGGGATTCCCTGGTGAAGTCAGGCAGAGGCGGTGAGAGCGGTTCAGCAAGAGAGGGAGGCTTGCTGGAAGCAGTGCCCATTGGTGCAGCAGTGCCCAACGGTGCAGCAGCAACGGATGGCGCGGCAAGAGCAGGGGTTGAAGTGGCATTGCAAGCGGAGGAGGAGGAGGAGGAGGAGGAGGAGGAGGAGGAGGAGGAGGAGGAGGAGGAGGAGGAGGAGGAGGAGGAGGGGTGGCAGAGGGTGGAGAGGGGGAAAGGCAAGGGGAAGGGAGTGAAAGGTGGAGGAGAGGGAGAGAGGGGGGAAGGGGATGGGGGAGGAAGAAGCGGTGAAGGGGAGGGGAGCGGGGTGGGGAGAGGGGAGGTGGAGGGGAGTGGAGGGCCGTTGGGGGATGGGAGGGAATGCCAGCACATCATGGGAGACAAGACGCAAGGTGAGCCCAGCATGGCACACCATGGCGCATCATGGCATACCATGGCATATCATGGCGCATCATGGCGTACCATGGCATATCATGGCGCATCATGGCGTACCATGGCATATCATGGCGCATCATGGCGTACCATGGCATATCATGGCGCATCATGGCGTACCATGGCATATCATGGCGCATCATGGCGTACCATGGCATATCATGGCGCATCATGGCGTACCATGGCATATCATGGCGCATCATGGCGTACCATGGCATATCATGGCGCATCATGGCGTACCATGGCATATCATGGCGCATCATGGCGTACCATGGCATATCATGGCGCATCATGGCGTACCATGGCATATCATGGCGCATCATGGCGTACCATGGCATATCATGGCGCATCATGGCGTACCATGGCATATCATGGCGCATCATGGCGTACCATGGCATATCATGGCGCATCATGGCGTACCATGGCATATCATGGCGCATCATGGCGTACCATGGCATATCATGGCGCATTCCCCTCCTGCCTCTTCCTATCCGCCCCTGCCTCTCCATGCCGAATTCATCTCCCTCTTGCTCTCTGTCCCCCTCCTCGTCCCACGCGCCCCACGTCTCCCGGGCATGCAGGCAAGTACTGGAAGGTGTTGGCCACACGCATGAGGAAGGAGGCGAACGCGAATGTGAATGTAATCGCGGATAAGAACGCCCCCAACGAGGACGTGTGGAGCCAGGTCAGTGCTACCATCTCGTGCACTCATGCGCTCGTGTGCTCAGGTGCCCGTGGTCTCAGGCCACAGTCATGTCATTTTCGAGTCGACTCAAAAGGTGGTTTTTGTAGGTGATTTTTGAGTCGACTAAAAAATCACTTACGTGGTCGCAGGCCGCCGTCATGTCATGGTGTCTTGTTCCCGAGGCACCCAGAAGTCTCTTGGGGGTTTCTTCTCGTTTTCACGTTCCAGAAAGCTCATGTCCCAACCCCGAGGCATGCCCCATGGTTCCTAGAGCCACTGCCATGGCATGCCACGTGCTCCTCACATGCCACGTGCTCCTCACATGCCACGTGCTCCTTACCTGCCACGTGCTCCTCACATTCCACGTGCTCCTCACGTGCCACGTGCTCCTTACCTGCCACGTGCTCCTCACATGCCACGTGCTCCTCACATGCCACGTGCTCCTCACATGCCACGTGCTCCTCACATGCCACGTGCTCCTCACATGCTACGTGCTCCTCACATTCCACGTGCTCCTCACATGCCTCCCTCCGCGCCATGATCCAGGGCACAGGCATGCATGCGTCCCCACCCCTACCCTTGTCTCCCGCCACGTTCCCTCATATCCAGATAGGCACTCACAATCGCCACAACACAGGGCTGAGGCTCTCACCACCTCACGTTCCCACCTCCTGTTGCCCACATCCCGTTCCCCCCGCCCCGTGTTTCTCCTCCAGATCGAGGCCATCTGCCAGGACACAGGACTGCTGGGCGTGCCTGTGGTGCCTGCGTCACTAGGTACGGCCGCTTGGGGGTGGCGGGGTGAAGGGAAGGAGGTGGTGAAGAGGGGGGAAGGAGTGGGGGTGGGTAGGTAGTGATGGTGCGTGAGGATGGAAGAGGCGAAGGAGGCGGTTTGAGATGATGTCGTCAGTACTGCAAGCTTTTCTATCAGCCTGCAAGTTCGCTTCCTTTTCCACCCGGCTGCACCCGTGCAGGCACGAGGCACAACCCATTTGACTGGCGGGTTCTGGCCGTGTTTCTGTTCCGCGTCATTCAGCGCACCAACCACCCCGTGAGATTCCCACCGTCTTTGTGCTAGCCCTGTGGGACGTGGGCAAACCACCCTGGCCTGGGTGTACTTAGCACAGTTGCGAGGCCTGATCGAGTTACCGCATGCTGTTGAGTCCATTACTGCAATTGCTTTCTCCACCTTTTGATGTTGCAGCGTGTGTTTCTCTCCTCACTCCCAACATTCCCTCCTTTAACTCCTCCCCACTCTTTTCCTCGCTCCATGTCCCTGTCCTCCCCTTCTGTAATGAGTCGATTTTTGAGTCGACTAAAAAATCGACTCATTACACACTCAAAAATCGACTCACTACACACTAAAAAATCGACTCACTACACACTCAAAAATCGTCTCATTACACACTCAAAAATCGACTCACTACACACTCAAAAATCGACTCACTACACACTCAAAAATCGACTCACTACACACTAAAAAATCGACTCACTACACACTCAAAAATCGACTCACTACACACTCGTTTCCTCGCTCCATGTCCCTGTCCTCCCCTTCTCGCACGCCACTGCAGCGCAGCCTGTGCTCGTCATCTCTTCCCCTTAAAGCCTTCCCTCTTCTCTCTTTCTCTGCCCTCCGTCAGGGCGATCTGGATGCGGGCTCACCAGCGCCGGGCCAAGTGGTGCTCAACTTCCACTCGCTCTACGGCAGATACGTGAGTCAAGGCACATGTGCTGTGGGTGATTTGCCCATGTGCCACATGCCATGCCATGTGCCGCATGCCATGCCATGTGCCATTCTCCGCAATCGCCTCACACCTCTGATGCCGCCATTGCCTCCTGCCCAGATTCTTCCTGCCTCAACCCTCCCATGCTCCACCCATGCGCACCACCCATGGGCGCACCACCCATGGGCGCACCACCCATGGGCGCATCACCCATGGGCGCATCACCCATGGCCACACCACCCATGGGCGCACCACCCATGGCCACACCACATCAGGACCGGGAGGAGCTAGAGGCGGAGCTGAAGCAGCGCTTTGGCGTGCTCGTCACCATGCCAGTCGTCCACCCACACGCGTGAGTGCTTTTCAGTCGACTCCCAAGGGAGGGGCTTGATGGGGAACTCGAGCAGCGCTTTGGCGTGCTTGTGACCATGCCAGTTGTCAACCCAGATGCGCGAGCGCCCGTGGCCCTTGAGAGGCTTGACTCATGCGATCATCGTGACTCGTGCGATCATCGTGACTCATGCGATCATCGTGACTCATGCGATCATCGTGACTCGTGCAATCATCGTGACTCGTGCCTCAATGCCTTGTTGCCCGATGGCTGGAATGGCTCGACTCCACAAGCTTCCTTGTGTCAATTCTCTCTTGTTGCTCTCCTTGCCCCTTTCACCTGACTCTGCACCTTCCCCCCCAACCCATCACCCCTCCACACATCCCCCCATCCCCCTCTTGAGTCAACTCAAAAGCCGAGGTGACTTTTGAGTCGACTCAAAAGCCGAGGTGACTTTTGAGTCGAATCAAAAGCCGAGGTGACTTTTGAGTCGACTCAAAAGCCGAGGTGATTTTTGAGTCGACTCAAAAGCCGAGGTGACTTTTGAGTCGACTCAAAAGCCGCCAACCCCTCACCCCTCCACACATCCGAGTGAACACCACTTGGGTGCCATTGGAGTGGGAGGGGCGACTCAAAAGTCAACCCCTCACCCCTCCACACATCCCCCCCCACCCCCCTCTTCCAATCCCCCTCCCCCTTGCTCTTCCGTCTCCTCTTATCCCTCTCCTCTCCTTCTTTATCTCCTTCTGCTCCAGCCCTCCATTACCAGATGACATAGCTGCCGTCATCAAGTCAGGGCACAAGCTGCGGGAAGCTACCTGGAAGCGACACAAAAGGTGCGAGTGGGTGGGTTGTGGGGCAAGTGGCGCTGTTCTTGTCTTCCTCTCGAGGGCGTGGCAGAGGCCTTTTCTTGCTCTTGTTTGCACCGCCCTGACCAGGCCCCTTCGCCATGCACGCTTGCGCCACATTTGCTTTCCTCCTCTTCCCCTCGCATCCGTCTCCCTCGTGCGTTCCTCCCATGGCCGCGCCATTGCAGCAAGGAGCCGTTGAAGACGCCCATGAAGGAGCAGGTCGTGGAGTGGGAGGGCGACCTCCGACGTGTGCTGCTCAACCACGCCCACTACCTCGCATCCATCCAGGTAGGCATCAAGCGCGTGCTACTCAACCACGCCCACTACCTCGCATCCATCCAGGTAGGCACCCGCACCCCTGCTACCGTGTTCTTGCGCTCTCGTTATCGCTTCTGTATCGGTGCATGCCACTCTAGGAGGGGGAAGACAACACCAGCTGATTTCTGGCCCTTCACTTCCTTTCCTGTCTGCTCACGCCGTCCTCTCTCTCCCTCAACCATTAGCCCTATCCCTTGCATGCTTGTTTTCCCCTTGTCTCCTCCAGGTGCCATTAGAACAGGTGGTAGCTACAGTCCAAACCCAGCTACACAAGATCGCTACAGGAGAAATCCGCCCACAGATCGCCACCAAGACGAGCTTCCGCAGCATCCGGCTAGCAGCGGTGGTCATTGATGCCGCTGCTGACGTGGCACCAGGTGGTGCTGACGTGTCAACGAACGGGCGGCTGTTGCTGCGGGCGCTAGAGGAGGCAGTGAGATCCGACTCGCGGGCGGCAGCATTCTGGAAGCAGGCGCAAGAGCCCTTGACAAAGAAACTGCAGAAGGGGGGTGGTGGGGATGGGGGGAAGGTTGGAGAGGGGGGGAAGCATGGAGGGGGAAAGGGAGGAGAGCAGACGGTGAATGCGGGTGGCAGCAGGGGGTTGGGGTCGCTGCACGTGACACTGGCGCACAAGCACGAGCACGGTGTGCCGGCAGTGGTGGGGTATGCTCCCATGGAGGGGCGGGAGGTGCGCGTGGCCGCCACAGCGCTGCTGTTTGACGACCACGTGGCGGCGCTGGCGGTGGAGTTCAGGGGAGAGGATGACAGCGGGGAGGAGCACACTGTTCGTTCAATGAACCCTTTTGCGCACATCACGGTGAGCAGCATGCGTGTGTGGTGGGGTATGCTCCCATGGAGGGCAGGGTTGCGAGGGAGGGGACCACAGCGCTGCTGTTTGACGACCACATGGCGGTGCTGGCGGTGAAGCTGGGGGGAGGGGATGGGAGTGATGGAAATGATGGGGGGGAGGAGGAGGGGATGGTTCGATCGCTGAATCATTTCACTCACATTACTGTAAGCAGCATGCATGTATTTGTGAACAGTCAGGGTTTTGCATGCCTCTGTGCACCACCACCCATGCGCATCCACCAACAGGTATCATCTCCCGCTCACATTCTGTCCCGTGGCAAGGCGTGTTCTTGCCCCCCCCAGTATGACCATGAGACAGCAGGCGGTGTAGCGTCTGGCTTTAGTGTGAACTGTCAGCTCCTGCTATCTCCATCCATTTTCCTCAGCAATGTGTTTCCACGTGGGTTCCCCTGTCATCCATTCAGTGCGATTCCCGTTGTTCCCCTAGCTGGATATGCCCCTCCATGCCTCTGTATGGTCTCTTGTCTCTTGCCCACCCTTCCCCCCCCTTCAAATTCCCACTCCCCCCCGTGCAAGCAGATATGGCAGGCAGAGGGAGCGAAGGCGGTGCAATCGCTTGACCTAACCAGTGCAGTGGAGCAAGGTAAGGCCACACGTGTGGCCTTCCCAACGCCAGTAGAGCTGGCAGGAACAGTAAAATTGATATGAATAAAATGCTATCTTGCCTTGAGTGGCTAAATGAATAGTTCGTGTAGCAAGTCGGCTCTCAAGAATCACTAACACTTCAATAAAATATTGGAAAATAGAATATTATATATTACCGTAGGCATGTCAGCAGCGCACTGCTATCGAAGCAGTACAGTAAACACACACAGCACGCTAGCCGGATAGTGCAGCTCGTCAGTAATGCAGCATTTTCGCTCACAGCAGCAGCAGGCTATTCTGATGCGCGCGCACCGCCGCAACCCCATCCCGTCTCCGCCGCCACCGCGTCCCCCGAGCGTTCTATCGCAACTTTCCCCGTCCCCGGCCCTTCCCCGCGCGCGTCGGTTCTATTAGTTCCGCTAAGACTCTTGTCGCCCGCTGTAACGCGGTTTCTGCAGCGTTGTGCGCAGCCTCCGCGTGTTCTGAGCTTCCGCGTGCTCTGCCCGCCCGCGGGCATGCAGGGGAACGAGGGCGGGGAGGGGCCGTCGGGGGGAGGCGGGGGGGCTGGGCGCGCGAAGGGGAAAGCGACGGCTGAGGAGTTTGGCGGGTCGAAGAAAAAGGCGGGAATCTTCCTGAGAGAGCGTAAGTGCGCGGAGCGGAGGGGCTCTTGGGGGGAAGGGGAAAGGAGGGCGGGGGGGAAGGGGAAAGGAGGGCGGGGGGAAGAGGAAAGGAGGGCGGGGGGGAAGGGGAAAGGAGGGTGGGGGGAATAATCTTGGTACCTGCTTGGCAGAATTCCCCCCCACGTCACTGTGCTCGCCTCGCCCACACACGGCTTTGTTGAACGCGCGTTTTTGCATTGGTGGTGCTCTCATGTGGCTCCTATGTGCGCCCATGAATATCGATGCACGGCCCATGAATATCGATGCACGGCCCATGAATATCGATGCACGGCCCATGAATATCGATGCACGGCCCATGATCCTAATGACTCTCTTGCTTGCGTGTGCGGCTCTGGCAGTGCGGCTCATGATGTACGGCTTCGGGGATGATCCCGAGGTGAGCGCGCGCTGCTGTGGGGGGTAATCCCGAGGTGAGCTCCTGCTCTTGCTGCTGTTGCTGTGAGGTATCGTGGCCACGGAATCTAGTGCTGCAAGCTTCTGACTTCTCATCGCCATTCCATCCACCGCACCATCACCCATGGCGGCATGTGAGCACCAGGCAGTAGCAGAGTGGGTGGAGCTAGTAGAGGAACCAGGCAGCGAGTGCAGTGCGTCGCTGACATGCTGCACCGCGCTCGCCCTCTTGCTCCCCTTCCCCTCTGCCCCCCTCGCCCTCTCGCTCCCCTCCCCCCCTCTCGCCCTCAACACACGAATCAATGCACGCACCACCCTCTCTCCACGCACCACCCTCTCTCCACGCACCACCCTCTCTCCACGCACCACCCTCTCTCCACGCACCACTCGCACGAGCCCTACCAGAGTCCGTTGAGTTGGTGGAGGAGATCGCCATGGGGTACATGGGGTACATGGGGTACATAGGGTACATGGGGTACATGGGGTACATGGGGTACATGGGGTAGTTGGGGTACATGGGGTAGTTGGGGTACATCGGGTACATGGGGTACTTGGGGTGCATGGGGTACATGGGGTGCATGGGGTACATGGGGTGCATGGGGTACATGGGGTGCATGGGGTACATGGGGTGCATGGGGTACATGGGGTGCATGGGGTACATGGGGTGCATGGGGTACATGGGGTGCATGGGGTACATGGGGTGCATGGGGTACATGGGGTGCATGGGGTACATGGGGTGCATGGGGTACATGGGGTGCATGGGGTACATGGGGTGCATGGGGTACATGGGGTGCATGGGGTACATGGGGTACATGGGGGTACATGGGGTGCATGGGGTACATGGGGTACATGGGGGTACATGGGGTGCATGGGGTGCATGGGGTACATGGGGTGCATGGGGTAGTTGGGGTACATGGGGTAGTTGGGGTACATGGGGTACTTGGGGTACATCGGGTACATGGGGTACATGGGGTGCATGGGGGTACATGGGGTGCATGGGGTACATGGGGTGCATGGGGTACATGGGGTGCATGGGGTACATGGGGTGCATGGGGTACTTGGCGTACATCGGGTACATGGGGTACATGGGGTGCATGGGGTACATGGGGTACATGGGGTGCATGGGGTACATGGGGTGCATGGGGTACATGGGGTGCATGGGGTACATGGGGTGCATGGGGTACATGGGGTACATGGGGGTACATGGGGTGCATGGGGTACATGGGGTACTTGGGGTACATCGGGTACATGGGGTACATGGGGTGCATGGGGTACATGGGGTGCATGGGGTACATGGGGTGCATGGGGTACATGGGGTGCATGGGGTACATGGGGTGCATGGGGTACATGGGGTGCATGGGGTACATGGGGTACATGGGGTACATGGGGTGCATGGGGTACATGGGGTGCATGGGGTACATGGGGTGCATGGGGTACATGGGGTGCATGGGGTGCATGGGGTGCATGGGGTACATGGGGTGCATGGGGTACATGGGGTGCATGGGGTACATGGGGTGCATGGGGTACATGGGGTACATGGGGTACATGGGGTGCATGGGGTACATGGGGTACATGGGGTACATGGGGTACATGGGGTACATGGGGTACATGGGGTACATGGGGTACATGGGGTACATGGGGTACATGGGGTACATGGGGTACATGGGGTACATGGGGTACATGGGGTACATGGGGTACTTGGGGTACATCGGGTACATGGGGTACATGGGGTGCATGGGGTACATGGGGTGCATGGGGTACATGGGGTACATGGGGTAGTTGGGGTACATGGGGTACTTGGGATACATCGGGTACATGGGGTACATGGGGTGCATGGGGTGCATGGGGTACATGGGGTACATGGGGTAGTTGGGGTACATGGGGTAGTTGGGGTACATGGGGTGCATGGGGTACATGGGGTACATGGGGTAGTTGGGGTACATGGGGTACTTGGGGTACATCGGGTACATGGGGTACATGGGGTGCATGGGGGTACATGGGGTGCATGGGGTACATGGGGTGCATGGGGTACATGGGGTGCATGGGGTACATGGGGTGCATGGGGTACATGGGGTACATGGGGGTACATGGGGTGCATTGGGTACATGGGGTGCATGGGGTACATGGGGTACATGGGGTACATGGGGTGCATGGGGTACATGGGGTACATGGGTACATGGGGGTACATGGGGTGCATGGGGTGCATGGGGTGCATGGGGTGCATCACTGACATGGTGCACGGCGCACAGGAGCACAGCACACCCTCTTCTTTTCTCTCCTGACCCGGTCCATGCGCGCTCACTTGCATGCCATCAGCCCCTGCCAGAGTCACTTGCATGCCATCAGCCCCTGCCAGAGTCACTTGCATGCCATCAGCCCCTGCCAGAGTCACTTGCATGCCATCAGCCCCTGCCAGAGTCACTTGCATGCCATCAGCCCCTGCCAGAGTCACTTGCATGCCATCAGCCCCTGCCAGAGTCACTTGCATGCCATCAGCCCCTGCCAGAGTCACTTGCATGCCATCAGCCCCTGCCAGAGTCACTTGCATGCCATCAGCCCCTGCCAGAGTCACTTGCATGCCATCAGCCCCTGCCAGAGTCACTTGCATGCCATCAGTCCCTGCCAGAGTCAGTCGAATTGGTGGAGGAGACAGCCATCGAGTTCGTCACGGACATGGTGCTCCGTCCCTCCCTGCCCGCCATGCACATCCCATGCCATCTTTTCACATCATCCCATCATCAGCCCCTACCGGAGATAACCATGGAGCTGGTGGGGGAGATAACCATGGAGTACGTCACGGACATGGTGCACGGCGCAGAGCAGACTCCCGTCTTCCCTCTCTCTCTTCCTGTGCCTTGCAATCCAATGCACCACTCACACCAGCCCCTGCCAGAGTCAGTGGAGCTGGTGGAGGAGATCGCCATCGAGTACATCACGGACATGGTGCACCGCGCTCAGGAGGTGGCGGCGAGGCGGGGCCGACTCACCACTGAAGACGTGCTCTTTCTGATCCGCAAGGTGCTCTCGCTCACCCATGCCTCTCACTCATCCCTCTCACTCATCCCTCTCACTCATCCTCCCTCACTCATCCTCCCTCACTTCCTGGCCTCCTCCCTCACTCGTCGTCTCCTATTGATCGCCTTCCCAACTGCCTTTTAAGCCCTTGGCTGAAATGGCAAACCCTATTCAAGTTGGACCCAGCTTGAACAGGAAAGGGGACTTGGTTTGAAGAAGAGTTGGGGTTTTCCTTTTTGGGCAGCTGGCTATGTTCGAAATAGATTCGGAAGCAGTTTGGGCAGTTTGTGAAAGGTTTCCCATTCGGAGCGGAACCACTGTTCACTTGCGAGTGTTTCGACGATCTTGCTCGCCGTACAGCTCGCGAGGTGTCGCACTGTTTCTGAACCCCCTGTGAAACCCGAGAAGCAAACCTGGTCCCAACTTGAAAATCGAGTCAGGTTCCAGGGAAAAACGTTTTGAGGCGCCTCAAAACTAGGTTCCAGGGAAAAATATCGCCCATGCGATCCCTTCTGACACGCGAGTCGCGAGCGCGTCAGAAGTGTCGTACTGTGCATTTCGCTCAGCTGATTGTTGCGTCAGCCAATCATAATCGAGCAATCTTTTTCAGACTCCCTTTCATCTGAAATTCACAACAGTAGTTCTGGTCAGTCATCCTATACTTGGACGGATTCTAGAAGGCAAATGTTCAAGTTGGGCCCACCTTTGCTGTTATAGCCTGGGGCTTTAAAATGTACCCACATTGCTGCTCCATGCCTTTCCCACAGTCCCACGTTTCTCCCCTCTCTGCGCTACCCCGTACATGAACGTGCTGTGTGCATCTCCTGGTATCCTCGTTATTGCAGGACCCACGCAAGTTTGCTAGGGCCAAGGAGCTGCTGGCAATGAATGTGGAGCTAAAGGAGGCGCGAAAGGCCTTTCAAGAGGAGCAGTAGCGGCCGCTGCACACAACCAACTGCCGCTCTCCTTGCGTCTCTTGGCTTGACTCTCGCCTAATCAGTCATGCCACACGCAGACTACTGGTACCTCTTTTTGAGGCGCCTAAAAAATCCTCTTTTCTGCTACAAGAAAGGAAGGGGTGGAAGGCTCGACTCAAACAAGGCAACACTCCCTGTACAGGAACGTAGCGCCCTAGTTACAGGTGAAATATTTTACACATGGTAATATCTAAAATCTTAGCCGCCATGTAGTGTGGAAATAAACGTGACTCTATCGCCGTCTTCTACTGTAGACTCGAGGTTGCCTGTAAGCTCCCAGTCTGTGTCATTTATTAGCACCAGCACGCCCGGTCTCCTGCACAAAAAATATTAATTACACAATCGATCGAAAGCAACCAAACGAGGGATGGGGGGAGGGTGGGGTGGGATGTTCGGCACGAGAAAGTGAGAAGCTGGAATGCAAGGGGGCAGGGTTGGGGTTGGGGGGCACCAGGCTGCTGAACCCAGGCTGGTGGAGGAAGAGAAGGGCAAAGAGACTGCGGAGGGCGCTATAGAAAGCGACAGTCTGTGCAGGGTAGGGTGAGTGGCGGAGGTGAGAAACATGGCACACTGCTGCACTGCACATGTGTCTGCTTTTGAGTCAACTCGAAAACACATGTTGAGCACCGGGACTCACACAGTGATTCCTTTGAGAATGAACATCTATGGTCACTCCTGAAGAGTTTCCCGGGCATCCATCCGCACCAGCAGTGAGCCGTGGGGTACAGAGCGCGGGATATCACCTTGGAGTGCTTATAACAAATGTGACTCACACGGTGTCTCCCTTGAGGAACATCTCTGGTCGTTCTTTGAGCATGTTGTCCCGCATCCACACAAGCAGTGGCGCCATGGACAGCTGCCATGGGGGTTGGGGGGAGAGATGGCATGGGCTTGAGTGGTCGACCCTTGAGCAGGTTGCCTCTCACCCTCGCCAGCAGTGGCGACATGCATGGCTGGCATGGGGAGTGAGAGGAGAGATGGCATGGGGTGGAGGGGTCAGTCCGTGAGCATGCTGTGCTCCGTCAATGCCAGCAGCGGTGCCATGCATGGCTGGCATGGGGTGGGGGAAGAGGAAGCGCATGGAGGTGCGTTGATTAGGGACCGGACACGGGGTTAGGAGACGGGGGAGAGGAGCGGGGGAGAGGAGACGGGGGAGAGGAGACGGGGGAGAGGAGACGGGGGAGAGGAGGCGGGGGAGAGGAGGGGGGAGAGGAGACGGGGGAGAGGAGGCGGGAGAAGGCGGGGGAGCGGGAGAGGAGGCGGGGAGAGGAGGCGGGGAAGAGGAGACGGGGGAGAGGAGACGGGGGAGAGGAGGGGGGAGAGGAGGTGGGGAGAGGAGGCGGGGAGAGGAGACGGGGGAGAGGAGGGGGGAGAGGAGGCGGGGGAGAGGAGGCGGGGGAGAGGAGACGGGGGAGAGGAGGCGGGGGAGAGGAGGCGGGGGAGAGGAGGCGGGGGAGAGGAGACGGGGGAGAGGAGACGGGGAAGAGGAGGCGGGGGAGAGGAGGCGGGGAGAGGAGGCGGGGGAGAGGAGGCGGGGGAGAGGAGGCGGGGGAGAGGAGGCGGGGGAGAGGAGGCGGGGGAGAGGAGACGGGGGAGGAGGCTGGGGAGAGGAGGCGGGGGAGAGGAGGCGGGGGAGAGGAGGCGGGGGAGAGGAGGCGGGGGAGAGGAGGCGGGGGAGAGGAGGCGGGGAAGAGGAGCGGGGGAGAGGCGGGGAGAGGAGGCGGGGGAGGAGGGGGGAGAGGAGGCGGGGGAGAGGAGCGGGGGAGAGGAGCGGGGGAGAGGAGGCGGGGGAGAGGAGGCGGGGGAGAGGAGGCGGGGGAGAGGAGGCGGGGGAGGAGGGGGGGAGGAGCGGGGGAGAGGAGGCGGGGGAGAGGAGGCGGGGGAGAGGAGGCGGGGGAGGGGGGGGAGAGGAGGCGGGGGGGGGGGAGAGGAGGCGGGGGAGAGGAGGCGGGGGAGAGGAGGCGGGGGAGAGGAGCGGGGGAGAGGAGGCGGGGGAGAGGAGGCGGGGGAGAGGAGGCGGGGGAGAGGAGGCGGGGGAGAGGAGGCGGGGGAGAGGAGGCGGGGAGAGGAGGCGGGGGAGAGGAGGCGGGGGAGAGGAGGCGGGGGAGAGGAGGCGGGGGGGAGGGGGAGAGGAGGCGGGGGAGAGGAGGCGGGGGAGAGGAGGCGGGGGAGAGGAGGCGGGGGAGAGGAGGCGGGGGAGAGGAGGCGGGGGAGAGGAGGCGGGGGAGAGGAGGCGGGGGAGGGAGGGGGGGAGAGGAGGCGGGGGAGAGGAGGCGGGGGAGAGGAGGCGGGGGAGAGGAGGCGGGGGAGAGGAGGCGGGGGAGAGGAGAGGGGGGGGGGGGGGGGGGAGAGGAGCGGGGGAGAGGAGGCGGGGGAGAGGAGGCGGGGGGGGGGGGGGAGAGGAGGCGGGGGAGAGGAGGCGGGGGAGAGGAGGCGGGGGAGAGGAGGCGGGGGAGAGGAGGCGGGGGAGAGGAGGGGGGAGAGGAGCGGGGGAGAGGAGGCGGGGGAGAGGAGGCGGGGGAGAGGAGGCGGGGGAGAGGAGGCGGGGGAGAGGAGGCGGGGGAGAGGAGACGGGGGAGAGGAGACGGGGGAGAGGAGGCGGGGGAGAGGAGGCGGGGGAGAGGAGGCGGGGGAGAGGAGGCGGGGGAGAGGAGCGGGGGAGAGGAGGCGGGGGAGAGGAGGCGGGGGAGAGGAGGCGGGGGAGAGGAGGCGGGGGAGAGGAGGCGGGGGAGAGGAGGCGGGGAGAGGAGCGGGGAGAGGAGGCGGGGGAGAGGAGGCGGGGGAGAGGAGGCGGGGAGAGGAGGCGGGGGAGAGGAGGCGGGGGAGAGGAGGCGGGGAGAGGAGGCGGGGGAGAGGAGGCGGGGAGAGGAGGCGGGGGAGAGGAGGCGGGGGAGAGGAGCGGGGGAGAGGAGGCGGGGGAGAGGAGGCGGGGGAGAGGAGGCGGGGGAGAGGAGGCGGGGAGAGGAGGCGGGGGAGAGGAGGCGGGGGAGAGGAGGCGGGGGAGAGGAGGCGGGGAGAGGAGGCGGGGAGAGGAGACGGGGGAGAGGAGGCGGGGAGAGGAGGCGGGGGAGAGGAGGCGGGGGAGAGGAGGCGGGGAGAGGAGGCGGGGGAGAGGAGGCGGGGGAGAGGAGACGGGGGAGAGGAGGCGGGGGAGAGGAGGCGGGGGAGAGGAGGCGGGGGAGAGGAGGGGGGGGGGGGGGGGAGAGGAGCGGGGGAGAGGAGACGGGGGAGAGGAGGCGGGGGAGAGGAGGCGGGGGAGAGGAGGCGGGGGAGAGGAGGCGGGGAGAGGAGGCGGGGGAGAGGAGGCGGGGGAGAGGAGGCGGGGGAGAGGAGGCGGGGGAGAGGAGGCGGGGGAGAGGAGGCGGGGGGGGGGGGGAGAGGAGGCGGGGGAGAGGAGGCGGGGGAGAGGAGGCGGGGGAGAGGAGGCGGGGGGAGAGGAGGCGGGGGAGAGGAGGCGGGGGAGAGGAGGCGGGGGAGAGGAGGCGGGGGAGAGGAGGCGGGGGAGAGGAGGCGGGGGAGAGGAGGCGGGGGAGAGGAGGCGGGGGAGAGGAGGCGGGGGAGAGGAGGCGGGGGAGAGGAGGCGGGGGAGAGGAGGCGGGGGGAGAGGAGGCGGGGGAGAGGAGGCGGGGGAGAGGAGGCGGGGGAGAGGAGGCGGGGGAGAGGAGGCGGGGGAGAGGAGCGGGGGAGAGGAGGCGGGGAGAGGAGGCGGGGGGGGGGGGGGGGGGGGGGGGGGGGGGGGGGGGGGGGAGAGGAGGCGGGGGAGAGGAGGCGGGGGAGAGGAGGCGGGGGAGAGGAGGCGGGGGAGAGGAGGCGGGGGAGAGGAGGCGGGGGAGAGGAGGCGGGGGAGAGGAGGCGGGGGAGAGGAGGCGGGGGAGAGGAGGCGGGGGAGAGGAGGCGGGGGAGAGGAGGCGGGGGAGAGGAGGCGGGGGAGAGGAGGCGGGGGAGAGGATGGGTAGAGAGTGAGATGAAACTGCGACTTGGCAGAGCCTAAGAGAGGTCTGAGGTAAATGGGATGGGATGTGAGTGGGTGTGACCGTACGCCGATAAGCTTTGCGGCATGATGAAACAGAATGTATATGAGCATGAGCATGTATGCGGGGAGGCGGGGGAGAGGATGGATGGAGGGATGGAGGGTGGTGCGGCAGAAAAGAAAGAGACGGGATGCGAATGGGGGCGGTGGGGCGGTGGATTTTGGAAGGAACTGAGGCGGATGCGATGGCATGTGGATGTGAGCGGGTGGATCGCACATCGATGTGTGTGATGTGATGTGACGTGAGGGCATAATAGAACAGAATGCGTGGGACCATGTGTGAGCGTATGTGATCACTGTTCAACCATTCCCACACCAGCTCACCTTCCCCCAGTACAGTCACACCCCACCTGCTCACCTTCCCCCGCTACAGTCACATCCCACCTGCTCATCCTCCCCCGTTGCAGTGGCACCCCACCTGCTTTCCTCTCCCGCTACAGTCACACCCCACCTGGTCATCCTCCCCCGCCACTGTCACATCGACGCTGTGCTTCTTCTCTCCGCCGAACAGCAGCTCCAGGCCTCCGCTGAGGGATGGGGACGGGGGCAGAGGTGGAGAAGGGGGAAGCGGGAAGCGGGAAGCGGGAAGGGGGAAGGGGGAGGGGGGAAGGGGGAAGAATCGGGAAGCGAGTAACGGGGAGAGGGAAGTGGGTAGGGGGAAGAATTGGGCAGCGGGCAGCGGGAAGCGGGAAGCGGGAAGTGGGCAACGGGCAGCGGGCAGCGGGAAGCGGGAAGCAGGCAGCGGGCAGCGGGCAGCGGGAAGCGGGAAGCGGGCAGCTTGCAGCGGGCAGAGGGCAGCGGGCAGAGGGCAGCGGGCAGCGGGCAGCGGGCAGCCAGGAAGCGGGAAGCGGGCAACGGGCAGCGGGCAGCGGGCAGCGGGCAGCGGGAAGCGGGAAGCGGGAAGCGGGCAGCGGGCAGCGGGCAGCGGGCAGCGGGCAGCGGGCAGCGGGAAGCGGACAGCGAGCAGCGGCAAGTGGGAATCGGGCAGCGGGAAGCGGGCAGCGGGAAGCGGGCAGCGGGCAGCGGGCAGCGGGCAGCGGGAAGAGGGCAGAGGGCAGCGGGAAGGGGGAGAGGGGGGACGGGGGTTTGGTGGGGGGACGGGAGAGGCCTTGAGGAGAGGTGGAGCAACGACGGCGCAAGACGGCCGCTTCATGAGGTGAGGTGACTGGATAACCGAGCGGGACTAGCGGCGACCCACCTAAACTCGATCTGCAGCTGCACCATGCGGCCAGTCCGCGACGGACTAGCGGCGACTGGACTACGCGTCACAAGCGCCTACTACTCTGCAGCGCACGGGTGAGCCTGTTCAGTACGGTCGATGATCTCAGTCGCGTTTTAAGGCGGACTGCTCGCGCAGGCGGAAATACGGCGCGTCCTTTTCCTACAACCACCTAATAATAGAATCCTCCGGATTCTGCGCTAGGGAGGGTCACAACGGCGCGAGAGAGTTGTGGGCTTGGTTGGAAGGAAGGGATGTCGCGGGAACACAGCAGACGAGTATTGGCGTTGCAGGCATTGGAGCCAGAGGCGAAGCCGATAAATCTCGAAACACCCTGTGCAAACACTGTACAATACAATTATCGCATTTCATGAAGGTTTACGCAGCTTACAAATTCACCGCGATGAAGTTAATAGGGAGACATTACCACACTCAATTTGCTGGTGAGCATGAATGCCCACAGCCTTGCTGCTCCACTGTCGTCAGAAATTGTCGTTTGGATCGCCTTATGCCGTCGCACGCCATGTCGCATGCACCATGCGCGTGCATCCTCCCCTCCCCCGTGAGCCCCCGTTCGCGGGCGATTTCCGCAGCACCGAACCTCTGCGATTGGCACAGGGCATCTAGAGCTCCGCCAAGCGCCCCTCCAGCTCCGCCGATCGCCTTGCGGAGGCGGGATCTGGGGGGGCTCCGCGGAGCTTTCCCGCGCCCGTTCTCCGCCGGGGAAGCATCCGGCGTAGGTGGGCTCTTGGCAGCGCGCGGAGCTTTTCTGCGCGGAGGTGCCGCGCGGAGAGGGCCGTCACCCCCGCGATCGCTGGGGGCGCGGGGGAGCGGGGGAATGCACGGGGGGATGCGGAGGCGGAAACGACGAGTGTGGTCGCGGCGGGGAGAGGAGGAGGGGGACGAGGGGAGGGGGAAGGGCGGAGAGGAGAGAGCCAAGGATGTCGATACGCTGAGAGGGGTGTTTGTGTGGCGAGGTGTGAGAGGGGGGGAGGAGGGGGGAGCGAGAGACAAAGGGAAGGCGGAAAGAGAGGCAGAGAGAGGAGCGGAGAGAGAGGGGGGTGGGGAGGGGGGTGAAAGGGAGAGACGAAGGAGGCAGAACGAAAAGCAGGATGCACAGGGGAGCAGGAGGGACGTGCCGAGGAGTCAAAAGGCAAGCTCGAGGGGGAGACAGAGCAAGAGAGATGCGAGAGAAGGGAAGGAGGAGGAAGAATCTGGGCCGTCTGCATTGGCAGGGAAGGCTACAGCAGGGGAGGGGGAGAAGGCGCTAGGAGTGAGAGAGAGGCTTAGGAGGGCGGTGGAGAATGGGCCAGGGGATCTGGTGGGTGTGGTGACAGAATCCGTTATAGATACAGTGAAGGACGTGACTGATTCTGTGACGGAATCCGTTATAGATACTGTCATGGACGTGAAGGATACAGTGAAGGACGTCAAGGATAGCGTGGAGGAGACTATAAAGAGTACAGTGGGGGATGTTACTGAAACAGTGAAAGAGACAGTGAAGGGCACTGTAAAGGACGTGACAGAAACGGTGGCTCAGGTGGGGGGGGCTGTTTTGGAACAAGCGAGAGGAGAGAGGAGAGAGGAGGAAGAGGAGGAGGAAGAGGAGGATTTGAGTCCTATGAGGATGCTGCTAGGGGTGGAGGAGGAGAGAGGGAGAAAGGCACAAGCGAACCTGGGGATAATCCAGCACCGCCCCTCCATAGTGTCTCTTCTCTACAACCTCTACTCTCACATGCTCAAGCAACCCCCTCTCGTCTTCGTCCTTGCAGTCTGCTCCGCCCCGGTGCTCCTCTCCCTCCTCTTCACGCTCTTTTATCTCCCGGACCTGGATGGCTTGGTGGTGGAGGACACGCTCCTAGCCTACCTCCAGAGCTCCGTGGCAGCTTCGGCAGCCAGTGCGCTGGAGGACGAGTCCTTCTTTGCGGCTCCGGCCATGGCTGCTGCATCCGAGCTAGCAACGCTCTCAGCAGCCGCTGGGCCCGGAGAAGCAGCAGCAGCAGCAGCAGCAGCAGGAGGAGGGGCAGGAGGGGCAGCAGGAGCGGTGGTTACAGGGATTGCACACACAGCAGCAGGGCTCAGAGCGCCCGCCACAGCAGCAGCGGCGGCGGCAGCAGCAAAAGAGGCGGCGTCGGGCGGCCTATTCAACGTGGTGGAGGGCTCTCAGACGCTCAAGGACGCAGTGAGAGCCCTCGAAGAGTCCAACCTGTTCCGTGTGGGGCCAGCAGGGCTCATCCCTGGGGGCTGCGCGTGGGGCATCTTCCAGGTGCTCATGTTCTCCCTCTCTCTCTCCACGGGGCTGGAGCCAGCACTTGCACCCGCCTCCCCCTACGCTCTGGTGGTGGCGAATGTGAACGCGCTGGTGGCGCAGCTGCTGTTTGTGTTTCTCAGCGGGGCTGTGTTCGCGCGCCTCACTCAACCCGTGGATCCGATCCTCTGCTCCAAGGTGGCCTGCATCACGCCTGTCCTCCAGCAGCAGCAGCAGCAGCCGAGTAGGCCGGGCCCCCGTGGGGGGGAGTCGCTGCCTGCTCGCTTCCCTCGGGCCGCGCGTTCTCTCTCCCGCAGCATCAGCAGCGCCAACTTCAGCGGCAGCGCCGCTTTCGCTGCTGCAGCAGCAGCAGGAGGAGGTGGAATTGGGGGGGTAGGAGCAAGAGGAGGGGAAGGAGAGGGGTTCTCTGCCGGTGGTGGCGTGATTGGGTCTGGGAGGGGGGGGCAGAAGGAATGTGAGCGCATGCTCCTGGTGCGGTACGTGCTGGCGGGCCCGCAGCCGTGCGAGCTGGTGGACGTGAAGGTGGAGCTCACCCTCAAGCACAACACGCTCTCCTGCACCGGGAGATTTTTTCGACAAGTCGACCACCTCAAGCTGGTAATGATGGTGCTTATAGGGAGTACGGTTGTGTTTATAGGGAGTATGTGCTGGGCGCAGGTGAGTTGTGCTGGGCGCAGGTGAGTTGTGGTGGGGTGGTGCTTATAGGGAGTATGGTGTGTGGAGGCCTGAGCCGTGAACCCCCTCTTGTTTTCTAATCCCCACATCACAGCTGCGCTTTGCGGACTCGTACAAACAGTATGGCATGATGGTGCGCCACATGATGGTGTTGATGGGTGTTGATGGGTGTTGATGGGTGTTGATGGGTGTTGATGGGTGTTGATGGGGGTTGATGGGTGTTGATGGGTGTTGATGGGTGTTGATGGGTGTTGATGGGTGGGGGTGTTGATGGGTGTTGATGGGTGTTGATGGGTGTTGATGGGTGTTGATGGGTGTTGATGGGTGTTGATGGGGTGTTGTGTTGATGGGTGTTGATGGGTGTTGATGGGTGTTGATGGGTGTTGATGGGTGTTGATGGGTGTTGATGGGTGTTGATGGGTGTGGGTGTTGATGGGTGTTGATGGGTGTTGATGGGTGTTGATGGGTTTGATGGGTGTTGGTGGGTTTGATGGGGTTGATGGGTGTTGATGGGTGTTGATGGGTGCTGATGGGTGGGTTGATGGGGTTGATGGGGCTGATGGGTTTGATGGGGGTTGATGGATGTTGATGGGTGTTGATGGGTGTTGATGGGGTTGATGGGGTTGATGGGGTTGATGGGGTTGATGGGGTTGATGGGGTTGATGAGTGATGATGGTGTTTCTCAAGTGTTGCGTGCGCTGCTGTCTGTCTGTCTGTACCTTCCAGGTGCGCTCGGAGGACTCATACCAGCGGTACGGCATGACGGTGCGCCACCTGATAGACGAGTCGAGCCCGCTCTATGGGCGCTCCAGGGAGGATCTGCTCCTCGTCAACGCCCAGCTCAGCCTGGCCGTGGTGAGTCAACAAGAGTCAACCAGAGCCAACCAGAGCCAACCAGCGTCAACACTGGTCAGGACCTGTGCCTCGTCAACATGCAGCTCAGCCTGGCTGTAGTGGGACAACATGGTCAACAGAGTCAACGCACGTCAAATGTCATGGCGTGTGATGGTGGTCATGTGTGCTGTGTTTTCTTCCCCAATTCGCCCCATGAATCCATGATGCCTCATCCCCTCCATTCATCTCTCCCCACTTCTCACATCTCCCTCCCTCGTGTGCAAGCGGTGTCGTTACCTTGCCTCCTTCCATCTGCCCTTGTTTGCTGTTGGCTGACGACACACCCCCCCCCCCCCTATTCCACTCCTAACATCAGATCGGCATGGAGCGGGCGTCCATGCAGCCAGTCTTTCACGTGGAGGATTACTTTGTGGCGGATGAAGACATCATATGGAATGCTGATTTCGAGGATATGGTGTATCGTGATAAAAGTAATCGGCTACTAGTGGATCACAGGAAGATCAGCAACTGGGTAGCTGTCGAGCTGTGAGGGAAGTTCCACCTGTACAGGAGGCATGTAGTGTAGCATGGAGGTCAAACAAAACCCTTGGCACATTGCCATGTCTTACCATTATTTTGTGATCAGGTGTCAACAGTATGGCATGATGGCGCGCCACATGATGGTCAGTTTTGTGACAGTTATGTCCTCCAGTTATGACGGCCAGCTGCTGCACTCCGCACCATCATAGCCTGAGCAGTTGGTGGATGCCTTCTGCTTCATTCTGAATGTGTATGCTTGTTTTGGTCAAGCATCTACCCGACGGGCAGCAGGCTTCAGAGCAATGCATAGTCGAAGCCATCTTGCTAGAGGGCATTAGTCACGACGCTTTACAAATGCACAGCGCCAACTGTGCAAACTAGTCACAGATCCATCACCCTGTGAAACATCCCATAAATACCCCAACCTAAGAGCCGAGCCTAGCCTAGGGCTGGAAGTTGCTGTCCAGGAAGCCATTCTCGACCAGAACCTGCTCCCGCTTGGCCTTGTCGAGATCCGAGTCCACCATCATGGCCACCAGCTTCTTGAAGTCCACCTCGGGCTTCCACCCAAGCTTTTCCCGGGCCTTGGCGGAGGATCCGCGCAGGTTGTCCACCTCGGATGGGCGGAAGTAGCGGGGGTCGATCTCGACGTACTCCTTCCAGTCGAGGTCGACGTAGCCGAAGGCGGCGATGAGGAACTGCTCCACGGTGAACGACTCCTCAGTGGCCAGCACGTAGTCGTCGGGCTGCTCCTGCTGGAGCATCAGCCACATACCCTGTAAAAGCAACAACGTAAGATTGCACGCATGACCAGTTGCATTAGGTTTTGTTCGCTCAAGCACAGGAGAGGTGTTAATTGACATTTCTAGTGATTTATGTGTTGTAAAACCGGGCCGGAGAGGGATGTGCAAAGAAGAGGACGCGGAAGAGGGAGAAGAGGAAGAGGAAGACGCAGTTGGGTGAATACTTAGAGCGAGTATCAGTTGCTCGATCTGGAAGAGAGGGAATCTAAGGCATTTAAAAAGTCTTACCTTGACGTAATCGCCGGCGAAACCCCAATCACGAGACGCCTTCAGGTTGCCGAGGTACAGCTTCTTTTGAAGCCCAACCTTGATACGACCAACAGCGCGGGTAATCTTCCTCGTCACGAAGTTCTCACCACGCCTCGGGCTCTCGTGGTTGAAGAGAATACCGTTGCAGGTGAACATGCCGTAAGCCTCGCGGTAGTTCACGGTGTACCAGTGAGCGGCCACCTTGGACACGGCATAAGGAGAACGGGGGTGGAAGAGGGTCTTCTCGTCTTGAGGAGGGGGGGTAGCACCGAACATTTCTGAAGATCCAGCCTGGTAGTACTTCACAGAGCGTCCAGAGTTCTCAATGTGGTTGCGGACAGCCTCGAGCAACCGAAGAGCTCCCGTAGCGACGACATCGGCAGTGTACTCGGGGTTCTCGAAGGAAACACCGACGTGGGACTGAGCACCGAGATTGAAGACCTCATCAGGCTTAATCTGGTCAATCCAGTGACGAAGAGCGGTAGCGTCGGACAGATCACCGTAGTGGAGCTTCAGCTTGGCCGAAGACACGTGAGGATCGCGGTAGATGTGGTCAAGACGCTGGGTGTTGAAGTTGGAGGAACGACGGATAATACCGTGGACTTCGTAGCCCTTGGAGAGCAGGAATTCTGTCAGGTAAGATCCATCTTGACCAGTAATACCGGTGATGAAAGCCTTCTTGACAGGAGCTTCGGAAGCCATAGCTGAACACGAGAAGATCAGTAGTAATGAGAAATCGCTACCGAGAAAACTTAGTTGTGAGGCAGAAATGAACTGGAGATTGCTAAAATGTGCCTCCAGAAATTGCTGGTTCCTGAAGGATACGAGAATTGAGGAGGTTTGGCTCATCCCCCACTTATTATGCAACGAAGCAAGCAGGTTCGGACAATGGTGGTTGGTGGGGGGCGAGGTTCGGACATCTACCAAACTCTGCCTCCGTGGCAATTTTCAAAGTCTGATGTGGTTCGGATCTCCACCAAACCCGCAAGGGATGTCTCCGATGTCATCGGGGTGGTGGTGCCACGGTTCTGAGAGATGGCGTCGCTAATTGGACGTCTGCCGTTAGTCACGTGCGCTCCAGTGCCAGGTGGTTTATCGAGGTTATCGCATGTCGCAGGTGCTGTGGTTGCGTCAGGAAAAAATCCTCGCCAAAACAAGGCTGGTAACGGCGCGGTCTGACGATTTTAGCGATGAATAACGCTGACGGATCACAGTCATGCACTAAAACAAAGAGTTACTAGCACATCTTTAATTCTGACATGCAATCACATCTAGCCTGTAATATTTCGGCAAGTGTTGCAAAAGACTAAGTATAGAATCTGCAAACACGAACACTTGGAAAACCTCAAGTGTTAGCCTAGGATCTTTACTGGAATGGTAGACTGGTAAGACAGCGGAAGTCTTGTAAAAGTGAACCTGAGTATATGTTTTTGCAGAAGTTAAGTCTCAAAGTTAAAATCTCAAAGTTAATAATAAAAAGGACAGAACAATGATTTATAGCTCTAGGAAAGTACCCATTCGCTAATGTACCTGTTCGTCACTATCGTGGTATGCGCCCTAAATGATAATGAAGAGGTGCGACTATTCGCGTGACTGAAACGACTGTCATATGACGAGCGTTATTTGCTGACATAATCCTACGGACTTATCTTCTATAGTAAGATTCGACACTATCTATCGATAAACAACTTACAGGAATGGTAAGTATGAAATATACCACAACACTCCCCTTCATTTATGGAAGTTCGATAGTGTCACTTCTTGAACATCCCGCAAAGCTGTTAAAATTATATAAGTTATAATTTAATATAGGCTTGGTAGGTTGTTACTGAACCTTTCTGTAGGGGGTACAAACCCCTCCTTGTACTCCCCTCTCTTCCTAATCCAGCCCTCTTTCTTCTCGACACTCTCTCCCTTCCTAGATCCGTTTTCCTCACGCCATGCCATGGCGGCCTTCTTCCTAGTATTCTAGCCAACCTAGCCTCCTAAGTTTAAGAACCTTGAGTCCTAAGTTTCTAAGATGGTATCAGAGCCGGTCGTGTCCACCAGACCCTCTCCCTACGTTCCCGTTGCGTACTCCTACTGCATTCGCAGCCTTCGCGGTTTTCTGCCTGCCTGCCGTCGCGGCACTAAGTTGTCGCGACGGCCCCTTGTTGCCTGCCGTCGCGGCGCCAGGATGTCGCGACGACCCCTTGTTGCCTGCCGTCGCGGCACCAAGATGTCGCGACGGTCCCTCGTTGCCTACCGTCGCGGCGCCAAGGTGTCGCGACGGCCCCTTGGTGCAGCCGTCGCCCGTCCGCCTCGTCGCTGCGACATTGACGGTGCGCTGTGGCGGCGTCTGCGGCAGCTGACGGCATCGTCGGGCTGCGGCCGGCCGAGCGACGTCTGTGGCGTCGCCGGGCCTGCCGTTCGCTCGCCACAGACGGGCGTCCCTCAGGACGACGTCCTCCCGCCAGTAAGCGCCGCGCCATTTATGGCGCGTCGCTGAAGACTCGCCTCGCCCCGCCCCCTCCCCTCCCCCCCCCACCTGCACCTGCTCCCCCTGCATCCCCCCCTTTCTTGCTGCAGCCGATGACTGCCATGTGAGGGACCTCTCCACCACCGAGGAGACAGGACATGCCGCCGAGAGGGCGGGGGCCGCCGCACCAGCCTCTGTCGTTCAAGCCGCCGGCGCCGCCGCTGTTGCCGCAGGCCTGGAGCCGCCGCACACCGCCGCCGCTGCCGTCGTCACTGTCGCTGCTGCCGCCATTGCCGTCTCAAGGGGCCGTGAGACCTACCCTCTTCCGGAGTCGTTGCGGCTCCTGCTGGGAATGGGGGTGCTGGGCTAGGGGGTGTGGGTGTGGGTGTGGGGGTGTACGTGGGCTTGACACTACCAAGCCTAGGGGGTGTGTTAAAATTATATAAGTTATAATTTAATATAGGCTTGGTAGGTTGTTACTGAACCTTTCTGTAGGGGGTACAAACCCCTCCTTGTACTCCCCTCTCTTCCTAATCCAGCCCTCTTTCTTCTCGACACTCTCTCCCTTCCTAGATCCGTTTTCCTCACGCCATGCCATGGCGGCCTTCTTCCTAGTATTCTAGCCAACCTAGCCTCCTAAGTTTAAGAACCTTGAGTCCTAAGTTTCTAAGAAAAGCTTGTTACCGTATTGAAACTTCTGTCGAGTCAGCTTATTCGTGAGAAAATCGGCAGCCATTTCGTTGGTCGAACAGTAGACCAATCGCATCCTCCCCTTCTCGACTTCATCTTTGACGAAAAATTAACGTAGATAAATATGTTTCGTCCTGTTGACGAAGCCAGGCTGGTGCGCGATACGAATTGCACTTTGGTTGTCGCACTGCAGGGTAAACTGGGTAGTCGTCGTCAACTTCGCTTCTTCCA
The DNA here is from genome assembly GCA_027943415.1 of Closterium sp. NIES-67. Taxonomy (NCBI): domain Eukaryota; kingdom Viridiplantae; phylum Streptophyta; class Zygnematophyceae; order Desmidiales; family Closteriaceae; genus Closterium; species Closterium sp. NIES-67. The sequence continues at coordinate 1,547,198 of BQMB01001373.1, read as the reverse complement.
ATAGTTCCTGTAGGTAAAGTCCTTCGCGTGTTGCTGTGCAGACAGCAATAAACTCAGCTTCAGCAGAGGAGAGAGCAATCAACTCATGCTTCGTCGAATTCCAAGAATTAGGGCCGATAGGTTCAAGCCGGTAGATGAGTCCAGTGCGCGACCGTCGATTATTAGAGTCAGCAGTGTGATCGGTGTCGACGAAACAGTGTAGGTATAGTGTTTTGCAACCGATGACATTGTAGACTAAACCGACGTCAGGAGTCGAGACGAAATACTGAAGCGCGCGGAGAAGATCAAGTTGGTGCTCCTTTTCAGGACGGCATAGCAACTGAGCGAGCTGACTAGCCACGTAGGCCAGATCGGGACGACAAGTGACAGCGGCGAAGAGTAGACAACCTAACTGATGTTGATAGGTCTGTAAACCGGTTGAATTTAACGGTGCAGTATTCGGTTTGTAGTCAGTCGGTAGAGAATGGTACGGTGTAGAAACTGTAGTAGGGTGAGATTGAAGCGGGCAGCGAGCGTCGCTGCGTACTTTGAAGCAGTGGGGTGAATCGTTGTCGGTGAACAGGTAATGTTTAGACCGAGAAACTGTGAAACTGTTTCGGAGACGGTAAGCTGTAGATTTTTCTGTAGTTTCAGTATGAAGATATCGGCGAGCGAATCAGTAGTGCTGACGTAGAGAATGTCGTCGACATAGGCGACGAGCAAAATATAGTTGCTGCCGTCAGTCAGAAGATACATTCCATGGTCATGCGGTAGCTGACGAAATCCGGCAGTGATCAGATGTGAGTGGAGGTACTGCTGCCAGAGCCGTGGTGCCTGTTTAATGCTGCATAGTGATTTTCGGAGACAGCATATGCTCGGTGGGTTAGTAGTATATAAATGCGGGTACTCTACCAGGATGAGTGCGTCGACGGGCGCGTAGAGAAACGCATTTGACACGTCGATTTGTCGAAGTCGTAGATTACGGCAGGCGGCGATACAGAGTAAAATACGAACGCTTGTATGTCAACTGACAGGAGCAAAAGTTAGTTCGTAGTCGATGCCATAAATCTGCTCGAACCCGCGGACGACCCATCGCGCATTGAATTTCTCAAACGACCCATCTGCATTAGTCTTGACGCGGAAGACCCATTTCCGGTAAGTACCTTCTTCCCTTTTACTTCTGAAGTCGGTATTAAATCCCATGTACTTCTGAAGAGCTGATAGCTCCTTGTCCATGGCTTCGCGCCATTTTTCTCGGTGAGGACTCGTAAGAGCTTGTCGAACGGTTTTCGATTCAGGTATCTTACTGTCGTTGTACTGTACTGTTACTGCAAATCCAAGTATCTGTAAGCCGGTTTCTGTAAAGCGCGGACGTTCTTCGTTTGCACCTGCGAAATTTTCTTCTGGTTCTTCCCCCCCAGTTTCGTCAGGTGTGACACGAATTGCTTCGTAAGAAACGGCGGGCATCGGCTGCTGTTGGCGATCGCGTTCGTAACTGAGGTGGACTTCGCGAACATCATCCTGGTCAGCATCTGCAAGAGGAATAAACTCCGGTATGCCGGTCGAGGTGACAGGTTCGGGAATGTCTGTTGCGACAACTTCGGATGCTTCAGAAACTGCTTCGTCCTGTACATCAGCTTTGGCTTCATCAGTTGCAAACGCACGCGAGCCTTCGAACAGCCTGGCGGGGTTGGCAGCTGCTGCCTGGTGGGCACGAAAAACGGGCAAGGTGAGTATTTCATAATAGAGACAATCACGTGAAGGGACGATTTGGTTGGAGCGAAGATCCAAAATCTTCCATGCGTGATACTGTATTTCGATGCCGAGATGTACCCCCCATTTTGCTCGTTCTGAAAACTTCCCGAGTGCTGCAGTTGGAGGACGAAACTGCACGACACACCCAAACACTCGTAAAAGTTTGGTACTTCCCACTGCAGGTGCGGAGAGGAAAACTCGGGCAGGGACGTTGAAGAAAGAAGATTGTGTAACAGCACGGCATGGTCCATCGCATACGGCCAAAAACGCGGTGGAAGGGCTGCCTGCGTCAGCAGAGTACGCATCTTCTCCTGCAGACTTCTGTTCATCCTTTCTGCTACCCCCATCTGTTGGTGTGCATGCGGCAGTGACTGCTTCCGTTTGATGCCGAGTGTCTGAAGGTATTCTGTGAAAGTGTTGCTGGTGTACTCCCCGACACCATCACACTGGAATTCTTGCAGTTTCACGCCAGACTCTCGTTTAGCGACAGCGAGCCATGCGACGAAGACGGAGTGAGCGAGATAACGAGCGGGAAGGTTTGCTGTCCAGACGTAGCGTGTAGATGCTTCGATGAATGTTATCACGTACTGCTCGTCTTTAGGGCCTGCATCAGGTAAGTTTAGTATGTCGTTGTAGACTTTCTGCATCCGTTTATAATGTGTTGAGCCAGGAAAATGACTTGGAAACGGATCGTGAGTAAGGTTGGCAACCGGACACGTGGTGCAAACCGTCGGACGAGACTGCGGCTTCATCTCCGTGCCATCAGGTAAGAGAAGACTATTTTTATCAAGAACTGATGCTCGGATTGAATGATTAAGAATCCCTTGTGATGGATGTCCTAACCGCTGATGCCAGATATCTTCGGTGGCTTTGTGTCCTGATGATCGCAGGTAGAAATCGGCGTTAGTATAAAAAGAAGAAATAACAAAAGGAGAAAGCGATGGTGACCTGTCAATCTCTCATTCGACGAAACGTGTATGTGGTAACGGAATATTTGAAGGTACTGCTGTAGTTGCGATTGCAACTTCTGATGCTGCTTCTGTTGATGTTGTGGCAGGTGTTTCGGCGACAGCTACTGTTGGACACGGCAACTCAGCGACTTCTTCATTTTCGGCTTCTTCAACGACGTCAGGTTCATCAGCTGCTAGTCCACTAATTTCCCCCCAAGTGGAGTTGGAGTCCCTTGAAGAGCCGCATGGGTTGTATAAAACGTTCGCCAAGCATTGGCGTCTTCATCGGCTGTATTGAACTCTCAAGTATCCAGTGCGGTAAGTACAGCAGTTGCAGTTCGAGAAGCCGTTGGTACAGTAGTTGCTCGAAAATCAATATCCACGTCTTGATAATCTGTTTCTTCTGGGTGATCCCAGTGACCAAGTGCAAGGACGCGTTCAGAATCTCCAGAAGTTCCCTGTGCTGCGTACTAAAGAACAGACATGCCATGTTGAGTGGCGGCACGACCAAGGTAAGTATTCGTTGAATTGTGCCAGAGCTCTTGATCCATCGTTTCACAATTGCCCTGTGTGTGGATCTTGTGCCCCAGAAGCTGAGCCGTGGAAAGAAGATTGAATCCAAGGCCGGCGACGATAAGAACATTGGTAACATGTAGTGAGTATCCCGTGTCGATCGATTCGAGCATTACACTCCCAACAGAACGTGCCATAATAGTTTGTCCGTTTGCGACTGTGACAGGTATCGGACGACAAAGTGGATGTTGGTTGGTGATGAAGCTTGTTTCAGCGGAGCACATGTGCCAACCGCAACAGCTGTCGAGATACCAAGTATTCGGACCTGAAATTATTAGAGCAAGGTTAGCGTAAAATTGAGGTAAAGGAATGCCTTCAGCACTTGTGGTTTCTTCAAGTCGTATCTCGAAATCTGTTTCTGAAACATCAACTGTGGTAATGCATCCAAAAGGCCCCTTTTTCTGATGTTGCAGATCCAAAAACCGGAGGACGATGCTGTGACGGCGATGGATTCTGCGGCGTTTTCGGCATCTGCTGCATTTGAGTCTTCGACTGCTGCATTGGCTGATGTGGCTTCGGTAACTGCTGCGAGCGATGATAAGGCTGTAAAGTGCTGCGTCGGTTTTGATGTCGACTGCGACAATTCTGGTAAGTGTGTCCTGGTTTCTTACAGAAATGGCAGAAAGGATATTTCGGGGGATGACTATGTTGCGATTCTGGATTTGAGTAAAAACTCAAGTGTATTCCCGTTTTCTGATTGCGTTGTGACTGCAGGTCCAGATCTTGCTGTTCGGCTTGAAGATACGACGAAATTTCAGCTTCGGAGAGGTTCAGGTTCATGCGCAGAAAAGCGCGCGTCTGTCGCCATTCGGGTCCAAGGCCAGCAAGAAGGACCGTGAGATAGATCTCACGAGGGAAGTATCCCCCACTTTTCTCCAGTTGATCGCGTAGTGTACGGACGTGATTAACGTAATCCATGACGTTCCCGCTTGTCATAATCATATAACCCCTTCAAGTGGTTCCATGCAGTTTCAGCTGGTGTAAAGCTTGAATGAAACGATCGGACGCCGGGCTGCTCCTTCGGCGACAGGTTACGAACAAGAAATGTATACGCCTCGAGAGAGGCGTGCAAGAAACTCTGCTGCTCCTGTTGTGTTCCCACGACAGGATAAGTAAACTCGCCGGTGAAGTACGGCCATAGCCCAGCGGACTGCGCAAGAAGCTCAAACTCGAAACTCCAGGAGTAAAAATCCACTCCCTTAAAAGGTATGGTTGTCTTGATCTGTGTACTGTTAAGTAAGTTTGGCCCTTGAAAGATAATACCCAGTTGTTGAGGCTGTTGATGTTGCTGCTGTTGCTGCTGTTGCTGTTGTTGTTGTTGTTGTTGTTGTTGTTGTTGTTGTTGTTGTTGTTGTTGTTGTTGTTGTTGTTGTTGTTGTTGTTGTTGTTGTTGTTGTTGTTGTTGTTGTTGTTGTTGTTGTTGTTGTTGTTGTTGTTGTTGTTGTTGTTGTTGTTGTTGTTGTTGTTGTTGTTGTTGTTGTTGTTGTTGTTGCTGCTGTTGCTGAGATTGATGTTGTTGTTGTTGCTGTTGCTGAGCAGGGGGATGCCCGAAGATATAAAAGGGATGCTGCTGCTGTTGTTGTGACTGCGGCTGCTGCACAAAAGGTGAGAAAGCGAATGAACCAGTACTTGGAGCTGAGGCTCCACGCATGTAACTCGAGCCGTCAAGGCTCATTCCACTGAACGCTGATGATATTGACTGCGTTGAAAACGGTGGTTGCGCTGTTGCTTGTTGCTGTACTGATGACTGTTGTTGAACTGATGCTTGTTGTTGTGCTGTTGTCTGTGTTTGTTGGTGTTGTGCCGCAGGGGCAGTTGATGACATCCCTGGAGTACTGACAGAAGACGGATTCTGCTGCTGCTGCTGCTGCTGCATACCAATATGCGCATAAGCCAGTGGAAATGGTCCAGAGGTTGAGAGACCAGTGGCGGTCATGGAGACATGTACTCCAGTAGTTCCGGAAGTTGATCCGGCAGACGGTGTTGGTGATGAACCAGTCATTGTTGACAATAGTCTTAATTCCAGATAGCTCTCATGCCATGTAATATTGCGACAGGTGTTGCAGAAGACTAAGTATAGAATCTGCAAACACGAACACTTGGAAAACCTCAAGTGTTTACTGGAATGGTAGACTAGTAAGACTGCGGAAGTCTTGTAAAAGTGAACCTGAGTATATGTTTCTGTAGAAGTTAAGTCTCAAAGTTCTCAAAGTTGAAATCTCAAGGTTAATAATAAAAAGGGCAGAACAAAGATTTATAGCTCTAAGAAAGTACCTGTTCGCTAATGTACCTGTTCGTCACTATCGCGCTATGCGCCCTAAATGATAATGAAGAGGTGAGACTATTCGTGTGACTGAAACGACTGTCCTATGACGAGCGCTATTTGCTGACGTCATCCTACGGACTTATCTTCTACGGTAAGATTTGACACTATCTATCGATAAACAACTTACAGAAATGCTAAGTATGAAATATACCACAACATAGCCAATGTAGTATCGTATCACTACCATAACGGTTAGCATTTTTACATGATATTGTTCATAATATAATCAATCCCCATCTAGAGTATGCATGAACATTCTTAAATCTCCTACATGACCATTAATTGGCAATATTCACATAAATATATCTTTCAGCGTCCTTTGAACTCAATAAAAGTTACTTCCTCGCATTTGTTCTGCATCACATTCACACTTATATTGCCCAAATTACCAACCCTCGTCCATCTATTGTGTGCACTAAACGTGTTCAATACTTCCACGCTCAGCAGCGAGTATCAAATTTCCTTTCCCAACCACGTGACCCTCATTCTGCGGAAACATGAGGCGCTTTTCTGGACGAAGGATGCTGTGCTTCCGACAAGTGTCATATCGCTTCGACACGTAGACGAATCCACGTTCACGTTACATCACTGTCTGGGTTCTCGTTTCTCACTTGCCCTTGAATCTCCAACCAGAGCGTAGTTCTTCGGCGCCGTCAAACTCCAATTGGTTGAAAGGAAAAATACACGTGGCTTTGCAGCCTGTTCCGCGCAGATGCGGAAAATGAGTGCGCTCAAAGACGCCGCAAGGCTGCCCCCGATTGCTGCGAGCCACAGCTTCGGGGACTTCTGGACGCCGAATGTGTCTGATTGGTGGGTACAGCAGGGGCCTCGCGCCACTCCGCGCGCGGATGTACCCCGCTTCATGTCCCTGAAAGAGTGTGAGCGGAGGGAAAATGGGAAGTCTCCCCATCTCCCCACCAGGCATCCGCCCTCCGCATGCCCCACACCCCCCTCTCCTGCACCGCGCATTCCCCCAATCCCCGACCCCCCAATCCCCGACCCGACCCATCAAGCTTTCTCTCCACCTCACGCAAGTCCCCTTCTCTGCCATTGTCACTCTAGGGGTTGGCCTTGGGATCTCCCAGGCAGCTCAAACTTCCTGGGGAGTCTTGGCATTGGCATTTCTGGGTTTGCACTTCAATATCAGGCTGTTGGATCGGCCCGTGTTCTAGGGATTGGTTGCTACTGATCCCGTTCACGTCACAGGGGTCCTAAACAGCTAACCGATAAGCGACCTATAGAGTCAGGCATTTTGCCAGATCAGGTTGCTAGATCCGAATATGTCGGCTCTGAACGCGTCGCCCGCCGTGGCTCAAGCGCCGAATGCGCTTGACGCGTCGTCCCGAATCAAGGCGAAAGCATCTAAGTCCCACTCATGCGTCCTCCACAGCGGCTGCTTCGGCGACCGCGTCGTTAAGGATGCCTCCCTGAGAGCGATCAGCGGAAAAGCCGCTCTTTCCGGCCTCGCGAAGACGCACAAGGCTGGCCGGAGTGGAGTCACTCGCGCCTCGCTAGATCCTCCCAAGGCTGTTAGCGCAGATGCTCCGCCGGCCTTCACGGCGTGGGGCGATGACGCGCTGAACCCCGTCGGAAAGCGCACAGATCTTAAGAAGATCATGATCCTCGGCGCGGGTCCCATTGTGATTGGCCAGGCGTGCGAGTTCGACTACTCCGGCACTCAGGTGCGTGCCATGCTGATCAATGCAGGAGAAAACAGCCCATTACGGCCATCGATCAATGTAGCTAGCACATTCACCTCATGAGAAACTTAGCGTATGATGGAAATTTTGGGGGGACTGCTGAAATTCCGCAAAGTTGCTTGTACATTTCACAAAGCGACAGCCGTCCGATCGTGGTATATTAAGCCTATCCGCAAGCATGTTCCCGTGCGCTCTCCCGTGCGCTCGCCCGTGCGTTCTCTCCCGTGCGTGCTTCCCTGGCTTCCAGGCGTGCAAGGCGCTGAAGGAGGAGGGGTACGAAGTGGTGCTGATCAACTCCAACCCCGCCACCATCATGACCGACCCCGGCACCGCCGATCGCACCTACGTCGCCCCCATGACGCCCGACCTCGTCGAACAGGTGCGCCCATCCCCTCGCCTTCTCCCCTCACGCTTTGATCCCATGACGCCCGAACTTGTCGAACTGGTGCGTCGCTGCTCCCCGCGCTCTTTGCCCCCATGCCGCCTTCCCTCCCTGCCATTGCTTCCTCCGGACATTCTTCCCTCCTTGCGTCCCGTACTTCCGGTTACCCCCCTCACTCCCCCCATGCCCTCACCTGTGCTCTCTGGCACGGGCGGCAGCCGGCATTATCGTCCCCCTCGTCACCGTGCTCCTATCTCCATATTCCCACCTCCCTCCACCCATTGTCGTGTTGGCTCCTTTCCAATGTCCCCCCCACCCTCTCCTCTCCCCAATTCCCTCACCACCAGCATCCACGTCATCGCCAACGAGCGTCCCGACGCCCTCCTCCCCAACCATGTCACCCCATCCAGGTCATCGCCAACGAGCGCCCCGCCGCGCTTCTTCGCACAATGGGCGGGCAGACGGCGCTGAACCTGGCGGTGGCGCTGTCGGAGTCGGGGGGGAGTGTGCTCCGATGCCGTTGGTCTCCTATTTATCGTCTCCAACACCTCGTCTATCCGATGCCCGCACCACCCCATCCAGGGCATCGCGAACGAGCGCCCTGACATCCTCCTGTCGACGGTGGGGGGTCAGACCACGCTGAACTTGGCAGCGGGGCTGGCGGAGCGGGGCGCGCTCCAATGTTGCTTTTCGCGTACCCATTCTCTCCCCCATCTCCCCGTCAATCCAAACAGGTGATCGCGAACGAGCGCCCCGACGCGCTGCTTCCCACCATGGGCGGGCAGACGGCGCTGAACCTGGCGAAGGAGCTGGCGGAGCGGGGGACGCTGGAGAAGTACGGCGTGGAGCTGATCGGCGCGAAGCTGGACGCCATCAACAAGGCAGAGGACCGCGACCTCTTCAAGCGCGCCATGGACAAGCTGGGTATCAAGAGCCCCAAGTCCGGCACCGCCACCACGCTGCAGGTAAGGGGTACAGGGGTGCTGCCCCCGCCACCACGCTGCAAGTGCGGGGTAGAGGGTTGCTGGCACTGCCACCACACTGCCACCACGTTGCAGGTGAGCTGTAGTGGCGTTTTAGAAGCTGCAGCCGCGCGCAGGCGTCTCAAATAGCGCTGAAGGGAGGGATGGTGCTGCTGCAGATGATTCTCTCACCCGCCTCATGCACGCAGAAGCCTGGGAGAAACATTGGCAGCTGCATTGAACACCCGGTATTGGCAATCCATCGAAGTTCGTTTCCTCACCATGTTTCTTCCTGAATCTCCGTATCCCCCTTCCCCCCCCCCACACACCCTTCCTTCCTTCCCCTCTCCCACCCCCACCCCTCTTTCCTCCCCTCTCCCTCCACCCCAACTCTCGCAGGAGTGCTTCGATATCGCGCGGTACATTGGCGACTACCCGCTGATCATCCGGCCGGCATTCACGCTGGGCGGGTCGGGAGGCGGCATCGCGTACAACGAGGAGGAGTTCGAGTCCATCTGCAAGGCGGGGCTCAGCGCCAGCGCCACGTCTCAGGTCAGTGCCACGTGTCCGAATCTAAGCTGGTGCAACGTCGCAGGTAGACGGGCCAGCATTGCGTGCCCCCTCTGTGCAGCCAGCAGTGTGGCGCCTTGCGAGTCTCAATTTGCAGCAGACTCAAGTGCGCATGTTTCAGCAACTAGTTATGCTGAGTGGCACACATACCCTTGCATGCCCCTCGTGTGTGCCCACCTCCCCATCCCCCCGCTTCCGGCCTCGCACCCCTCCCACCCCTCTCCTCCCCCTTCACACGTACTTGCTGCTGCTGCTGGGGTGGAAGGAGTACTAGCCGGCGGTGATGATGTGAGGCGCACACGTGCTGATAGGCTCCCATACCCTTGCACGTGCTGCCCTCATGTGCCCCCACAATTCCCCTTCCTCCTCCAGGTGCTGATCGACAAGCTGCTGCTGGGGTGGAAGGAGTACGAGCTGACGGTGACGCGAGGCTCGCCCACATGCTGATGCGCCCACCCTTATGCGCCCACCCTGATGCGCCCACCCTTATGCGCCCACCCTGATGCGCCCACCTGCCCCCTCGTTTGCCTTGTCGCAGGTGCTGATCGACAAGTCTCTTCTTGGATGGAAGGAGTACGAGCTGGAGGTGATGCGCGACCTGGCGGACAACGTGGTGATCATCTGCTCCATCGAGAACATCGACCCCATGGGCGTGCACACCGGCGACTCCATCACCGTCGCCCCTGCCCAGACGCTCACAGACAAGGAGTACCAGGTGGGGGACACAAGGGGTGGCTGGTGAGGCAGTTCGGAGGGGTAGCAGATGGGTCTTCGATTAGACACTCGCCGACTGAGTCAATCAATCAGGGGCAGCCTGAGTGGGATACCAGAGTAGAAGCCGTGGTGTCCTGGTGCATGTGTTTTGGGGCACCACTATGTAGGGTCCGGGGTTTGGGGTTCAGGGTCTAGAATCTTGCCTCCTGTATTCAGGGGTTGTCAGGAAAGGCTGGCTGAAATCAAGACCCATTTGGCCTCCCCTTCCCCTCTCCCCCTCCGTCCCGCGCCTGTGTGACTACTCTCTGGCGATCATCCGCGAGATGGGCGTGGAGTGCTTTCATGATTCATCCCGTCTCTCTCCCCTTGTTCTCGCACCGTTTTCCCCCCCTCCCTTCCCCCCCTTCCGACCTATTACCAGCGCCTGCGTGACTACTCGGTGGCCATCATCCGCGAGATCGGTGTGGAGTGCGGGGGGTCGAACGTGCAGTTCGCCATCAACCCCAAGGACGGCGAGGTGGTGGTCATCGAGATGAACCCGCGCGTCTCCCGCTCCTCCGCGCTCGCCTCCAAGGCCACCGGCTTCCCCATCGCCAAGATGGCTGCCAAGCTCTCTGTGGGGTACACGCTGGACCGCATCCCCAATGACATCACCAAGAAGACCCCTGCCAGTTTCGAGCCCTCAATTGACTACGTGGTCACCAAGGTGAGCCTTCCGCCAGTTGATGTTTCCACCTCTAAGCTTGTTCATCTTTCCACCTTCCTCTCCCGAATAGAAGGATTCCCTCCTCCGCCTTTCACCAGTGCCCCAGCTCCGAGCAGCCCATTCACAGCAACCCGTCCAAGCAGCCACCCCCTATCCTTCCTCCCTGCCACCCACCTCTCCCAACCCCCCCTCTCTTCTCTCTCCCCTTTCTCCCCGCCCCTCTCTCCCCCCCCCTCCTCCAGACTCGGTGGTTCGTCTTTGAGAAGTCCCCCGGCTCCGAGCGCACCCTCACCACGCAGTTGCAGTCAGTGGGCGAGGCAGGCTGCTAATACGGCATTCCATCCCAACCCATCCCCCCTCCCCCCCTCCTCCAGATCCCGCGCTTCGCCTTTGAGAAGTTCCCCGGCTCCGAGCCCACCCTCACCACCCAAATGAAGTCCGTCGGCGAGGCCATGGCCATCGGACGCACCTTCCAGGAAAGCTTCCAGAAGGCGCTGCGCTCCCTCGAAACCGGCCATTCAGGGTGGGGGTGCGAGCGCGTGAAGCAGCTCGAGTGGACCATGGACGAGCTGAAGTATTCGATGCGCGTGCCGAACCCTGACCGCATGTACGCCATCTACGCGGCGATGAAGCGCGGCATGAGCCAGCGCCAGGTGCAGCAGCTCACCAACATGGACCCCTGGTACCTCTCCCAGATGGGGGAGTTGCTCGAGGTGGAGGATTTTATGGGCAAGCTGGACGGGCAGCTCAGGGCGCTCACCCGCGACGACATGCTGCAGATCAAGCGCAGGGGGTACTCTGACCGCCAGATTGCGTACGCGCTGAAGTCGACGGAGGAGGAGGTGAGGAAGTATAGGCTGGAGCTGGGGGTTGAGCCGGCTTTCAAGCGCGTGGACACGTGCGCGGCGGAGTTTGAGGCCATGACGCCGTACCAGTACTCGTCGTACGACGATGAGAACGAGGGGCAGCCGGACGCAGAGCGCAAGGTGCTCATCCTCGGGGGCGGACCCAACCGCATCGGGCAGGGGATTGAGTTCGACTACTGCTGCTGCCACGCGTCATTTGCGCTGCAAGCTGCGGGCTTCGAGACTATCATGATGAACAGCAACCCGGAGACCGTCTCCACGGACTATGACACGTCCAACCGCCTCTACTTCGAGCCCCTGACAGTGGAGGATGTGATCAACGTCATCAACCTGGAGCGGCCCGACGGGATCATTGTGCAGTTCGGCGGGCAGACTCCCTTGAAGCTAGCCGTGCCCATCCAGCGGTATCTGGAGGAGACGCAGCTGCAGGCGGCGAGCGGCTTGGGGCCGGTGCGCATCTGGGGCACGTCGCCGGACTCCATTGATGCAGCGGAGGACCGGAAGCGGTTTGAGGCGATGCTCAATGAGCTGGGGATCAACCAGCCGCCCGGGGGGATTGCGAGGAGCGAGGAGGATGCGCTGGCCGTGGCCAAGCGCGTGGGGTACCCCGTGGTGGTGCGCCCGTCGTACGTGCTGGGCGGGAGGGCCATGGAGATTGTGTACAACGATGCAGCGCTGCAGAAGTACCTGGTCACAGCTGTGGAGGTGGACCCTGAACGCCCGGTGCTGGTCGACAAGTACCTCTCGGTGAGTGCATTGGGGATGGCTGCTACTGCGTGTGACGGCTTGCCTTGTGGTGTCTGCTCGGAGGCGGGGCTTGGCGTGTGGTGTGTGGTGGGGGGCAGGGTCATGGAGAGCATGCCACATAGAACAGGCTCTCACTGTTGTCCCCCATACCCCTCATTGACTCCCACTCAGTTGCCCAGAACGTCACTGAGCCACTGGGCCACCGAGGTTCATATCCGCTGCCTGGCGAACAGCATGGGCGCAGTGGCCATAGGGGGCATGAGGAAAAAATCGGGATACCACCATGTGGTAACCCCCCTGCTTCACATGTTCGCCCCTGCTTCCCATGGCAGAACGCCACTGAGCTGGACGTGGACTGCCTGGTGGAAAGCACAGGAGTGGTGGCCATCGGGGGCATCCTGGAGCACATCAACCAGGCTCTCATGACGCCCTGTTTCCACCCCTGCCTCCTTATGTGCCCCTTACGCCTGCCAGAACGCCACTGAGCTGGACGTGGATTGTCTGGCGGACAGCACGGGCGCGGTAGCCATCGGGGGCATCATGGAGCACATCGAGCAGGCGGGGGTGCACTCGGGGGACTCGGCTTGCTCCATCCCCACGCAGAGCATCTCCGATGACGCCCTCGCCACCATCCGCGACTGGACCACCCGCCTCGCCAGGAAGTGAGTGCTTGGGGGACAAGGGGGTTGGGAGAAGAGGGGTAGGAGAGAGAATTCGGCACAGAGCGAGAGAGCATTTCCCACACAGAAGCTGTAAGATTCGGTACTGTGAACATCATCATCCCATACATTACCTACTCACCCCTCCCCTTCTTCCTCTCTCCCCAAAACCCCCAACCCCGAAACCCTTCCCCAGGCTGAACGTGGTGGGGCTGATGAACTGCCAGTACGCCGTGATGCCAACGGGCGAGGTGTACATCATCGAGGCCAACCCGCGCGCCTCCCGCACGGTGCCCTTCGTGGCCAAGGCCATCGGCCACCCCCTCGCCAATTACGCGTCCCTCGTCATGGCGGGGCAAACGCTCAAGGAGCTGGGCTTCGAGAGGGAGGTCATCCCCAACCATGTGTCGGTCAAGGAGGCCGTGCTGCCCTTTGACAAGTTCCCCGGGTGCGATGTGCTGCTGGGGCCGGAGATGCGCTCCACCGGGGAGGTCATGGGGCTGGATGTGAGCTTTGAAAAGGCGTTCCTCAAGGCGCAGATCGCGGCGAACCAGCAGTTGCCGAGTGGCGGGTCGGTGTTTGTGAGCCTGAACGACCAGACGAAGGAGAGCGGCGTGGAGGTGGCCAAGAGCTTTGTGGAGCTGGGCTTTAAGATCCTGGCCACGGAGGGCACGGCCAATGTGCTGGAGGATGGGGGCATTGAGGTGGAGAGGGTGCTCAAGCTGCATGAAGGAAGGCCACATGCGGGTGAGTGGATGAATGAAGAGGGGGGGGGGGGATCGATTGAATGGAGGGCATTGGGGTGTGAGTGAGGGGGTTAGGGCTTGGAGGTTAGGGAGTATTGGGGCATCGAGGTGGAGAGGGTGCTCAAGCTGCATGAAGGAAGGCCGCATGTGGGTGATTGGATGAAGGGCACGCGGGGGTGGGGTCAGTGGTTGGGGCTAGTAATTATCACATGCTGCATTTTTCCCTCACGACCCTTTTTCCCCGAACTACCTTTGAATGTATACCCCTAACCCCCCTGTACTGCAATCTTCTCACTCATCTCCCTCCTCCCCTGCAGGCGATCTGGTGTCCAACGGTCAGATCCAGCTGCTCGTGATCACATCAGCCGGGGACGCCTTGGATCAGAAGGACGGGCGGCTGCTGCGCCGCACGGCGCTGGGAAAGAAGGTGCCCATCATCACCACCATCGCCTCGGCCCGAGCCACAGTGAAGGCCATCCGGGGGCTGTTAGCGTCGCCCATCGAGATGAAGGCGCTGCAGGACTACTATGTCGCGGGGAGCAAGGAGGCCATTGCTGCCGCCGCTGCTGACGCTGCTGCTGCTGATGCTGCGGCAGCGGCGGCAGTGAGCCATTGAGCAGGTGTGCTGGGCTGGGACTAGCAGGCTTGTTGTTGCTGGGCAGGTGGCGGCTGACTTGCCTGGGCTTGGTGTGAGAAGTTGCTTGTGGTTTGTGTCACGGGCCGCCCAGAATATGGCTGGGGGAGGGCTTGCAAGGGGGATGTGGGCTCATGGGGGAAGGGGGGTGGTGATATGGTTTGACGAAGGTCACAAAGAGCTGCTGGGCATAGCTTGCCATACAAGAATTCACACCTGAATGCTGTTGCACTTCAATGCTACATCAACCAGCGTGTGCTGCTGGCTCTATTCAATGTAATGTATGCCAGTGACGTGATTGCTAGCCCAAAAATTCACCTGCGTTTGTGAAGCTAAGCGAAGCGAGGCCGAGTGAAGCGAAGCGAGGCCGAGCGAAGCCAAGTGAGGGCGAGCGAAGCCAAGCGAGGGCGAGCGAAGCCAAGCGAGGGCGAGCGAAGCCAAGCGAGGGCGAGCGAAGCCAAGCGAGGGCGAGCGAAGCCAAGCGAGGCCGAGGTCCCCAAACGGACGGTCACACAGAGAGGACAAACCAAACGATGGAACAGCTGATTCTGACAAACTGCCCCAACCGAAACAAATGGAAGGACGCACTTCCCATGTTGGAATTCTCCTACAACAACGTGCCCTCAGCTACAACTAATCACTCCCCGTTTTACCTCAATTACGGGATGGACCCCACAATACCTATCTCCACCAATGTTGAGAGTCAAGTACCATGGTCGCAGCAGTTCGTCACAGAATTACAAACTGCCCAAGACAAAGCTGTCGAACTTATTCGCAAGGCGAACGCTACTGCTCGACGGTATGCGGATTTACATCGACGGGATATTACAATGGCAGGAGGGCAACTATGTTAAATTATATAGTGTATATCTATAATTGTAGGCTTGGTAGGTGTTACTGGATTCTACTGTAGAGGGTACAACTTAGTTCTTGTACCTCTCTCTCTTGCCTAATGAAACACTCTTCTCTCGACAGTTTACTCTCCTTCCTAAACCTCTCGCCATTCCATGGCTTCCCTAGCTGCCTAGTTACTTTGACATGGTATCAGAGCAGGCGGTCCGCCCTGTTGGGCCGCCTCCTCACGCTTCCGCCGCGAACTCCCCCCCCTCTCGTTCTTCCGCCGCGTACCCCCCCCCCCCCCC
Organism: Closterium sp. NIES-67; assembly: GCA_027943415.1. NCBI lineage: Eukaryota > Viridiplantae > Streptophyta > Zygnematophyceae > Desmidiales > Closteriaceae > Closterium > Closterium sp. NIES-67. Next base: position 1,531,787 of record BQMB01001373.1, on the reverse strand, counting down.
CCCCCCCCCCTATCGTTACTTCCGTGCCGCCGTGGCGAACGTGTCGTGCTGCCATGGCAGCTTTGTCGTGCTGCCATTGCGGCTTTGTCGTGCTGCCGTGGCAGCCTCGACGTGGTGGCTTCGTCGTGCCGCCGTGCCGCCGTCGCCGCGTCAGCATACGGGCGGAAGTGGGCCGCGCACTGGTTTAGGCACCCGGCAGCAAGCCCGCACTCCAGCTCGCCGCGCCTCCCCAGCTCGTCGTGTCGGACCCAGCTCGCCGCGTCGGACCCGGCTCGCCGTGTTTGACCCAGCTAGCCGCGTCGGACCCAGCTCGTCGCGTCGGTCCCAGCTCGCCACACCAGCTGGCTTCGCCCCGCCGCAGCTCAAGGATGCCTAGCGCCTTCCTTTCCTACAGTCACCTCTGCTGCAGGGTATGGGGATGCTAGGCTTAGAGGTGTTGCATGTGGGATGGGCTTGTGACTACCAAGCCTAGGGGGTGTGTTAAATTATATATTATATATCTATAATTGTAGGCTTGGTAGGTGTTACTGGATCCTAGTGTAGAGGGTACAACTCAGTTCTTGTACCTCTCTCTCTTGCCTAGCGAAACACTCTTCTCTCGACAGTTTTCTCCCCTTCCTAAACCTCTCGCCATTCCATGGCTTCCCTAGCTGCCTAGTTATTTTGACATTGTATCAGAGCAGGCGGTCCGCCCTGTTGGGCCGCCTCCTCACGCTTCCGCCGCGTACTCCCTCCCCTCTCGTTCTTCCGCCGCGTAACCCCTCCCCCCCCCCTCTTGTTACTTCCGTGCCGCCGTGGCGGCTATGTCGTGCTACCATGGCGGCTTTGTCGTGCTGCCATGGCGGCTTTGTCGTGCTGCCGTGGCAGCCTCGACGTGGCGGCTTTGTCGTGCCGCCATGCTGCCGTCGCCGCGTCAGCATACGGGCGGCAGTGGGCAGCGCACTGGTTTAGGCACCCGGCAGCAAGCCCGCACTCCAGCTCGCCGCGCCTCCCCAGCTCGTTGTGTCGGACCCAGCTCGCCGCGTTGGTCCCAGCTCGTAGCATTGGTCCCAACTCGCCACACCAGCTGGCTCTGCCCCGCCGCAGCTCAAGGATGCCTAGCGCCTTCCTTTCCCGCAGTCACCTCTGCTGCAGGGTATGGGGATGCTAGGCTTAGAGGTGTTGTATGTGGGGTGGGCTTGTGACTACCAAGCCTAGGGGGTGTGTTAAATTAAATATTATATATCTATAATTGTAGGCTTGGTAGGTGGCACTGGATCCTACTGTAGAGGGTACAACTCAGTTCTTGTACCTCTCTCTCTTGCCTAGTGAAACACTCTTCTCTCGACAGTTTTCTCCCCTTCCTAAACCTTTCGCCATTCCATGGCTTCCCTAGCTGCCTAGTTACTTCGACAAACTATTCCTTTTGGACACCAAGAACTTACGGCTACCACTACCGACGAAATTACGACCATGTTTCTGTGGCCCATTCAAGATCATGAAGATGGTGACGCCGGTGACCGCCCAGTTGCGCCTACCTGACGATTGGCATATTCACAACAAGTTCCACGTGAGCATGCTATCAAACATATCTTTGTATGTTATTTATAGACTACACAGGGTTGTGCCTTAGAGAGTACAACCCACTAGGTTATATTCCCTTATATGCCATGGTTCTAGTCATTTCGTTAACTCTGATATGGTATTAGAGCAGGTTCCCCCTCTTTTCTCTTGATATTTTTCCTAGCCTAAACCTCTCGCCATTCATGGCGTCTTCTCTTCCTACCTAACGTATTTAGTTCAACATGTTATCAGTGAGGACGACACGTGGGTGCCCTCGGACCAGATACAGTCACCTTCGATACTGGCGAATTATTTGGCCCGCAAGCACGTGCCTGATATAGATCACCTTCGCTAAGGGAGAGGGTGGTGTAAGGAATTTTCTATTCCTTACCGAGCAGTATTGCTATTGCGTATGCTCGAACACACCCGAAGCCTCGGTGCGGTTCCGGACAGGGCCTCAGATTCGTTTTGGGGCACCCTGATCGCTCAGGGTCCCCCCCCCTAACCTCACTGTTTTTTCAGGCCTCGCAAAGAAAATTATGCTGATCAATCAGGGTGTTGTAAAGATTTTGCGCTGAATAAACAGAGTTACCTACAAAAAACACACTGTTCAAGTATATGCCCATTATTACTATCTTTTATAAAGACAAGGGCTTACGATCTAACATGGGCATACTAGGACCTACTTAAGCATCCTCCTCTACCTGCACGCTGTCATGGTCTACAGGGGAATCGTCCTCCTTCTCTTTCCCCTTCCTACTCTTCTAGGCTCTGCACTGTAGGGCAGTGCTGTAGGGCTTCCTCTTCCTGTAGGCTCTCCAGATGTCAATGACGGCATCCCGGTCCGGGTCGTAGTCTAGCAGGCTCATACACATCAAATCTCCAAGGCGTGAGTCCTTCATGCTGCCCCGCAGCCAGCTCTTAATCACATTATGGCGGGAAAATCCGCGTTCACATTCCACTGTGCTTAGGGGAAGAATTGTCGTAGCACACCACAGCTTGACGAGATTGGGGAAGCTATCCTCCCAGTCTGGAGACTTCAACATGGTCGTCAAGCCGGTGTAGAAGCCCTTGTCACTCTTTGGCAGGGCAGCAAGGACAGGGCAAAAATGGGGAATCTCCAGCACATACGCTCGCTTGTTGACGCCTGCCAGTACGGGAAGGGTAGGAGGGAGAACGAGGGGAGTATTAGTAAAATAGGGTAGGGCGGAACCACATCAACAAATCGTGCAAGCCTCAGGGTCAAGGACAGGTGAGATACCTGGAAGAATCTTTTCAGCTTCCCCTGCATGGTAGAGGTCGACCATCATCCTGAACCACTCCAGACATTGGGCCTTCCGTAGAGCACGTTCCCACCCCTTTGGCCACTGGTCCGCACAGAACAGCATCAAACCACCCAGCTGCTTCAAGTCCCCTAGCCACTCGTCCAGGTTCTGCACCATGCCTTCGGCCAGCGCCATGCACGCCACGACACAATCGTCGAGCTTGCCCTCACCCGGGTAGCCATCCAATGGCTCCTCATGCAAGTCGAAGCTGAATCGACTCGGGCGACCATCAGAGTCGACGCCCTCAACAGTGACGCTGCGCGTACCGCCAGGGCTGTGGCGGGTGAGGAAGGCCGTGAGCAGGTCTTTCAGGCCCCCGTTGAAGTTGTCGCTGCAGTCGACGTAGCGGCTTTCGAGGAGGGACGTCACGCGTGAGACCGACGCGTGGATCGTTGACATGTCCAGCTGCGGGAAGGGGTTTGGGAATACAGGTAAGACAACAATGGTGCGTCAGTAGTGGTTTAGGAGCACCACATGACGAAACTTACCTCGCGGGTCTAGAAAGTCTTGTTGAGATGTTCATCTGCTCAAGAACATCAGCAAGAAACATGAGCACAACCCAAAAACAATAGCTCGTGACAATCTTGTAAAGATGGTCATCGGCAAACTCGGACACCATGACGACGATGGTTGGCAAGACCTTCACCAGCCGTCGGATGGTCTCACCGCGTGAGAGCCATCTGTCTTGGTGTATACCCTGCAGCTCCAAGCATGTCGAGAGGAAGTCGTCTTGGAGGTCGAGGAAGCGCTGGTGCCACGGTCCAGAGCGACCAAGGAACTCGGCCAGCTCCTTGATGACATCATCGATGATCGTGAAGAACGGCATGTCCTCCGCCACCGCCTTAGCTGCCAGCGCCTCTCTGCACATGGAACGGGGAGAAACCGAACACACCAGCATGAGTGACAGCTAGTATTGTCCCGAATCAGCATCTGTGCAAAGTGTTGGACACTCAATAATGCAAAAATGATTACTTACTGGTGAGCGATGCAGTGACAGGAGACCAGGTGAGGGATACGCATCCGGAGTCGAGTCGCCAGGCCGGCTTTCGAGCCCATCATCACCGCCGCCCCGTCTGTGCTGATGCCCGAGATGCGGCGGAGATCGACACCGATTGCCTGCAGGTGGGAGAGCAGCAGAGCGAGCAGAGAAGAGGCGTCCGCCTTGTCAATGCTGAGCAGCGCCAGGTACTCGGTGACGACGCGGAGGTCCCGGATGAAAGTGCAGAAGACTATCATGTGCTTTCCTCTGCAACGGTCCGTGCTCTCGTCGAGGCTAAGTCCGATGAACAGGCTTCGCAAGAGGTGCTCTAGTTGGGTGGTGTGCAGCCAGGTCACGGTGGATTGCGTGAACTCCCCAAACCGTACCTGCGTTTAATAACAGAATAAATATCGTTGTTAGTGGCTTATAAGGATCGAAGGTAAGAATAAGAATCTTAGGAATCTGAAGGGATATAGGGTTCATGTACGTCCCGTATCCGCCCTCGGGGAAGTTCTTGAACTTCCGCGAGGCAAGGTGGTTGGTGATCGTGACCCATGTGTCCATGGGTTCGTTGGTCTTGCAGCAGGTGTACAGCAGGTCGAGAAGCGCGGTCACTCGCTCCCTCTCCAAATCCGTGACGTGCGGGTTCTGGTCGATTTGTGCCTGTGTAGTAGCGTCTTGCAGCATAACGTTTTGCTTCTCGAATGCAAGGCGGTGCTTTCCGGTACCAGCGTGCCTGTTGAACGCTTGTGTTTGTGCGTCTGTGATTCCTAGCCCACGACGACCAGTCCTTCCAGAGAGCCCTGCATGCTCCAGACAGATGGTACACTTAAAGGCAAGGCACCCACCATTATTTTTACACAAAACGATCCAGGGAAACTGCTCCTGCCACCTCGACTTGTAACGTGAAAGAGCCTCAGCGTAAAGCTCAGAAGGACTCAAAGACTTCCTAGAGGTTGAAGGTGTCTCGTCTTCAGATGGCTCTTCATCGTCATCAGCAGGCATCGACGCCGACGGCTCGACAAATCCCGGATTCGGCTTCGCGAATGGTAACTTGGCCTGGCGGTAGCGACCAAGGCGCTTGGGAGTAGTCGTCGCGGTAGCAGGGCGCTCGACGGCGGCTGGTGCCGACGGACCGGGCCTAAGACTCTGCTCAGGAAGAACGACTACATCGGAAACTGAGTCGGCTACTTCCTTTCTTGCAGGTTCCTGTTCTCTAGGCGCAGCATCGGCTCTAATCGGGATGCGAGTGAGGCTAGACAGTGTCAAGAGGAGCAAGTCGAGCCCCGTGCACAGGTCTGCACGAGGAATGCTACCATCATCGCCTTCTGGATCACCGTCGCTACGTGATGCCATCGCGCGATGGCAACGGTAAGAAAATCAGTCATAATCGTGGAGGAGAAATGGAATGACGGGGGGTGGAAGCACTTGACTTGAACGAGGCAGCAGGTGTGGCAGCACAGCATCGATTGAAAAGATAGATGAAGATGATGGGGTCTCTTGAGGTTTGTGGAGGGCACGCGGCTCGCAACAGAGTTCTGCATGCGTGGATGTGGTTCACGAAGCGGGTCGGTAGCGGTCTATTGCCGTGCTGGTGGGCCAACTGTCTAACATTATACCTGGTCTATTGGCTGTTGTGGCTGTAATTTCGCGATGAGCCAATCCAAACCCTGCAGCTATGCACTGCTGGAGACTGCAGTGGCTGGCTGCTTTCGAGACGCCAATGAGAACCCGCCGAGCACTATGTGCTGGATGAAGAATGACAGAATATTCTCCAGCGGGGCTGAAATCTGGTCGGTCACACTCAAGTCGGCGTGATTGAGGGGGAGGGTGGGGGGGATTCCCGGAAATCATGGGGTGGGGGGGTTGGGGCTGGGAATCCGCTATTCCCCCGTATATAACACCCGCCGGAATAGTCACTCAATGCGGGGTAGAGCTTATGATAGGGTGCATTTAGGAGAGCACCCGCTTTTTTACCTTGAATTTTACATAACACCCCCCACATTTTAAGTACTATGTAATCGATACAATATTAAGAATTCAAGTACATCATGGAAGATTCTATCACGGCTGCATTTGCAGGCCTCAAATTCTAGTCAAGAGTTAGCTACTGAAGCTGCATCTAAAGACTACTGCAAGGTCTAGAGGGGCTCGAGCCCAGTCAGAAATCAGTCTAATACCTATTCCTCATCCTCTTCGTCGTCCTTGTCGCCAGCGTGCCACACCTCCACGTCGTCATCGTCAGACGCTATGTCGTCCCAGTCATAGTCGTCTGTCCAGCTGGAGGCCGCTAGCCCAGCAAGCACCTCTGCCGCTGGCGCCATCTCGATGGAGTCGTCATCACTGGTCGCAGATGCTTCTGCTGCCGACGTTGCTGCTATTGCTGCTGCTATCGCGGCCATGGCTGTTGCTGCAGTAGCTGCTGCTGCTGCCGTCAAACGCGCCTCCGCGATAGCGGAGGACTGTGCTACCTCGGCCGAGCCGGATGCCGTCGATGCAGCTTGCGGCACGTCGTTCTCGTCGTCGTCATCCTCGAACAGCTCGTCTGCAGCGGGCTCGACGAAGTCAGCTTCGTAGAGCGGGTTCTTCTCGCCGCTCTCCTCCATTTCCGCGTGCACGTTATCCATCACTTCCACATCTGACTTGTCCTTCATATGGGCGAGGATGAGTTCATCCTCCGTCCCATTAATGTCGATGGAGATGCCGCAGGTTTTGAAGGCGTTTCGGATGAGCTCGGCAGGGACGGCCTCCCACGCAGCTGCGATTCACTGTAGCACCACCTCTGCGGGGGGCTTCTTGAGGTTTCCTGGTGGGGGCGCAGAGACATAAGGTAGAAAAGGCAGTCTTTAAGAGTCGAGAAAACTTTATCGATGACAAGAGCAAAGCGTCCGAATAGACAGGAAGTGTACGACGGAGCACACGTAAGGAAAACAGTGCGGAACGCAGGCACAGAGCGGCAAGGACCTCAGCTGCGGGTATTGTCGAATCGCAGCCACACTCTTCAAACCAACCTGTGTAGGACCGCCTCACATGTGCCTTCACACAGCGGTTGATAGCCACGTCGAGTGGAGCCGCCAGGAATCACGGCCTTGGAGAGCTTGAAGAGGCGCATTGCCGCTGACACACCCTCGTTCAGGTGCCCTTTGTAGCTGTCGAGGACGACAAGGGCTTTCGCCCGACCGCCATGCCTCGCAGGGATTCGCTTAAGGAACGGGACGAGCACTGCTGTGATCCAGTCCTTCACATGCTCCTCATCCATCCATCCTTTCGGCTGCGCACAGATGACGATGCCTGGACACAAGCCAAGACACAAGCAGATCAGGCGGGGTCAATAAGAAGAGAAAAACAATAGGGATGGGACAGGGATTACGATAAACCGAATGAATCAAACAACAAGATTTGAGCTCACCAGGGGGGACTCGAATATTGGGCACGGTCTTTTGCTTGAATATGACAAACAGCTTTAGCTTCTGTCCAGCAGCAGCGACCGCCAGCATGACGGTCGGCCGTTCTTTCTCGTAGCTGGCGGTGCGCACGTGCACCGTCCTTGAGCCGCGGACCTCTAGCGTTGTCTCCTGCGGCATCTCCAGAAACAGAGGTATTTGGTCGGTGTTGATTATCAACTTGTCGGGGTAGCAGTTCAATTTCAGAATCTAACGCACAAACTCCCAAAACTTCTGCACTTTTGCCTCGCAATCTGCAAGCACAGAAAAACCAAGCACAATAAGCAAGCAGACAGGGAACAATTGAAACGGCGAAAGCCCTTGTCGAATTTGCGAGGAAAGACGGCGTAGAAACACTCGGAGCAATTGAAACTAACCGGTTGTGAGGCGTTGTCCCATCTTGGTCTTCACACGCCTTGTCAAACCCCAGCGCGTGCAGAAGCGGAAGGTCCATCGCGACGATGCTCGCCAGTCAACTCCAGGGTGCCGCTTCTTCATGTACTTCCGACTCCACTTCTGCAGGTAGTTGATGGAGACTGCCAAGCCACGCGCGCGATGAGAGAGGAAGCGCTTGTACAGCTCGCGCTCCATGTCGGGGAACTTGGCCTTGCGTCCTGAGCCGACGAGACGACACCTGCAGCCAGCAGCCGCTGCCAGTTTCGCCTTGTTTTTCTTCCACTCGCGAATCTGACAGGGCTGGACCTCCGCCAACCTTTCGAGCTTGCAGTGGGATAGCTTAGGGTCGTCATCAAGCTTGCCCAACCAGAAGAGCTTCTCGGCCGCCATGCATGAGACCCTATTGCGCCTCGTTTTGCGGTTTCTGGGGGAGGGAGGTGCGGCATCACGGTTAACGCGAGGCATGTTGGGACGGCGCCTAGGCTGAGGGAAAGATGGAATAGCAACTCGAGGAAGTGTCGGCGGAGGCTCAAGCTCTCCATCGGCAGCCTCCTCCCAGTACAACTCGTCCTCATCGTCTTGCCATGAATTGTCCCATTCAGGCGGGCGACTGGGAATCGGCGACGAGGGAGCGGGAGGCGCCGGAGGTGCAGGAGGTGCAGGTGGCGCAGGTGGAGCGGGAGGAGCAGGTGGTGCAGGTGGTGCCGGGGGAATCAAGAAGAACGGACGGAGTAGGAACCGATTGCCAGAGGGAGGACGATGGGTGCGCAATACAGAGAGGCCGCTAAACGTACGCGCTGCCATGGCAGCGCCCGAAAGGGAGATTGCTAGTCGAGGGACTACCGTAATAGCCCGGATAGAAGACCCCCTAGTAATAGAAGACCCAGGGTCTTATATGATCCGTCTATCTTGTATTTGGGCTTCCCGTTTATAAGACAACCCCTGGGCAGTATGAGGTAAGACCCCCCCCCCGCCTTGTTTTTGTTTCTAGTTTACCATATTCCCCCAGATAAGCGCCCCTATGGGCGTTCGGGAGGGAGGGGAGGGGGGGGAGGGGGGGGGGGGGGGGTCGTTTATTCAAATAATTTATATTCCCCCATCCCATGAACGTTTATAACGTTTTTTATGCCAATTCGGTTTTTATTAATCATATTGTAATTTCCATCATGTTTCGTGTACTGGGAGAATTTTCTGCGAAGATTTATCTCGCCGAATGTCCAGTTGGCGATGTGCTAGGCCGGAAACATGTGTTTCTGACGCGACTCGTGACAAGTGTTTCTTGCTTGTGACAAGTGTTTCTGACAGGTGTTCATCGAATGTCTCCATGGTACTGAAATCACAGCACGATAGACGGCTGGGATGGTCGCACTGCACACCCTCGTTCCTCCCTTGCTGCTTCACTCGTGTGTGCCGTCATTATTGCTGCCAAAAAAGATGTACCCTTTGTGACGCCTTCGCTATGAAAAGGCTTGCCAGAAGTCTTGTGTAACTACTCCTGGTGTTTTCCTATGAAGTTACGATGGTTCCGTTTATAAGACCCACTTCCACCTATTTTTTTCCCGTTTATAAGACCCTTTTGTCTATTTCCAAACGGTATGTGATAAGACCCATGAGTCTTCTATCCAGGCTAATACGGTAGTGCCCGAGGCTCTGTTAGAGAGCCCGGGCATCGTGAAGGGTTTTGTGTCGAGAAACGAAAGCAGAACTGAAAAAGAATGCTGCGGCAAGATAGGGATGAACAAGAAACGTGGTTGGAACCCCAGCCCGGAGCGCGCATGGTCTTTGGCAAACCGGAAACACCATCGCATGCCAGGTTCGATATGCCAGGTTGGAAGGGCATATTCCCTCACGTCTGCTGCGTTGGCAGCATCCACCGCACCTAGCCGTTCTTACCCTGCGCTGACAGCCTGTGGCTGCATTTTTACCGCTGGCAGGCACGGCCGCCTGGGATTGGCCATTCCTGGTCGTGCTGATATCGAATTCAATACGTATGCAACTGCATTCATATCGCCAACATCATGTGAATAAGAACTAGTAGCCGTATAAGCCTTAAAACACTCAAATTCAAATTGCATTTCACATAACACATGGGTGTCAAACATAACTTATGTTGTTCTTGTAGACCAGGTCTGTGCCTTAGAGGGTACAGCACTCTAGTCTATATTGCCCTGTATCTTCCTATTCTAGTCATTCTCTCTTTCTAACAAGGTATCATGAGTAGGTTAGGTTCCTCTCGCCCGCCCGCGCTTCCGCCCTAGGCCCTAGCCGCCCTCGTGCCCCGCCCCTAGCTGGCCCGCCCCTGCCGTTTCGCGCCCGCTCCTAGCCGGCCCTCTGGCCGTTCGCGCCCGTCCCTAGCTGGCCCCGTGGCCGTCCGCGCCCGCCCCTAGCTGGCCCCCTGGCCGTTCGCGCCCGCCCCTAGCTAGCCCCTTGGCCATCGCGCCCGCTCCTAGCTGGCCCCCTGGCCGTTCGCGCCCGCCCCTAGCTGCCCCCCTGGCCGTCGCGCCCGCCCCTAGCTGGCCCCCTTGCCTTTTGTGCCCGCCCCTAGCTGGCCCCCCTAGTCGTTCGCGCCTGCCCCTAGCCGCCCCCCCCCCCCCCTGGCCGTCGCGCCCGCCCCTAGCCGGCTCCCTGGCCATCGCGCCCGCTCCTAGCTGGCCCCCTGGCCGCTCGCGCCTGCTCCTAGCCGGCCCCCTGGCCGTTCGCGCCCATCCCTAGCCGGCTCCCTGGCCATCGCGCCCGCTCCTAGCTGGCCCCCTGGCCGCTCGCGCCTGCTCATAGCCACCCGCCTCCCTGACCGTCTTGCCACTGCCCGCGACCGCTTCCTTAGCGTCCATCCCGGTGACCTCACCCTCACCGACTTTGTCGACACCCTGTCTGCCATAGAGACCCGCCACCGCTCTATCGCCCAGACTAGCGGTACTGTGCCGGTCCCTATCTTTCAGGGTTGTGCCCCTGCCCAGTGCACCTTCTCCGACGGTTTTGCTACTGTGGCTGAGACTGCTGCTGCAGTGCAGTTCCGTCCGGGGAAGGGTCGCCGCCCCAAGGCTGGGCGCGGCGGAGGTGGTGGGGGTGCAGGTGAAGGTGGTAGTGGAGTCGGGACGCCTGGTGGTGGCGCAGACGAGGGGACTGTCCCTGGTGTCGCCGAGCAGCCGCAGCCGTCAAAATCGGACCAGCACCACCCGCAGCCGCAGCCCCAGCTCCAGTCGCAGCAGCCGCAGCAGCAGAGGCGGGTGAGTGGTCTCCCGCCCGAGTGGCCTGTCGCTGGTGGCGGCAGTGGCCGTGGTGGTGGACGTGCACGTCGTATGCCCCCGGGTGGCAGTTCGGGTAACGGGCGCTGCCAGTATCAGCTCCTGACCGGTCCTCGTCGCGGCTCCGTTTGCGGTAAGACCAGTCACTCCCCTGTTCGCTGCTTCCGTCGCCTTGACGACATGTTTCGTCTTTGCTTCGGCCCGTCACCCGACCTCCCCGACTGGTTCAGCTTGCTACGCCGTAGTATTCCAATTTTTTATAGGGACATGGATGAGCTCAACTCTGCCCTGTATGTGCTGTATGCTGATGACTCTAGTATGACTGGTTCTTACTATCCCGTGTTGCCCAGTGTAGGTGTACCTAGTCTTGCCCCCCCTGCTGCGTTAGGCATAGGACCTCCTGCCTTGTTTAGCCTAGGTTCCCCGCTCGCTACTCCTGCTTCGGTTTCCCTTGCCGATCCCTCCTCCGTTCCGGTAGTCGCTCGTAGTTCTACCACCCTTCCCTGTCCAGTGGCTCCTTCGGGCTCGCTTACAGGCTTGCACGTCCCCTCGTTTTCCATGAACCTAGCTGGTGTTGGCTGCCTCCAGGACCTTGGAGTCACCACTACGTTCCCTGGTCACGAGCGGTTTGCTGTCTGTACTGAGGCCGCCACTGGTGCTCCCCTCGCTACGTTCCCCCGGGACCCAGTGTCTGGCCTGTTCACACTGGATACCGCGCCCCCCCCCCGTTCGGACGCCTCCCCAGGTAGCTGTGTCGTCTCAGGTTGCAGCGGCTTGCTTGTGTCGGTCGCTTACTCACCCGACCCTCCTGTGGCACCACCGTCTAGGTCACCCTACACTCCTGCGTCTCCGTCACATGTCACAGCACGGTCTTGTCCTAGGTCTCCCAGGGTCGTTCCCCGAGTTGCCCCTCTCCACAGCGCCACCGTGCACGCCCTGCGTCGAGAGTCGGCTCCGCCGTGCCCCTCACTCCTCCTCTTTCCCCCCCACCACCGTACCACTACAGACCTTGCACATGGACGTCTGGGGCCCAGCCCCCGTCCATGGACCGCGATGCGAGCGCTACTTTCTCGTGCTTGTCGACGACTACACGCGCTACACAACGCTTTTCTCCTTGGAGCGGAAGGCCGACGTGCCTGACGTTCTTATCTCCTGGCTAGTCTTTGCGCGTGTCCACCGCGGTCTCCTTGTCTTGCATCTTCACTTTGACCATGGGGGCGAGTTTGCCTCCGGTGTCCTTGGTCACTTCTGTCGTACAGAGGGCATCACCCAGACGTTCACCCTGCCGAACTCGCCGCAGCAGAATGGGGTCGCTGAGTGACGCATCGGTTTGGTCATGGAGGTGGCTCATACCTCCAAGATCCACGCCGGTGCAACCCATTTTCTGTGGCCATTCGCGGTTTGCTACGCTGCTCACCAACTTAACCTATGGCCGCACCCTTAGCGGCCGCAGGTTTCGCCGACCCTTCTTTGGACCGGGTCTCCTGGTGACGCGTCTGCGTTCCACGTCTGGGGCTGCCTTGCTTACGTTCGTGCCTCTGGCACGGACAAGCTTACTGCCTGCACCGTCCCATGTGTCTTCCTTGGTTTCCCCCTTTACTCGTCCGACTGGCACTTCTACTACCCGCCGTCCCACCGTTTCTTTCACTCCCGCGACATTACCTTTGACGAGTCCGTTTCCTTCTACCACCGCTTTCCACACCGTGGTCCCTCGGTTACCCCCCCCCCCTGTTCCTGGTTCCCCCGTCCCTGGTAGTCCCAGCCCCGCCCCCCCCGCGTCCTGCCCTGTCCGGTGTGTCTCACGTCACTCCCCTCCCGTCGGTTGTCCCGGTTGAGGGGTCTGCTGACTCTGGTGGCCCAGACCTTGCCGCCTGCCCCCCCCCCCCGGTGTCTCCTCCTCCACCGTCACCCCAGCAGTCGTCGCCACTGCCACCGCCGTCATCGCCGCCGCAGCCGCCGTCCCTGCCGCAGCAGCCGCTCGTCGCCTCTGGTGGTGCTGGAGTTGGGAGCGGTACCAACGCTGGAGGGGTTTCTGGCTCGGGGGGTATTCCCTCTGGGGGTGCAGGAGTGGAGTGTTCCCGTGGTAACCGTGGAGCCGCTTACGGCCTTGGAGTCGATGTTGTGCCGCAGCAGCCGCAGTCCCTGCCGGTGTCAGCCCTTCGCCTGCTCGGCCTTCCGTCCCCTGACCCTGCATCTGTTCCTCTCCTGCCGTCCCCTCCTCTTCCGGTCTACGGCCCTGTGTTCCCTCCCCCGGACTCGTCCCCGGCTCGTCTCCCTCCTCGTTCCCCTCTTGTGTCTCCTCCTCTGTCTCCTGACGCGACGCCTTTATCGCACGTCTGGTCTCGTCGTCCCTCCTGTGCTCGCCCTGTCTCCCTTGTCTCGCGCTCCCACCCTATGTTGCTTCGTTCCCATGTGGCTCGTCCTCCCTCCTCCCATCGCCTCCTCCGTCCTCCCTTGTCGTTGCGCCTCCCCCTCTGTCTGACTACCTTCGTGCCGCTCGTCCTCTTGTTCCTCGGGTCCTTGCCTCTCTCGTTACCGGCCCGTCTGTTCCTGTTTCGCGTCTTGACGCTCTTGTCGCTGCGGTCGCTGACTTCGCCTCTACCCGCCGCCTTGACTACGCCACCGCTCTGGTCTCTGACCCTGCCTGTCCTCCGTCTGTCGGGGGTGCTCCTGCCCTCGGCAGTGACGTCCTGGAGGACCGCCAGTACGAGCTTGCTTTCCTGTCCGAGGCTGCTCCCCATCTCTGTTCCATGCTGCTAGTCCCTGAGGGTGACCCAGACGCTTTCGACATCCCGACCCCTCGCACTTACGCTGAGGCGGTTTCAGGCCTTGGGCCTCTCAGTGGATTGCTGTCATGGAGCAGGAGATGGCATCTTGGAGATCCACCGGCACCTACATCGACGCAGTTCCCCCACCTAGGGTGAACGTAGTCGATGGCCGCTGGCTCTTCAAGGTGAAGCACCCCCCTGGAGAGCCGCCTGTGTTCAAGGCGCGCTACATGGCCAAAGGTTTCAGTCAGCGTGAAGGGGTGGACTTCTTTCAGACCTTCCCTCCGACCCCGAAGATGACTACTCTTCGGGTTTTGCTACACGTAGCAGCTCAGCGTGACTACGAGCTTCACTCCCTCGACTTCTCCACTGCCTTTCTTCAGGGCAGTCTACACGAGCAGCTCTACCTGCGCCGCTCTCAGGGCTTCACTGGTACCTTCCCTCCTGGGACCTAGTGGCTCCTTCAGCGCCTCGTCTACGGCCTGCGGCAGGCTCCCCGTGAATGGCACGACACGTTGCGTGCTACCCTTGTTGACCTGCAGTTCTTTCCGTCTTCTGCAGACCCCTCGTTCTTTGTTCGTGCTGGCCAGACTCCGTTCTACATCCTTGTTTACGTAGACGACTTGGTCTTTGCCACTGCAGATTGGGACGCACTGGCCTCGATGAAGGCAGAGCTGCTGAAGAGACACACCTGCACTGACCTTGGAGAACTACGCCACTACCTTGGCTTGCAGATCTCCAGGGACAGAGCTGCGCGCACCATCACCTTGACTCAGTCACACTTGGTGCGCCAGGTCCTTCAGAGGTTCGGCCTTCAGTTCTCCTCTGCACAGCCCACCCCTCTGCCTCTAGACCACAGGCTCTCTGCTCCGGTTCCTAAGGAGTCAGTAGAGCCCAGTGGTCCTTACGCAAAGCTGGTGGGTTGCCTCATGTACCTGATGACTTGCACTCGCCCAGATCTCGCATACCCTCTCAGCATCCTGGCTCGCTTTCTGGCCACAGGCAGACACCGACCTTATCACTGGTCTGCCGCTAAGAGGGTTTTGCGTTATCTTGCTAGTACATCGGGCATGGGGTTAGTGCTAGGAGGACGCAGGCCAGTGGTCCTTCCTGGACACACAGACGCTTCTTGGGCAGACGACGTCGAGACCCTTAGGTCCTCGCAGGGCTACTGCTTTAGCCTTGGTTCAGGTGTCGTCTCGTGGAGAGCTACCCGCTCCTCGTCTGTTGCCCAGTCCAGCTGTGAGGCCAAGATCTACGCCGGTGCCGTGGCGGCACAGGAGCTCCACTGGCTGACCTTCTTGCTCACTGACTTAGGTGAGCAGCCTAGCTCTGCCCCGGTCCTGTACGTTGACAACAGGTCCATGATCTTCCTGTGTCAGGAGCCTCGACTCGAGGGCAGAGCGAAGCACATCCACTTGCGGTACTTCCTCCTGCGTGAGCTACAGCAGCGTCGCCAGGCTCGCGTAGTACACTTGGCCTCCGGTGCCAACACAGCTGATATCTTTACGAAGGCGCTTGCGCCTAAAGATCATCAGCGGCACTGTTTACAGCTTGGTCTCGTTCCTGTAGTCTCTCACTTGCTAGGGCCTT
This sequence comes from Closterium sp. NIES-67, assembly GCA_027943415.1. NCBI lineage: Eukaryota > Viridiplantae > Streptophyta > Zygnematophyceae > Desmidiales > Closteriaceae > Closterium > Closterium sp. NIES-67. The sequence goes on along the minus strand of BQMB01001373.1, from coordinate 1,516,496 downwards.
GGGTTTGTACTGTCCTTTATATATATTTTACCCTGACTGGCCTTGTGGCCTCTCCTAGTGGCTGGACTAGTAGTGCTGCCCTGGTCTTGCTCTTGCCTTATCTGTACTCCTTTTGACTGGTCTTTAGACCCTTGTCTCAGAGGCTGGACTAGTAGTGCCGCCCTGAGCTGCTTCTTCCCTTGTTAGGCACTGCCCCTATATAGTTTAGGGGGTGTGTCAAACATAACTTATGTTGTTCCTGTAGACTATACAGGTTTGTGCCTTAGAGGGTACAGCACTCTAGTCTATATTGCCCTGTATCTTCCTATTCTAGTCATTCTCTCTTTCTAACAATGGGCACTATATTTTTCCGGGCCACTGACCCAATCATTTTTTTAGTGAATTTTAATATCCACCATAGGGTATTATATACTAGGGATTACGGTATATCTTGGCTTGCCATTCCTTGTATTGTCATTCAGTGATTCAACACTTGTTCATTCATAAAAACTCGGGTGTGTGAGTAACCATCCTGTCGTGTCGCTGCAGCAAGCTTTGCTGTGAGGAGAATGCTGTGGCTGTAGTTGAACATATACAAACAGTTCCAATGTGGAAGAACGTATCTACTACCTGGTCGTGTTAGCTACATGGTACAGTTATAGTATTCTCTAGAACAGGAAAGCCGATAGAACAGTCCACAGCTACGCACATATATGATAGATGCTTGTATATCTGAACTGAAGCTGATGTGACCCTCAGCACGAGGGGACCAGTACAGTGGTACGCTCCTTAAGCGCAGGTCTGGTCAGTAGTGACCAGCACATTTGCACCCCCCAGCACCACGCCCTTTTGCTTCAATATCGCCTCCAAACCTGCCAGAACATCCGCAGACACTGCTTTCTGCCTTGCTAGGACCAGCACCTTAGCCTGTAGTTCGCAAGGCATGGAGAAAAGGAGAAAGGAGAGAGGTAAGGGGAAAGGTGGGATGCGGTTTAGAAGGGGAGGAGATGATAGAGAGGAATTACGTAAACGAAAATGTCAAGCAGAGGTAACAAGACGTCAAACTGATGAATTCCATTTCTACGTCTCGTGCCAGACCTATCACTCCCCAAACCTCACCTGTCCGTCCGTGGCTGCGAGCTTGGCTCGGTTAGCCGCGGAGCACCCGTACAGCACGACCAGGTCAAACCCCGGCATCGCATGCACCACCGCGTATCGCACTGCGGGACTCCCGCCCATCTTCACCACCACACTGCCGTCCCCCTGCTTGCCCTGCACCAGAGAGCCCCTCACACTGACGCTCTGAGTGAGGTTGATGGGCGACTCGAAGAGGCTGGCGGCGGCGGGCGTGGCGAGGGAGGAGAGGAGGCCGATCTTGGTGGCCGAGACGGCCAGCGTGCCAAGGGCGGACGCCTGCCGCTGCAGGGCGAGTGTGGCGTTCAGCAGCTGGGGGGGGAGGAGGGAGGAAAGGGGGATGGGGAAGGGGAGGATGGGTTGGCACGGGGGAAGTGCGGAAGGGGTGGGGGTGAGGGGGGAGGAAAGGGAGGAGGGGGGAGGAGAGGGGGGAAGGAATGGGGGAGGCAGGGAAGGGGTGGGGGCGAGAGTGGCAAGTTGGCTGCTGGGTAAGCTGTAGATGGGAGGTAGGCAGACCGAGGGAGAGTTACTGGTGCGCAACGGTGGGGAGGGAGGTCGCACCTGGAGGCGGTTCTTCTTGGACGCAGAAGACGCCTTCACGCCCATCACGCCCAGGCGCATCTGCTCCGCCTGCTTTAATATCCTCCCCCTAGACCGCTGAATCGCGTGCACGGACCGCCGAATCGACTCCGTCATATTTCCGATCCGGCTCCGCAGCGCGCTCAGCTTCGGCACGCGGTCGACCTGATTCGCCGGCGCGAGATCCGTCTGGATTCGCTCCAGCTTCAGGTGAATCGCGCCGGCCTGCGCGGAGATCTGCCCTAGGGACGCGGAGATCGCGGAAAGGCTGGTAGACGTCAAGCCGGCAGTTTTGCCGTCCAAATCGGCGGCCGGCACGCCGAGTTTGGCCTGGTTGACGAGCGACGCGTAGGAGAGCTCCGAGGGGGCTGTCTTGCCGGCGATCGCGGCGCACACCCCGCGGAGGTTGCGCGCGGAGCGGCGGGAGGCGGAGGCGATGGTGCCGACCTGCGCGGCGCGGATGGGACCCACCGACTCGACAGTGCGGCGGGTGACGCTGCGGAGATGTGGGGAGGGAGGAGGGGGGTTGAAGAGGAAGGGGTGAGTAGGTCCCTTGAGTCGCCTGGAAAGTCTAGAAGGGAGAGGCAGGGGGCGGGACCCACCGACTCCACGGTGCGCCGGGTGACGCTGTGAGCGGTCAGGGCGAGGGGCGGGGAGGGGTGAACGAGGAGGCATGACGACGAGGACAACAATGGGCAAGGGGGACAGGGGTTTTGGGATGGGGGAGGAGTTGCACGGCAGAAAAACATGGTGGGCTTGCGACCACATGGCGGGGCGTATCGAGGAGAGCGCATACCGCATGGCATTGAGCCCGTTCTGTTTGGGCGCGGCGGCGAACTCAAACGCCGTGCACGCCGCGCCGAGCTCCGCCGTGAACTGCTGCGCCGACGACGCCGCCACCTCGTACCACCGCCCCTTGAGCTTCCCTACATCCAGACTGCCCAAGGGTTGCACTGCGGGGCACCTGCGCGGGTTGCTCGCGAGGTACTGCTTGCAGAACGCGAGATTGTCGCCACTGGCTGCGGCTACAGCGGTTACGGCGAGGCTCGTTGCTGCTAGCGCGGTTGCGAGAAGCAGGAGAGAGAGACTGGGTTGAGTCCGACAAGTTCGAGGGGCCATCGTGAAGTGCGCCAGCCCGTGTGCCTGTCGAGAAGAAGCTTTTCAGTTCGAGAGTGTGAGGTTGTAGACGAGGGAGCTTGACTAGGGAAGGGCCTGACGACTCGTGAGCTAGTGCTAGGGTGAGAATGCAGAGCTGAGGCTGAATGGTTGTGCTGGCTGCTGAAATGTGAGTGGAAGTGAACGAGTGATGAGCCAAGCATGCATCTGATTTTGAATGTGCGCGAGGAATTGTCGCACCGCATGTTGCATTTCACATCAGGACCCGCGCGCTTCCGTGGCGCTTGTGGAAATTTGACGGTGTCGGTTCGGTGTGACTCGGTTCACGCAGGCACCAGCGGGCGGGCTCGCGACGAATCGCCTGAGCGTGGAATGAAGGGGACCCACGAAACGGAACATTAGGGCAGCTAGGGCTGACAAAAGTTGGAGCTGTGAAAAGTTTTATTCTGCGAAACTTCCAATACTTTGGATACTTGACGGCTTCCACGACATCGTGGCGGTGTCGGCGACGGAGCCATGCTAGCTAAACATGTCGCCGTGTCAATGATTGAGTTCTGGAAGCATCGCAGACAGTCGCATGATGCCAACATGAATGCATGCCTCATCCGCGTTTGTGGGATTTTGGCTGATGCAGATACAAGCATCTATACTCAAGGGTGCAACATATGGACTCCACAATACTTAAGTTGTTAGCTGTACGACATAAAAAGGTCAAGTTCAAAAGTGTATGAGCTTTAATTTATGTTATTTGCCTCGAGAGGGATATACCTTCAATACAAGATAGCCGATTCCAAGGCAGACGCGGCTCCGGTGTTTTTTTGGCTGACGAAGCTCAACGATTCGCCCTACTGTGAGTAACTACTCCTGTGACTGGTGGAAACCCTTTTCGCCAAGCCATGCGTGGGTCTTCAACGGAGCCGCTACATCTCACCGCACGATCGCTGATTGACCGGCGCCTCTGTGTGACTGTAGGACAGGTAATGCGCGACTCGAAATGTCAAGTGGCTCACACGTACCGCCCCCCCTTTCTCGATTTCCATTCGCCCTTCTTCCTCAACCACCACTCATTCCCCCATCCCCCACCTTGGCCCCCTGCCCCATCATCCCTGTGCTCTTCCCTCGAACCGAATCGCCCACTCCCACCTCCTTTGCATTTGATTGAGCGACGACTCCTTACGGACCAATCGCGGCAGGGCCTTCCCCCACCTGGCGCCCAGTCGCTGCAGCACCACCAGCCCCGCCTGGCCCCGCCATTCGATCTGACATGGGAATTGCTGCGACGTATGCTTACCTTCTCTGGAATTATGTGCCGGTTTCAGCGATGGCCAATCCGACAGGCATCGGCCATTCGTCCTTCTGTGTCAAACTCACTCTCATCTCGAGTCTCAACTCGACCTCCATTCGGGTCGTATCCTAGGCGTATGACCAGAGACCCTCCTTACGCCATCAAAGCCATTGCCCAGCAATTAGTGGGACCAAACTAAGAGATCAGGCGATTCGAGTTCTCAGCACTCAGACGCAAGTGACCTAGTCTATCCAGACCTAGCGAGCGTTGACTGGAGTGCTGTAAGTAATCGTTAGACGCGGAGCTTTTCGAATAGAAGTGGATCAGATGCTGCCTCACGCCGCGGCGACATGCCGACTTGACTAGGCAATTTCCTGAACTTCTTTTCTCGAATAGAGCGCGGCGAGGGCGATGGATCGGTATTCCTCCATCCCGCTGTTCCCTGGCCCTGCTAACGACGCAGAGCGAAACTCGGGCGCTGAGGGAGGGGAGGGTAGTATAGTGGCGGGTGCGAGAGGTGATAGTAGCGATGCTAGTAGTGCAAGCGGAAAGGTTAGTCTTAGGATCAGCACTGCCGCCGCTGATGGCCTTGGCGCGGCAGCTGCGCTCAACTCGCGCTCGACCGCAACATCCACTAAGAACGCGCCTCGATTTAAGTACAAGCGCACACCGTCGCCCCGAGCCTTGCGTGACAGTTCCCCCCGAAGCCGCCGCCCCGCTTCCCCCCGACGAGCGTCCCCCAAGGGCCCCGCGCGCACCCTGGGCGCGGCAGAGAAATGGGCGGCGGCGCAGATGGCGCAGGAGCGCATGCAGCGGGGAGCCCTCCCGCACGCGGATGATTCTGGGTTTCTTTCGGAGCCCGAGGGGGGAGGTATGCGCGCAGCCTTGCGCGCACGGGCGCATGGGGGAAGCGCTGGAGTTGCAGGCGCTGCTGCGATCCGCGCAATGACGGCGCAGCGGTTTGCGACAGAAGCCGCGCAACTGCGCGGACTGGAGCAGGCGCTGGCGCGGGCGGCCTCAGTCGGGGAGCGCACACAGGCACAGGCGGGGACCGGAACCGGCGGCACTGCGTACTCAGCTACTGGTAGCGAACAGAAGGCCACGGGTTCGAGTCTCGCGACTGGAGCGAAAAATGGCAGTTCGGTAACACAGCTGATCCATTCGAGCACCCTCGCTTCAATCACCGCAGCAACAAACCCGGCAGCGGAACGACCGGCGAGCAGAACAGGCCAACTGGCAAAGCCTGTAGCCGCTACAGTCTTCAAGCTCCGCGCGAACCCCGCGGGGACACCTGCGCTACAGATCTCCCCGCTCTTCCTAGCGTACCTCGAAGCTTCGAAGAAGCTTCACGGTCACAGCGTGTTCGAGCTGTCGTGTCAGCTGTCCTCCGTGCACCTCTGGCCGCAACAGGCGGCGCAGTTCAAGGGGGTCGCCATGCGCCTGCTGCACGCGGGGGGGGCTCCGCATCAAAGCTCAGCCGCGCGTCCGGCGGGGGGAGCTGGCGGACTCGGCGGAACCGGGGGAGCAGCGTCGGGGGGGAGAGGCACGGACTGGGAGGCGCTACGACGGAGCCCGCTGCTGCAGTTCTACGTGTTCTCCCGCCAGATGCTCCTCGACCTCCTCGCGTCCTCCGCCGCCGTCCTCGACGTTTGCCCCCTGGCGCCCGTTGCGGCTGACGCGCCTGCCACGGAAATGACGTCAGAAGCGTCGTCCGAATCGACGTCAGCAGGCTACGGCAGTCGCGCGAACGCTTCTTCCGCCTTTTCTGGTATTGCGCTCTCGTTCGCGCGCAAGCTGTCGGACCTTCGCTGCCTCCAAGCCGCCATGGGCGTCTGCCGTCGCTGCCGCAAGAGCGCCGCTTCTCGCGGCGATTCGGGGTGCGATTGCGCAGCTGACGGCGGGGATCACGAAGTGTCCTCTCCGCAACTCGCGGAGAAGTGGCTGGCGCTCAGCTGCGGGCGAGAGGAGGCGCGAGCAACTGGGGGGGGTAACGCGGGAAGGGCTGCGATTGGCTCGTGGGAGAGTGAGGGCGCGGAGATGCTGGAGGTGGTGGCTCGAGTGATCACAGCCGTCCGATCGCAGGAGATCATCGGCAAGTTCAAGGAGCGCATGGCTGAGATCGAAAGCGCGGAGAGCGGAGGCGGAGGGGGGATGGGGAAGGACCGCTTGGCGGAGGCGCAGGCGGTAAAGGAGGCGGAAGAGCGCGTGGCGGGAGCGCTGGAGCGCGCATGGGTGGGGGGCGGGGAGGGGAGCGCGGGGGGACAGGAGGAGGGCGGTGGGGGAAGCGGAAACCTGGTGCCCGTGCTGCTGCCGTGCCACACCCACACTGCTGCTGCCTCTGCTTCCGCCTCTTCCGCCTCTTCCGCCGCCTCCCTTCAGCTTCAGCTTGTGATTTTGCCCTTCGTGCTGCCCTTAGCTAAGCAAGAGCAGCGGCAGCAGCAGCAGCCATCCCACACTCAAACCCGCGTTCAGCCCCCCAAAAGCGGCCACGTGTTGCCTTCGCAGCCGCGTGACGTGGCGCGCTGGCTCGTGCACATGGGATGCGTCGACGCGTCTCTCCGGCACATGGCAGCTGCTGACGTGGACCGCGTCCTCTGGGCGCTGGAGCGGGGCCTTGTGGTAGGCTCGGCTGCGATCAGCTCAGGCTCGGCTGCAGGCTCGGCAGGGAGGAACGGGGGACGGGAAAGGTTGCTTCGGATGCAGCAGCAGGTGGCGGCGCTGGTAACCCTGGTGCTGGACCCGCAGATCCCGCCGTCCATGGCTCCTGCTGCCGCTGGTGCCGGCCGTCACAAGGTGCTGGAAGCGGGTGCAAGCGCGAGTAGCAATGCTGGCGGTGACGGCTCGGCTGCTCCGAGTGCTCCTGCTGACACTGCTGCTTCTGCTGCTTCGTCTGGTGTTGCTGGTGCTGACGCTACCCCTGTCGCTCGTGTCGGTTCCGAAGCTGGCAGTGAAGCGGTGGTGCTAGTGCTGACTGAACGCGACAGTAGCAGCATTGCAGAAGGAGCAACGGAGAAGGAGAGCAGTGAGAGCAGTGAGGGGAGTGAGGGGAGTGAGGGGAGTGAGGGGGGTGAGGGGGGTGATGATGCTGGGGAGCAGTTTGGAATGCCCGTGGCGCTGCTGCCGTCCAAGCTCGCAGCATTTGCTGACATCGGGCTGCCTGCCGCCTGTGCTGCCGCCGCTGCGTTCTCTGATATCGGCCTGCCTGCCACACCGCCTCCTGCTGTCGCCGCCGCTGCGACTGAGGAAGGAAGAAAGGAGGAGGAGAAGGGGGAGGGGGGAGGGAAGGAGGCGGAGGAGGAGAGCGAGGAGTGGCACGATGCGGAAGAGGCAGTGGAGCAGGCGGAGGGGCAGGTGGAGGAGGGGTTGGGGGAAGGGAAGAGGGCGGGGGAGGGGGAGGGGGAGAATGAGGAAGGGGGAAAGGTGGAGGCGCGGTCTAGTGCGTTGCAAAGCGCTGCTGACTCTCCGAAGTCTCCTGGAAGCGTTGAAGGGAAGGAGAGAGAAGAGGGAAGCGAGGCAGAGAGGAAGGAGGAGAGTGAGAAGAGGGTAGAGAAGCAAGGCGAGGAGAACATGGAAGTGGGGGGAGCGGCGGAGCAAGAGGATGCGCTGCTGGCGCAACTGGCGGCGCTGATTCCGGAGGGGAGGGAGGAGAGAAGGGAGGGGGAGGAGGGGAGTGTGCAAGAGGCGGCCATTGCAGGTGCATGCGCGGGGGGAGAGGGAGAGGGGAGAGCAGAGGCGGTGGTGGGACGGACAACGGGTGGCGAGAAGGGGGAGGGGGTGCGGGAGAAGGGGGAACGGCAGGGGGAGAAGGGGGAGAAGGGGGAGGAGGTGCGCAAGTCCATGGACCTGGATGACATGGTTCTGATGTGCGAGCGGATGCTGGAGGGAGAGAGAAAGGTGAAGGGGGAGGATAGGGTGGATAGGGAGGCAACGGTGGAGCAGAAGCAGGCAGCGGCTGCAGGAACAGAGGGCCTGGTGGAGAGCGGTGGAGAGAGCGGGAGTGAGGCGGAGAGGTGGAGTTCCCAAGGGTCGGAAGTCAGCCTGTCTGCAGGCGGCACTGCGTCAACTTCGACTGGCTCGACTGGCTCATGGGATCATGCTCCCAATGATGCACATGCAGATGCGTGTTGTGAGGCGCCTCTTAACGGGGATACAGAGGGGCCTGATTCCCTGCCGGTGCTGCTCCCGTGCGTCTCCCCTCCCATGTCCCCTCGCGCAAGGCCGGCCGTCCAATCGTACTCCGCCACGTCATCACCCGCCTTCCGTGCCCAGCTGCCCTCAGCAGCGCTTGAGTGGCGCGGAAAGTCATCTCTATCAGCTGTAGCATCGCCCAAGGCTGCGCCGTCACCTGTCCCATCCTCGGCTGTAGCGCCGGCCAAGGCTGTGCCGTCACCAGCTGTGGCATCGCCGAAGGTGGTGCCCTCACCAGCCTTCACCTCCCCTGCCCTCCGAGCAGCCGCAGCCGCCAGGGCGGCAGCTGCTGCTGCCACTGCGGCCGTGGCTCGCAGCATGGATGGGGGCATGGGAGGCGTGGGGGGCATGAGGGGCATGAGGGGCATGCATCCCATGCCTGACGCCCAAGGCCCCTCTGCCCCAGAGCAGCCGGCAGATGGCGGCACTCACAAGGCATCCTCAGCGGCTAGCTCGCCCCTGCTCTCCCGCATGCAGCACATGCAGCAGCACATGAGGGCAGCAGCCAAGGGCTCTCCTGATACCGCCAGAGCCCTCCCTCCGTTTCTGCCTCCACCTCTTGACCTCGGCGGGTCCCACGACAGCACTTCCTCTACTGGTGCTGCTGGTGCTGCTGCTGGTGCTGCTGGTGGGAATGGGGCCCAGGTGTCAAGAATGGGAGGTTGGCAGAAGCAGGGAGAGTCGACGGCGGCCAAGGCAGCAGTGGTGAGGGCGGAGGCGGCCGCGGCTGCGGTGACGGCTCTGGTGGCCCGCATCACCCACGAGCAGGCGCTCATGCGGCGGTCCGTGGAGAAAGAGGAGCAGCGGGCCCAGGAGCGGGAGCGGGAGAGAGAGATGGAGAGGGAGATGGAGAGGGAGAGGGAGGACGCGAGAGAAAGGGAGAGGGAGAGGGAGAGGGAGAGGGAGAGGGAGAGCAGGAGGGGAATGGAGAAGGAGAGGGGAAGGGAGAGGCAGAGGGAGAGAGGGGGCGCCGGGGGAAGGGTTGGTGGGGGGAAGGGGATGTCAGGCGCGCAAGGGGCGGGGATTGGCGGGACTGCAGCGTCGTTTGACTTCTCCCTGGTGTTTGGGGGCAGGGATGGGGGCAGGGGGAAGGGAGAGAGGGGGGAGAGGCAGGATGGGGAGAGGGAGGAGGAGAAGGTATCTCGGTCTGTTGACTGGGCGGAAATAGGGAGGATCGCGAGGTGGGAGGTGGTTGTGGAAAAGGAAAGGTGTGGGGAAGAGAAAGAAGAGGAAGAAGGGGAGAGAAGAGGAAAAGAAGTGAATGTTGAGGAAGGGGCGGAGGTGAACCAGGGAGGTGGTGAGGTGGATGGGAACAAGGATGGGTCAGACGAGGAGGCAGAACGGGAGAAGGAGAGTGGGGAAGAGGTGGCAGAGGAGGGGAGAGAGGAGACGGAGGCGACGGAGAAGCAGGAGCGGCTTGCAGCCGTGGCAGCAGCTGCAAAAGCAGCGGCAGAGGCGGCAGCAAAGGCAGCAGCGGCTGATGGCACTGGCACGAGCACGGCCAGTGGGGTAGAGTGCAAGGAGGGCTGGGTGGAGATAGAGGAGGAGGAGGATGATTCTTCCTGCCAGACCTCCTCTCACTCGTCCGAGGACCGGGTGACTGTGAGGAGCTACGAGAGCGAGAAAAAGAACGAGGCAGAAACCAGCAGCAGCAGTAGCAGTGGCAGTGACAGTGGCGGCTCCAGCAGTGGTGGCGGCAGCAGGAGCAGCGAAAGCAAGAGCGAGAGTGCAAGTGTGGTTGGGAGTGGGAGTGGGAGTGGCAGTAGGAGTGAGAGCGGGAGTGAAATAGAGCTTGAGTCGGCCAGTGGGGTTAGCATCAGCACTGCCAGTGCGGCAGTGGCAGGAGGCAGTGACAACCCTGCTGCCAGAGCCAATGGCAGTGCGAGCGACAGTGGCAAGGGCAAAGCCTCTGCAAGCAGGGAGAGCACCGGTGAGGTAAAGACGCAGCACAAGCAGAAGCAAGAGCAGACCACCACGCTTGCTGCCAAGCCTGAGGGGACGAAGCTCACCAGGTCTGGCAGTGGCAGCAGGCCCGGCAATCGCAGCAGGTCCGGAAGCAAGGCCAGCAGCAGCAGCAACAGGCCCGGTAGCAGTTCAGCGGGCGCCACACTTGGTGCTGCCGCCGGTGGAGGCAAGAGCAGGAGCAAGCGCCAGCGCAGCAAGGGCAGCAGCGGCAAGAGCAGCAGCAGCAAGTCTGGGAAGCAGGCAGGGGTGGGTGGCAAAGGGAGCAAGGCCAGCCCCTCTCTAGCGCCTGTGCTGGACCCTGTCACCCTAGTAGAGCCGGTGATTCAAGCCGTGACGGTTGATGCTAATGAGGGGGACAGCAGTGCAGCAGCAACAACCACAGCAGCGGCAGCAAGAGTGGGAGCAGGAGAGGGAGTGGGAGCGGAGGAGCCATCGGGCGGTGAGCAATTCGGTATGCCGGTGGCTCTGCTGCCGTCTCACCATGCATCCTTCACTGCTATTGGCCTCCCTGCCGCGCCTGCTGCTACCGACGCTGCTACTGTCTCCTCTGCTGCCGCCCGCACTGCTGCCTGTGACCCTACTGCTTCTCCTTCTGCCGTGGGTGACGTTGTGACCCCTAAGACTCCTGCTGTTGGTGTGGCCGCTCAGGCTCCTGTGGCTGCTGTGACTGCTGTTTCAGCGGCTACTGCGACTGCTGTTTCTGTGGCTGCTGCGACTGCTGTTTCTGGAGATGATGTGACTGCCGCTGCTTCCACCTCACCTGCCTCCAAGTCTCCTCCCAAGGCGTCTTCTGCTCCACTCTCCCCTGCTCCTCCTTCCACTGCTGCGGCTGCTGCTGCTGCTTGTGCTGCTACTCCTGCTGCTGGTGATGGCATGACAGGCAGCGCAGCAGGCACAGAGAAAGCAGCACATGAAGAAGTTAGAGTGGTAGAAGGCAAGGATCATGGGGAGCAGGAGGGAGTGGATGTCAGGAGAGGAGAGAAGGAGGCGCCAAGTGTTGAGGTGCCTGCAGGAGGTGCAGGGAGGCAGGCAGTGAGAGACGGCCCAGCAGGCGCTGGGCGGGGGCTGAGCATGCTGGACCGACTCAAGGCACAGGCACGCGTGGAGGCAGCTGCGGCGCCAGGGAGGAAAGGCAGACCCAACAACAGCAGCAGTGGCAGCGGCAGCAGCAGCGGGAGTGGCAGTGGTGGCAGCAGCAGTGGTAGCGGCACTGGCAGCAGCAGTGGCAGTGAGACCGGCAGTGACCCTTCAGCTGAGGGCATCTCCATGGTTGCTGCTGGCAAATCAGCCTCCCTCCCTGTCCTCCGCTCCCCTCTCGCATTCCCTGCAGCAGCTGCTGCTGCAGCTGGTGCTGCTAGCACTGGCGCTGCAGCCGCCACAGCCCCTACCTCCCGCCCAATCCGTAAGGGCGCCCTCAAAAAGCCCGGAAGCCCTTCCCGTTTTTCTCAGAATCAGAGCCAGCAGGAGGGCAAGAAGCTCATCCCCCGCGTGTCCTTCGCGGCAGTGGCTCTCCTGCTGGTGCCAGGAGTGGGCGTGGAGCAGGTGACAGTGAGCATGGAGGCAGACGACAACCGAGCGCCCCTTGTCAGCCGCAGCGGCGTCCTCGCCCGCTCCACCTCCCCGGGCAGAGGCTCCCCCTCCCCCAGTAAAACCCCATCCTCCTCTTCCTCCTCCCCCTCCCCTGCTAGGGGCTCTGCTTCCCCTGGCTCGTCCGCTTCCTCTGGCAAGAGCGGGCTGATTTCCCCCAGGGGGCTGATTTCAGCCAGGGGAGGGGCGGCAATGGTCTCGCCTGGGAGGGGAGGGGTGGCAATGGTATCCCCTGGGAGGAAGCCCATTGCTTCCCCGGGCAGAGAACTTTTGTCCTCCGGCAGGAGCGGCAGGGGCGGGAAGGATCGGGCAGCGGGAGAGAACGAGGCCCGGGCTTTGGTTCGGGAGCGGCCGAGCAGTGGAGGAGGTGCAAGTGACCATGAGTCACAGAGCAGCGATGACCATGGTAAGTTGAGTTGATGTACACAAACTGCTTTACACTGCTTGCATGCTCTCGTGCTGCTCTTGTGCTCACCATCACCTCCACTCATCCTCTCCTGCATCCTTCTCTCCCCCCTCTCCAATCCAGCCCCTCGGGAGCACAGGGCACCCACCCCAGCCCGTCCTCGTCGATCCACCTCCACCAATACCTCTGCACCACCCTCCACCGTACCCTCCGCCTCCACCCCCTCCCACACTCCCCGCTCCTGGCTCTCCCTCTCCTTGCACGCCCCGCAGCCATCCCAACCCCCACAGCTCTCCCCTCCGTCCGACGGTCCGCTGCTGCGTGACTCCTCTGCGCCTGCCTCCACCGCTCCCTCTGTCTCTCCTGCTCCCCCTACCTCCATGCGTGATCGCATGAAGGACTACGACCGGTCCCGCATCGACCGTGTGAGGGAGGGCGGCATGCCTCTCGAAGCCCCTGCTGTGTCCTTCGGTGGTGCGGCGCTTATGCGTGACTCCTCCTTGGGTGCTCCCCTCGTGCGTGACGCCTCCCTGCCGCTGCCTCTGGTTCGAGATTCCTCTCTGCCGGCCCGCCTCTTGCACAATCAGCCAAGCCAGCTGCCTCAGCAGCAGCAGGCAGGAGGCAGCCGGGAGGCCCCAGCAACCATTCCCGAGGACGAGGACGTTCTTCCGCTTCGCTCCCGCCGCAGTGCCAAGCCCTCCTCGCATCTCACCTCCCATGCTGGCGCCACGCCCCGCCACCCACGCTCCGCTGTCAAGGCGTCCCCCTCACAGAGCAGCAAGGGGTCACCTGGTGCTCTCTCCACGTCCGCTTCAAGGGTGTCCTACTCCACCCCACCGTCACCTGCTCGTTTTGGCCTCGTTCCCCCGTCTCCCACGCACTCCCTTGTTTCTTCATCGTTTGCTCGAATCCCGGCATCGCCTGGTCGCGATTTGTTCGGGGGTTCGGCATTCAGCAAAGAGCGGAAAGTGGAGAGTGGTGGGGGGCATGGAGGAGGTGGTGGAGGGGAAGGAAAGGGAAAGCTGCCCAAGGTTATTGAAGATCCGAGTGAGAAAGGCGGTGGGGAGAAGGCGAAGGACTTGAAGCACAAGTGGAGGTTCCCAAGCATGTTGATGCGAGTCGGGAGCACCAAAGTGTGATTCTCAACCTTTGTCTGAGGTGAGATTTCTCCGACGTTTGTAGTCGTAGGTTTTTCCTTTTGGGTTAATTTTTTCCTTGTTGCATTCTGACACTGCTGATGGTTCTGACGTTTCAGAAGGCGTCAAACCTTGATGCAAGACTTCATAGAATGGAAGACCAAGGTAGCATCAAGCTCTCTGGGTAGACACCTTCATGGGTTTAACATTCAGAGGCGAGGGTAATAATGATGGAACACGCTTGTGGCTTTCTGATATGCTTGAACTTGCGTTGCTAACTTTTGGTTTGGTAGGTAGAGTTGTAGGATAGACTAGCTGGAACATTTGGTTAGATGATCTTGCTAGATTGCTTGTAAGACTTCCCTTTCGCATTAGCAGTGTAGATTGTATCGGGTATTCCACTTCGCATCGCTGTGATCGCGGTTTCGTGACTGACGACTGCACTGCACCTCACTGACTGCGCATGGCGGCGATTCTGGTGGCACCATTTTGGCTCTGCGACTGGAGTGCGCTTTCGCGAAGGATCGCAGAACCCATCAAGTTTGGTTTGTTTCAAACCATCCCTGGGCCTTGAGTCGCAACGCGTCGTCAATCCAAAATTTCAGCTCGCAAGCCTTCGTGCAGGCCCCGTACGAAGTTTCGCCATCGCCCCTTGGCGAAGGTCCAATGTGCGCCACACTCGCATATAAGAGGGGCGATTTCTTAGGCCACACCAGTCAGTTCTAGATTTCAGCATCCTTGTCCGTCCTTCAATCAGACCTAACAATACGTACGTCGTATAATCAGTTGGAAAAGGCTAGACTTATAGAGTTAATCGAGCCGACACTTCTGTCTCATTATTCGCGGATTAGACGCTTGAATTGCTATGATGGCAAGTAGACGCCTTCCAGTAATCCTCCTCGCGGCAATTGCTCTCTGCTCGCTCCTGTCGCCCGCTGCGTGCTCCGCCAACCCGTCCACCGCCTTCTGTCAATCCCTCGTCGCCAAGCCGCGAGCGACGTGCAGCGCGATCTCCGCAGTCGCCGGCTTCGACCTGATGGGCCTGCAGGTAAACTGTAAACTGCTGCAACTTGGTCACGTTGCTACAGGCTGTAGCAGCTCCGGTTCAACTTCAACTCTAGAAATGGACGACGGCTCTACGGCGACAAACCTCGTCGCTCAAATGCCCCCGATTCCCTCCCACCCCCTTCTTTCTACCCCCGCTCCCCCCGCCTCCCCCTCTGGCCACCTGCGTGCTGCAGGGGCGGTGGTACGGAGTGGCATCGTCAGCGCAGCAGCAGTTCTCGACAGAGCTCGGAACGTCTTGTATCGCGTACGACTTCAACCCTGTTTCGCAGCCTGGCAGCAGCAGCCAGCGCTTGCGGTAAGCTGACTAGTGATGCAGCGAGCTCTATCAGTAAGCTCATTGGTGAATCGCAGTGCATGCTCACGTCACGTCGTCAATGGCTGCTTCAAGAAACTAAGGCGCCATTCGCTTGCCATTCATGAACCCCCCTCCCCCACTCCCCGCAGTCTCACGTCCCGTGGCCTCCAAGCAGCGAGCCCCATCCAGTCCGCCCAGGTCGCCACCATCGCCGCCACGTGTGCCTCCATCGCCCGCCTCCTCGCCTCGCTCTGCTCCGCTGCAGCCGCTCCCAACCTCCCCTCTGGCACCTCCCTCTTTGACCTCTTGCGGCGGGCACAAGCGGCTTTTGGCAGCAGCAGCAGCAGCAGCAGCAGCAGCAGCACCACCACCACCACCACCACCACCACCAGCATCAGTAGCAGCAGCAGTAGCAGCAGCGGGCCTCTACTACCTCAGAAGCTGGCTGGCGTGACGTCATCACGCCTCTCCACCATGTCAGCCTCGTTAAACAGAATCTCGTTACAAGCAGCTGCGATACAATCTACTCTGGAGCGCATTCTAGCAGTCTTAGGCCAGGCAAACGGAGAGGCTAGTCTTCCGAACGCGCGTGAGCTGAGGTCTCAGCTGGTAGACCTAACCACTTCCCTGCAGAACGCGGCTGGGGGCATTCAGGGGGAGCGGAAGCAGCTGTGGACGGCTGCCAGAGCGCTGTGGACGTCCCTGGCTGCCAGTGTCCCAGGCGCCAGAAGCCATGGCGCGGTCAACACGGTGAGTGGCATGGCAAGAGGAAATTGGTGGTGTGGTGCTGTGTGCACCTGCGTTTCCTCCTCTTTCTAGCTGCTCTCTAGCCACCTACGCCTGCTGCCATGGTCCATGACCATTGTTCGACGTGCTGACTTCCCTTGTGGCCCTTGTGTGCCTCGCTGCATGCGTCCCGTTGATACCCAGACCAGTCCAGCGCAAGCTGGCTAAGTTCACTACGCACCACGCCAAGTGAAAGTCTCATTCCTGATACACCGCCCTTCCACCGCCCTTCCCCCCACAATTATACACCAATCAGATGATCCGAGCCGGCATGGCAATGGAGCGGCATGCATCCCCCGTGGGCCCCGTGGCGTCCCTGGCATCGCGCATCGCCACTCTCGCGCGCCTCTCCGCTGCTCCCATCAGCGCCCTTGACAGAGAGGCCTTGGAGGTTCCCAGGAGGACCAGCAGCACTGGCGATATCTTGAACACTGATGCTAAGGTATTGGAGGGGCTGTACGGACTGTTTTCGTGGCATGCACTCTAATTTCCTAGGTGCACCACTTATCTTATTCAACAGGTCGGAACCCTCGAGCCTTCCTTTCCATCTGTTGCAACTAACATTGGTGTTACCCGTTTTTGTTGCAGGGTGGGGTATTCTACGTAGCCTATCGCTCTCACCCTAGTGTGGAGTACTCCGTGGTATATGCGGACAGCAGCACTTCCCAAGGCAACACTGACGTAGTTGTGTTACACACATGCCAAAGTCACTGCAAGTCTATTGCTAGTGGCTCATGTGGCCAGTCTAGATACATTGTGCTGTCACGACAGCCAAGCATAGACACTCACATTCTAGACAACGTTTCGGAGGGGCTAAAGGACAGAGGGATCCATTTGGAAGGGGTAAATTTGCTGTTACCCACAAACCAGAACCCAAGAGGATGTTCAGATTCTTGGGGCCTAAGGCAAGGGCTGGGTGACGTGTCATTCACCTCCAACAAGGTGTAGATTTGAATTTTGCGACGCGATGTGAAGCGCTCACCTCGAGTGGAATCAATAGTAAATTCAGTAGCTTTCTATCGTCATGTGCTGTTATTGCAATCATCGCGCGACAATACCGATGTACCCGTTTTTGTCATATCGAGTGTGGAAATGGTTGCACACTAGATCAATGCACAAGTATAATTTCCTAACCTGATCTTAGACCTCTTCTCGGGAACGCACCACCGGGATGTCCGCCGCAGGAGACGCTGCAGCGGCCTCGGTAGAATAGACCCCTGCGTTATCAGGCCTGCCGGATAAATCAGCTTACATCTGATTCTGGCTGATCCTTGCGATCGCGTCACGTCAGCATGGCTCTGACGTCACTATGGCGGATTCTGTTCCATGCTGTCCTGATCGTGAGCATGGTGACGTCAGCATGGGCCATGTATTGCGGGGAAGAAGATTGCTACGACCTTCTTGGGTATAGTCACACCTTATCGGGTCCCGTCACACTCCGTGTCGTCCAATTTTCCATGGCGTGCAGTCCGGTCCGCCACGTGCGATCGTCCACGTGTCATTCACATCCACCTTCATTCACTCTACCGTGTCCGGATTACTGGATCAGATCCGTGCTGCCATCAGCAATCTATTGCTGCCGTCAGCAGTCCACGTCGTCTTTTCTACCGGGTGCAGCCCGTCGATCTCGCTCGCTATTCTCACGCCATCGCATCCGTCCTTGGTCCCATGACTACAATCGTCGACTTTAATCTGTTTGATGCTATCTCCGTAGCTGCTGCTCGTTTCAACACCCTCTATTCGCAGTCTCCCAGCGGCGTCGAGCCCACGTAGCAGTTACGCCCGCTCGTCCCTAGCGGCATTCGCCGCGATCAGGCCCTGCCCACGGCGATTGCCGTGCTCAGGCCCTGCCTGTCGCATTCCCCCTCCCCACGCGCCCCTCCCCTCCATTCGCTTTCCTGCTGTGCCGTGTGGCTTCGACAGGGTGAAGCAGGCAGCCACCCAGCAGGAGATTAAGAAGGCCTACTACAAGCTCTCCCTCAAATAGTGAGCCTTTAATTCTTTGCTTTCTCTCAAATGTTGTTGCAAAGAATCTGTTTTTATTGTGCATGTGTATAGTGGACAGTAATTTGCGTTGACTTCAGGGTGCCTCTTTTCATCTCACCCCTCATAGCCCCGCATAGCCCCTCATCACCCCTCACCACTCCTCACCACCCCTCACCACCCCTCACCACCCCACCACTCCATGCCTCCACGGCTATCCCTACTGTCTGCCATCCCGAGCAGTCACCCGGACAAGAACCCAGAGCCTGACGCTCAAGCCATGTTCTCCAAGATTGCGAATGCTTATGAGGTGCGCTGCCTACCGTGCTACCTTTCAGATCCTGACATGGCTAATCACACCCTGACACCACAATTTTAGGCCCTCGCCCCACGATTTTACACCCTGACACCACAACAGACTGAACCACGAACCTGAAAGACATCGAACCAGCGCCAGCAGAGTCTACCTCTCCTCCTCCTCCCATGCCTTCTCTCCTCCCTTCACCCCTCCGTGCAGATCCTGTACGACGAGGAGAAGAGAGAGCAGTATGACTATGCCATCGCGCATCCAGAGCAGGTGAGTCGCATGGGGCGGCACGGCCTTTCATGCGATGGCATGTGATTCGATGGGTTGGGATGAGATGGGATGGAATGGCAGTACCCCGTTGTCTAGCATGCACATCAGCATTCCTCTTGTTATCCCGATTCCTATTTCTTGTCTCTGTGTTGCTTTCTTCTATTCGTAAGCTTTGGCCATACAGTTCTTCTACAATGCTGGCTCGTTCTGCAACCAATCCCAATTCGTACCTCGTTCCTCTGTGTTGCTATCCTCCCCCTCCTCACCTTTTCCGTGCAGTTCTTCTACAATACTGCTCGCTACTACCAGACGTACTATGCACCCAAGACGGTGAGACTTCTGTTGCATGCAAACCCAAGAGAGGCACTGTTTTTCACGCTGCTTTTCCCGTGTTTTCCTGTGCGTGTGAATCCCCATGCATGTACATCTGTGTGGTGTCAATTAATCTTAGGCTTGACATTGTCATCTTTTGCTGTCTCTGTGATTGCCTGGTTGCTGGCAGGACATTCGGGTCATTCTGCTTGCAGCGCTGCTGCTGCTCTCCTCCTTCCAGTACCTCAACGACCACATTCGCTACAATCAGGTAGGCTTTAATGAGTGCATTCAATACCATCAGGTGGGCTCCAGTGTTTGCATCTAATACAATCCTGCGGGTCGTAAAGCATGCAGGTAGACCGAAGTAATTGGATGGCAGCAGATTCTTTGTTTTCCCCACATTTTTTTTATGGATTGCATGTTACTTTGCCTGATCCCCTCCATACCCGTGTAGGCCATAGAGCACGCCAAGCAGACCCCAGCATACCGCAATCGCCTCAAGCAGCTGGAGTTGGAACGAGCTGCAGCTGCAGCTGCTGCTGCGAGCACTGCTGTTGGGGGCCGGGGGAAGCGAGGAGGCGGCCGGCGAGGAGGCAGGTGGGCAGTGGGCGCTGTTTGTTGTGTCTTTGGAATGGATGCTGCATGCAGTGTACTCGGGCTTCTTGTTTTGATTGTTAATTTTCCACATAACAGCCTGAGTACCCACCACATGTGTGCTGCCAATTCCTGTGGGTGCTACCAGAGCAGCTGACGCCCAACAAGCTGCAGCGGCTGCTGCTGCAGCACCAGAAGATGGAGTGGCTGAGCTCGAGCTTCAGGTACAGCCCGCGCATTCACTTCAAGCAATGTGCTTTTGGACCACCCATTGCTGCCATTATTTATCATGTATGTGTAATTGATGCCATCCGTGGCAGGTGCATGGAGCTGACAAGCCTTGCCTGTGGCGGCTCTTTGGCGTTCAAGTCGTCATCTTCCCCTACGTAGCTGCTAAGGTATGTCATCTCCAGTAAAGCCCTGTAGACTGCATTGCCTTTGTGAGCCGTGCTCAATCTGGTCCTTGCGCCTTTCTGAGAGGGAAATTCCTTCCATTGCATTCCGTGTGCAGTTGGTATGGTGGCAGGTGCAGTGGCTCCACAGCTACACCATTCGCTGCATGCCCCTGGCTTGGAATGATGCATGCTACCTTACGCGCACCACCCTGCGTATTCCTGCTGCGCACTGGAGCTCCATGGGTAAGGACGTGCTGGAAGCATGGAGAGGATGTCCCCTGCTTGTTGACTTGACATCCCTTGTTGGTTGCCTTTTCGTTGCATGTCTTGGTTTCCTGGACAACGTGTTTTACATCCTCCTCAGTGATGTTTTACCCTGCTTCCCATCTCTTCACAGGAGAGCCTGCCCAGGACAGGCTTGTGGAGCGGCAGCTGTGGATAAAGCAGAACTTGAACGAGTATAGGGAAGAGATGCTCAAGTCTGTAAGGAGGCGACGCTGAGGATGGGCATTCTGTAGCACACGAGTATGCTAACAGATTGCTTGCCTATGCTGCAACATTGGTTATTCAAAGAGGCTTGATGCTGATAATTGAAAAAGCTGTGATGCTCATATGAGCATGGTGTATTCTTATGCATTTGTAGGTATGACACACAAGCTAATCAAATCAGCGGAGTATGTAGCCTGTACAAATGAGGAATGCTGTGGTAGGCACCTCCACTAAGAAGGCCCCATCAGTCTCTGTCGTTTAGCAGAGCCTTGCATACTGCAGGGAGGGAACAAAGAATTAAACATCAAGTGGTGGGGCGTGTTTAAAAGCCAACTTTAGGAAAGAAGCATGGCGAAGCAGCCATGCACCGAGCAATTAGCAGAACACAATAACATGGCCATACCTGCTCATTTCACTCGAAAATTTTATCATGCTAGCCTCCCTTTTGCTTGCCTCCGACTGACTAACACTCTGCAAGAACAGCACGAGGGAAACATCAGACAAACAGGTTCAGAAACCTCAAAACCTCCACAGGACATGACAAGACAGTGCATACCCTTTTATGAAGAGAGCTGGTGACACGTCCTGACGATGACCGCGGAACTTGTGAATTCCTGTCAGGGCTGCTAGCACCTCCATCTCTCCTGGCTCTGCCAGGTGATTCAGCAGCAGGCCTCTCGAAAGTCCCATTGATACTCCCTGTCCCTGCAAGGCATGAACAACAGGGTGTGGAATTACTGCCTGAATCGCCCTGAAAATCAGGGCAGGCCACACGGGTAAGAGCTCTTACAGGTACTGATGAGATGTAGAGCCTTTTCAGATGCAAGCTCCTGGGCAACATGGATGGTTGTTCCTTGAGCTTCAGCGATTGCTTCACCGTCCACCAACACCGTTGCAAGAAATTCTGGAGCTTCTCGCTCTCCGATTGCAACATGCTGGTATTCAACCTGCATGCAAGGGAAAACGAGAGTTAGCAAGAACATGGAGACAACGAAGATTACTGCATTCCAGCCAGGTAAACACAAATAATTCGCACAATTGCTCCTGAGTTGGCTCCTGCTGCATCAAGGGTGGCACTGAAGTTGCTGATGGGAGCTTGTCTCGTCCGGTTAACATAGCTGGTCATCCGTTTTAACGAAGGCGGCAAGGCCTTCTTGAAGGGAGGGCCCCCCAGTGGTAGAGCTTGAGACTGTACACCTGCAAAAGTTGAATTGCGAACTTGTGAGAACATGCATGCATGCTGCGATAGCAACAAAGCAGGGCAAGCACTTACTGGATTGGAGAGCACTAAACCCAGGAGGACCAAACCCAGGAGGGCTGATAGCAGGGCTTTCATCTCGTACGGTGATGCCTTCACTAGAAACAGCCTTCACGAGAATTGATGGTTCAATTAAAGGCTTGACCGCCCACATCAAGGATGGTCTAGGAGATGGTGCAGTGGCGGAAAAAGGTGCAGCAGCTTGCAAAGCTACAATAGAAGGACGAATGGCCAAGTCACAAAGGGGAGGGACTTGAGGTGCCAATGACTGCGGCAGAAGAGCCGGGGAACTTGGTAATCCGGGTAAGTTGAAGCCTGGAGGAAGTGAGCTGCCGTCAGGCGCGAGTGTGGGATCCATCCCATGCTGCAATATAAGCAGCCTTCGACGCTGCTCCAATTCTGAATCCGTTGATGTGGTTTCATGCTTCGACCCGGACTCAGCCTCAGTATGTGGTCGCGAATCTGAATCCTCTCTGTCTGAGAGCTCCCCTTCCTCCACCTCCTCCTCAGTTCCAGGTTGAGCTGGAACCTCACCAGTTTTATCAACTCCAGTACTACCTGGAGAGACTTCGGACAGTTGATTTAGCAACTCGGATGGTGCTCCTGTGGGAATATCTGGTTGCCACGCAGGCAAGTCTTCAGAATCATCTTCAGGCCCTGGTGGCTGAAAGAAAGACGAGAGGCGAACGCCAGAATCAGAGACTCCGCCAAGCTAGAGCTACATCCGGGACAAAGCACATGCAAGCAAAACCACATAAGACCACTGAGGGCTGCATACCTGATCCATTGCCAATGGAAATGCTGGATTCCTTGGTTGGTCCATCGTTGCTTGCACCCTC
Organism: Closterium sp. NIES-67; assembly: GCA_027943415.1. Lineage (NCBI taxonomy): Eukaryota > Viridiplantae > Streptophyta > Zygnematophyceae > Desmidiales > Closteriaceae > Closterium > Closterium sp. NIES-67. The sequence continues at coordinate 1,494,522 of BQMB01001373.1, read as the reverse complement.
TCTAGATGTGGACCCCCAAAACGTGGGGCGCCTCTGTCAGGTACATCCAAATCTGCAACTTGAGCTAATGGCTTCTCCCCAGGATACTGGAAAATCCATTGCTGCTGCTCCTTCGACTCGATAACATCCTGCAACATGGACACGCGTGTCAGGACTGGCATACAGCTGCGGAACTAAATAGAGGGAATGAAAGATTGTGCATACATCGTCCACTGGAACGCCTTTCACAAAAATTGCCGTATCTGGAATTGGTGGAAGCTGATGTAACTCTGCATCATGGAATGTGCTTGCCAGCTCTTGGCACAGAAACTCATCAATTGCCCTGCACGATCGTGGTTCAGGTGTTAGGTTGAGAAGAATTGCTTGCCTGCAGAGCAGGAAGGATGTGAAGCACTTTTTCTAAAAAGCAAAGGAGAAAAAAACCTATGCTGACAGATGATATGCTAAGACTATGAGAAGGGTCGAGTAAGTCTACAATGAAGGATTTCGTAAGCTTGCCTGTAGAAGTCCGTTCTGACATGACAAATCACGTTTCTTGCGTGCACCAAGACTGGAAGAGGTAGACCAATCTGCAATTAAAGTCACAACGTGAGGACAATACTTTGAATTGACTCCCATGGCTAAGTGAAATATTTAGGTGAGGATTCACGTACCTCTGCCAAAGGTGCAGCATATGGAGCAAAAGGTTGGACAAGGTGGACACGTGGCTGATCCCTTTCCTCCCATACATTGATTCTGTCATCGATGATGACAGCCATCCTTGGATCAGAATCATTCCTGTGAAACACCTTCTGAAGTGATTTCAACGTGCCTGCAATCAGAGTCAACCAAATCAACAGAATGTTGGAAAATATATCACAGCTAAAAGTCAGAACAAAATAGATGCTACTGGAAGAGATGAAAAGAGATGGCCCACAGGACTCTACCAGCTTTGACTGAAATGATTCGGGCTGACAGCTCCCTAGGCTGGATAAGCTTTCCTTCCGGATCCAGCAGGCGCCACATCTCCAAAGCGTACTGCTTCTCTGCCATTGTGCACACGAAAGCCTCAAACCGCTTTCGTCCCTTGGTTGAAAAATAGCTGCGCAGGTCATCCCAGGAAGGCCGCATTCTGACAAGGACACTAGTGTCCCGGTTCTGCAAGAAGGCACCACCATATCAGATCAAGCTTCAGCTCACAGGGTCCAGTAAAATCGCAAGCCTCACGTGTGGTAGAAAAATAACCACTTTACCTCAGGAAAGATTCTGGTTAGAACTATGTTTTGGTGCGGGAGCCTGAGGACAGGTCTAGAAGGAGGAAGCGATTGTCCGTCAACGGGCGTCACAGCTTCAGGCTCAGCCACGTAGCACTTTCCGTCGAGCATGACAGCGTTGGTGTCATAGTATTGGAGGAGGATCTGCCTGTCCTCCTCATAGCGACCCAGCTCAGCTGCCAACAGCTTAGCCAGTTGTGGGTCACTGTTAGCCGCTAGGCGTTGTCTCAGCACGCCAATCTTGTCTTCAAATGACTTCATGGTATTGGCGACGAAGAGGGTCTCATCGAGATCGAAGACCACAGCAAGGCAGCGCAGGTTCAGCATCTTCAAGCAGGCTGAGAACTGGCCTTCCTTCACGAGGAATCCCCAGAAATACGGTCTGTGGTTTTTGCGATGCTCCTGACGATTGCCCAACATAGCGACCAAATGCACCTCGAATCCGCCTCCGATCGACACGATAGCAGTCTGCGAGGTAAAAAGTACAGGCCAGTGGTTAATGACAGCCCTTTATGTCACTAACCGAGTTCTGAATATATTATGTACCGAAAGCGTTACCTTGGAATCTGTTACACATGAGCTGTGGATTAGATCCAGCTCATGCCAACTCGCTTCGCAACCTTCTTCAGGAGCTAACTTGAACCACACGCCTTCATCAGATATACTATGCAGCACTACGTGTGGCTGTAGTCTTTCGGTGGGCTCCGAAAACCCTCGAAACTCCATCTGCTGACCAAAGAGCTCTCCTAAAGCTTTGCCTTTACGTGCTGGTGTTAGTGACACATTGGCAAGCAGCCTCCCTGCGCTCACAAGTCTCGACTTCATTATTTGCTACGCCGTAAGTTCACTTGCTACGTATTGTGAAGAATAGTATTTGGTGTTAGTTGCCAATCCTTACGGTTTTGCTGGCAGCGCCCAGCTGCAACTATTATGTGTTGAAACTGTCAGGCAACAGCGAGACGTTGAAGTTGTTGATCAACAGACTGTGACCTGAAACGGGGTAATGGAGTCAGGGAGTATACTTCTAGCAGAGACAGTGAGGCTGAGAAGATGACGAGATTCCTCCCAACGGTGAAGCACGGTAGCTATTGGCTGTGGGGGTTACCAAGGTAATATGCGCTATCCTGCCAAGAGGTTTTATACCATGCTGGCCTTGTGGCAGCGGATACACTTTACTTTTGGCTTACCTGAAGAACACGAGCTATGCTCTCATGCAAATTTCTACAAACCTTTTTAAGATGTGATTTAATAGCACCTTGCTAGCCATTCATTTAAAACGAAAGCAGATATTCAAATTTATGTCTGGGAGTTAGAGGGGAAAGGAAACACATTAAAGCCTGGCCCCCATTGCATTTGTGAGCACGTTACCCTTTGCTGCTGCGGAGAAAGGGGAGATATGCGCTCTAATATTCCGAATGAAATAAATCATGCTGCCGAAGGCGGATTGTGTTTATGCTTGAAGTAATCCATTTACGCCAACACATGGAAAAACATATTGTGTTATATATGTGGGCTTCGTTCAGTCGTAGCATGAAGATTCCCACATCCAGTAGCGAAGCTCCATTCACTGAGGTTGCTCCCAGTGACTACTAGACAGGACATCAGTGTCTCCAGCTTCCACACATTGACTCCTCCCCATCAGCGCTGTTGTTGACGTCCGCCATGACCAGCACACTAACATCGGTTTTGACGTTGATGTGCTTCAGAGCTTGCTTGTTTCAGAGGACCCACTTGCCTTCGCTTTCGTGTACGAACGACAGCAGACGTCACGTCATTTTCAACCATACGGGAAAACCTGATGGTGATATCAACGTCTTGTGACGTATGCTTCTGGTTTGGGGGTGAAGTATGCGAAGTAGCATCGTCGCACTTCACCTGGAGTCCGTTGTTTTCCATAAGTGTTCTTGCAAGAGATATATTTAACGTCCCACAATGAACATCCAACTCCACAACCTTTCAGCAGCTGCCGGAATTAACTCTTTCACTTCAGTACCAGGTCTTATTAGAGCTGCGAGTGAGAGACACGCAGTCCTCTCGTTTCGCCGTTCGGAATTCACTTCTGCCGCGTCCCGCGTTCGCCTCGCGACTGTCGCTCAACCTTTTCACTTTGGTTCCACCCGCGGCCTTCTCTGGTGATACATCTCTCCTTGCATTCTGCACATTGTTCCTTACCCTTTTAGCGGGGAACTCCCGCTCCATCCTAACCCATTCCCCTTCTTGTGCTCTTGTTGTCCAAACCTGATCGTCTGCAGCCGTAGCAGGATGAAGCTGATGAAGGGCAAGCATGTGGTCATCACTGGCGGCTCGACTGGCATTGGCTTCGCCTGTGCCAAACGGTTTCTGAGAGAGGTGATATTTGATAGAGAAGTCTAGATTGCACCTTCCTGATCTGGCTTCTGGCGGCACAGTGAACTTAACCTAACGTTTTTTTCCTGGATTCGCCAGGGAGCCTCGGTTACCCTGATGGCTCGCAATGCAGCCAAGCTGGAAGATGCAGCGCGAGAGCTTCAACAATATACAAGGGAGTCTGCTCATAACGGCACTAACGGCTTCTTTCCTGCTCCTAGAATTTTCACTCAGGTGAGGCTTTGCGCTCTAGGTGGCTCCTTCCATGCAATGCTGAGCAACACATCGCATGGATTTTCGCTGATAGCCACGTTGGAAGTTCACTCTATTAATTTCGACTTCTTTCTGCGACAGGCAGTGGATGTTTCTGACGCCAAGGCGATGCAGGCCGCCATAGAAGCAGCAGCATCTGCGTGCCCCATAGATGTGCTGCTGTGCAACGCTGGAGTGGTGCGCACAGGCCATGTGGAGGACATCTCCCCCCAGCAGGCTCAGGAGCAGGTCAACACAAACCTGCTGGGAAGCATCTACCCTGTGCAGGCTGCGGTGCCTCTTTTGAAGGAAAGGATTGCACAAGGAGCAGAGCCAGGTGCCATCGTCTTCATGTGCTCCCTCTCAGCTTTGGTGGGTACATTGTGCTGCTGTTCCTGAAAAAATGAGTTCCCTCGCAGCATCATTCACTTATGTTTTCTCCTTGTTGCATTGCAGAGCTTCTGGTATGGTGCGGCAGTTTACACTGCCACCAAGTACGGAGTTCGTGGCTTTGCAGAGGGTCTTCGTCTTGAGCTGCTCCCGTACAACATATCAGTCTCCATTGTCTGTCCAGGGTTCACTGACACTCATCTGCTTAATGATGGTAAACACTGTAAAATTCATTCCACATTATCACTATTCACCAACACAAATCTGAGTGACTCTATTGTTCATTCTGTGTTTCCAGCTGAAGCATCTGGTCAGTACCTCACTAAGTTGATGGAGGTGGCATCGATGTATGACCGCAACAAGATTGAGAACCCAGACACTGTGGCAGAGCACACACTGGCAGCTGTACGATCGGGAGAATTCCTGGTCACGACATCATCTGGCTTTCTTCCTTTCTCTCTTGCTTTGCTCTCCCGAGGGGTCTTCCCGTCCAAGTCAGTTCTGACTTGGCTTGCAGAGAGTCTTGCAAGCCCCTTCGTCAGGCTTTCGTCACTTCCGGTGGGAGCTGGGATTGCGCATGGGCTAAGGTCAATTCATAAGCATCAGCGTACCAAATTAGAGTAGTTATAGGGTTGTGATATTGAAAGTAAATGGTAAAAAAGTCGTCTACATTATTCGGACTTTCATTCCTTACAGTTGCGGTATCTGCCTCGAGTGTAGCCTCTGATATTTGTATCGCGGTTGGCAGCAACAGCCTGGACGAAACTCTGGCGACGTCGCAAGGTCGTCCTGCCGGAGATTTGACCAATCAGAACCGCTGAAACGGACACCCTCGAAGTATCAAGACCTACACGCTACCGCTCCCCATTCCAGCGGCTACTGCTGTGTTCCAGGAGATTCTTACCGAGATATGCCCCTGATGATGAGGCAGACTAGAAATTAGTGTTGTGCGGACTCATTCGTATTAGCCTTCAGGAACACCCTGCACTTTGCCTGAAGGCGAAAACGACCATCAGGCTCGACCTGCTTCTCGCCTAGCTTTGGAATCTTTAGTGGCCGTCGGAGTCCAGCGGTAGAGCATTTGTCGGCATAGGAGATTCTCGCCTGCCTTGACGTGGAAAGATGAAGGTCAAGAAGAAAAAGGGATCGGATCCTGTAAGCGCCGTCCCGTTACTGTCCCTTGTCCTGCCGGCCTCGTTGCTATAAAATGTTCCTGGAGGATCTTAGCCCCGAAATTCCTCCGGTTTTATATTCACATCGATCAGCGTGCCAGGGGTATGGCTCTGTTCGACCTACTTTTCACGGCATGGATCTAACGCGGTCTCTTGATGTCGCGTCTGACGTGTATCGCTTGCAGCCTTTGAGGGTGAAGGAAGTCATCGATTCCATTCTCTCCGTTCCGTTGCAAGACATAACGAAGCCACTGTCGGAGTTCAAGTGGAGTTATGACAAGGTAGCCTTCTCGCTCTCTTTTTTTGGGATTCTGATTCTGACGGTTTTATGATCACGAGGAGCTTGGAGACGCCGAGTTTCCATTGGTTCACGTTAACGGCTCGTACTTAAGATTCGTCGGGGCTTGGGTTTTTATCCTGTGGATACCCCGCGATTCCCGCACCTTGTCCACCTCCTGACATGCTTCGCTCGGTCTCCTTGCGCGGCTTTTTTTTTATCGTGATTGCTCGCTCGTTCCACACCAATTCGTTCGACGTTTCGCTTTCCTCGTTCTCCTGATGCGTAAATGGGGGATACCTTCTGCGTATATCTGGAATATCTTCCACGTCTGTCTGACAGGGCGACGTGCTGCACTGGGTAGACCTCCTGAACCACCTCGACGCCTTCCTCGAGACTGCCGTCAAGCCCCGCAAGGATCTGCAGTTGGAGGGTCGGTTCGCGGGGGTGGACCCGGCGTTCCCCAGGGATGCGGTGCTGCAGGTGCTGCGGGTGTCGCGCGTCATCCTCGAGAACAGCGTCAACAAGCACCTCTACGCCTCCGTCGAGGTATGGCTCGTATTTTGGTGGAAATGTTAGAGAATCCGCTGCATCCAAGTTCTGTGAGAGTTTCGAGTTCTTCTCACGAACAGCAGCGTCAAGGAGCACCCCTATGGTTTTGCCGAGGTATTCGTCGCATTCATTCCGTCGTTGTAACTCTTGAATCCTCTCCTCTTCTCCCCCCCCCTCCCCCGCAGAATGTGTGCACTCTACTCGCGAGCTCGGACCTGGACGCGCTGTCAGCCAGCCTTGAGCTCCTCTCGGACTACGGCAAGAAGCCTTCTCAACCATGTTTCCTCTTCTCCCCCCCCTCTCCCCTCCTTCCCCCCCCCCCACACAGCATGTGTGCACGCTTCTGGCCTCCACGGACCTGGACGTGCTTTCAGCCAGCCTGGAGCTGCTTTCAGTGTATGGCAAGAAGCCCTTCCAGCCGGGCCGCAGCACACGCTGGCACGCGGACCCGGCCATCACGGCGCGCCTCTTCGCGCTCGCACAGGCGTGGGGCGGCAAGGAGGAGGGGCTGGGCATGCTGCCCTGCGCGCTGCAGGGGGGACTGGACGAGTCTGCGCTGGCACTCGGAGGCACGCTGCACTTTGAGTTTTACTCCGAGGGGGGGGGTGGTGTGGGGGGGTTGGGGGAAGAAGGGCAGGGACTGGGTGGGAGTGGCGGGGAGGAGGGGGTAGTGGGTGACGAGGGCAAGGCTGGTGGTGCAGCAGTAGCTGCTGGTGCGTCCGTTGGGGCGTCTGCTGCTGTGTCTGCTGCTCCGTCTGCTGCTGCGTCCACTGGCTTGTCCCCTGGGCTGAGAGTAATCCACATCCCAGGGGTGCGAGAACACGGCCAGCAGCAGGGAATATCAGAGCTCGACTTCCTCCAGGACCTAGTAGACCACTACTCCGTGCCCTCCGCCCTCCGCTTCTCCCTCCTCACCCGCCTCCGCTGCGCCTACTCCTTCCCCATCCTCGCCTCGCGCCGCCGCTTCCTCTGCGTGCGCCTGCTGGCGTTCCGAGTCCTCCTCCTCGCCACGCCGGACCCCGACGAGCTCACCTCTCTCTTTGCGAACGAGCCCGAGTTCGTCCCTGAGCTTATCTCCCTGCTTAATGCAGAGACCCTGGTGCCGGAGGATGTGAGGATGTATGCCTTGCTCGCCCTGGCTGCCATGGCGCAGGATCGGCCGCGCCAGTCCACGGTCCTCAGTGCCATCAGCACCGGTGGCCACCGAGCCACCCTGCCGAGCCTGATGCAGAGGACCGTGGCTCAGCTCGGGAAGCCTGGAGGCTGCTCGCCGAAATTTGTTGACGCCCTATTGGTCCTCATTGCTGCTCTTGTATCCTCTTCTTCTGGATGTACTGCGCTTCGGGAGGCAGGCTTGGTGCCGACCCTGCTGCCTCTGGTTCGGGATACCAGGCCTGAGCACATGAGTCTGGTGACCTGGTCAGTGCAGATCCTAGAGGCCTTCATGGACTTCTCCAACCCTGCAGCGGCGCTTTTCAGGGATCTGGATGGGCTTGACATGTGCGTGGATAGACTCAGGCTCGAGGTGGCTCGAGTGGAGCCCACTCTCATGCCGGCCCAGGGTTCAGGGTCTAGCAAAACCCCTGCTGGTCGGGTTGAGGGGGGTGGTGCGGGGACTGTTTTTGGGGCTGGGGAGGGTAGCAGTGGGTCGGCTGCTGCAGGAGCCACTCGCATGGAGGAGGATCGCAAGGGCAAGGCTCCTATGGTGGAAGATGAGGGCAGGGGAGGGGGAGCAGGCACAGGGGCTAGTGGTAGTGGTGCTGCAGCGGGGGCATCTCCTGGTGATGCTGCTGCTACTGGCAGTGGTGCTGCTGTGGCGCCGGCAGTGCTGACATACAAGCAGCGCAGTCTAATTAAAGCCCTCCTCCGCGTCATCTCCCTAGTCAGTTTCGCCCCAGGCAGCACAGTCAGGCTGGCGTCGTCTTCTCCCGAGGAGGGGGGCGTGGGGCGGCTACCTGACTGCCTGGCGGCCATATTCAGGCACGCGAGGGAGTTTGGCGGAGGCGTGTTTGCGCTGGCGGCGTCGGTGATGAGTGAGCAGGTGCACCACGAGCCAACGAGCTTTGCCGTGCTGGACGCTGCTGGCTTGCCCAAGACCTTCGTCGATGCTGTGAAAGCTGGTAAGCTCTTTGCTCTGGTAAGCACTCAAGGCTGGTAAGCTGGTCTTGTGTTGGGAAGGTGTTTGCGCTGGTGGCGTCGGTGATGAGCGAGCAGGTGCACCACGAGCCCACCAGCTTCGCTGTGCTGGACGCCGTTGGCTTGCCCAAGACGTTTGTGGATGCTGTCAAGGCTGGCAAGCAGTCAATGCTGGTGAGCAGTGAAGGTTAGTAGGCAGTCAAAGCTGGTATGCTGTTTGCGCGGGCGGGGTTGGTGTTGAGCGAGCAATTGCACCACGAGCCTACAAGCTTTGCCGTGCTGCACGCTGCTGGACTGCCCAAGACGTCTGTGGGCGCTGCCCATCCCTCGTGTCTCACCACCCGCTCCCCTTCCCCACTCCCGTTTCTCCCTTTCCACCCCCTGCAGGCGTGCTGCCCTCCTCCGAAGCCATCTGCGCCATCCCCAACGCGCTGCTCGCCTTCTGCCTCAGCTCGCGCGGCCTCCAGCTGGTCACCGACTCCCACGTGCTCGCCTGCCTGCCCGCGCTCTTCACCTCGCGCCAGTACTCCCGCGCCCTCGCGGGGGACACTGCCTCTGTGCTCGGCTCGGGGCTGGACGAGCTCATGCGACACCAGGTCAGTCTACGGCAGCCGCTCATGGCGGCGATAGTTGGGGCGCTGAGGGAGGTTGGTAGGATGGGGGGGTTGGAGGAGAGGAAGGGGAGGAGAGGTGGGGGAGGGGGAGGGGAGGGAGGGGACTCGTGGGAAGGGGAGATGCAGGGTGGGGGGGTGTGTGGAGGGGAGGAGGGGGTGAGGGCGAAGGAGGATGATGCGGATAGCGGGAGGGCGGTGGGGAGTGGAGGGGGAGGGGAGGAGGGGGCGGCAGGCGCAGGTCAAGGGACAGGGATAGGTGTATCAGGGGAAGGTGGGAGAGAAGGCGGGGATGGTGATGCGCCTGTGCCTATGGAGACGGATGGGGGGAACCAGGGGGCAGAAGCAGCAACAGCAGTAGCAGGAAGGCAGACTGTAGGGCAGATAGATGGGCAGGGAGAGGGGCAGGGAGATGGTCTGCAGAATACCGTTTCAGGTCAAGCGGGGGAGGCAGGAACCAGTTCTGGAGCAGCAGGAGTGGCTGCTGAGGGGACGGAATCGGTGACACCTGGAGCAGAAGCAGTCATGGCTGAGGCTGAACCGCCAGGGGCAGCAGCAGCAGAGGCAGGAGCAGCGGGGACAGAAGCAGCAGGAGCCGAAGCAGCAGGAGCGGGGGCAGCAGGTACTGGTACTGATGCTGCTGCTGCCACTGCCACTGCCACTGCCACTGCCACTGCCACTGCCACTGGCACACCCACCACGCACAGCAGCAAGGAGAGCCTGACGCCAGCGGAGTTGGAGTTGTTCCTCCCGGACTGCATCAGCAGCATGGCTCGCCTGCTGGAGGCCGTGCTCTCCAACGAGACCAGCAGCCGCACCTTCCTCGACCTGCGTGGCCTCGACGCCCTCCTCGCCCTCTACACGCTGCCGCGCCTGCCACTGCTCTTCGGCACCTCCCCTGCCGCCCAGGGCATTTCCATGGCCATGCGTGCCTTTGGGCCGAACCACGCATCGGCTGTATCTCGTGGGGTGGCGTCGGCGCTCAGGAAGCACGTCAAGTGTGCAGTTGCGTTTGTCACTACCTCTCTCTCCTCCTTCTCCTCCTCCACTGCACCTGCTGCGACAGATGATGTTGCAGGCGCTGCTGCTGCCGCCCCTGCTTCTGCCCCTGCAGCTGCAGCAGCAGCAGGGCCCTCAGGTGCAGGTTCGTCCGCAGTAACCGTCGGGCGGCGGCAGCTGTCCGATCTGGACGTGGAGTCACGCGAGTCGCTCCTCCGCGCACTGGGAGTAGCGGAGAGTCTGCTCTCCCTCTCTGCAGTCTTAGTGCGCGCCACTGCGCTGTCTGTCCCTGACCTGGCATCGTCCAGTGGAGAGGTGTTCCGAGACGTGGCTGTGCTCCATAGGGAAGCCCTCTGGCAGCTCGCGGTTCTAGAGCACAAGGGACTGCCGCCCCCTGCTGCTGCTGGTGGTGATGCGGCTGCTGCTGGTGGTGGTGATGCTGCTGCAACTGCGGCTGCGGCTGGTGCTGCTGCAGAGGTTGTAGGGGGAGGAGCGGGAGGAGGAGCAGGGGGAGCAGGTGAGGGTGGGACGGCTGTGGGGGGATCAGGGGAAAGGGGAGGTGCAGGACAAGACGCAGCTCCCACAGGAGCAGCTGCACCAGCAGCGACAGCCTCACCTGCAGCAGGTGCAGGTGCAGCAGGCGCAGAAGGGGCAAGCATAGCACCATCGGCAGGACCTTCAGGGGCAAGCGAAACTGGCACAGGAGCAGCAGCAGCAGGAGGATCTGCAGCACAGGAGCTGTCAAGTGAGGCAGCGGACGATCTCGATCTGCTGATGATGGAGGGCGGCGCCAGGCCCATGCGCAACGGCCCCAGCGCCATCTGGCGCCCCGGCCCCGGAGAAATAGGGTTTCTGCACCGCAACAGCACCAGGCAACTCTCCCGTGCTCCCCGCGTTGTGTCTGACGGCATAGGCCCGGATAACGGCCCAGAGGCAGGGGGCAGCAGTGCCGCTGATGCTGCTGCTGGCGCCCCTGCTGGTGCTTCAGCTGCTGGGGTTGCTGCAGATCCTGCAGTGAGGAAGAAGCCGGATGTTGCGGTGCAAAAGGAGGTGCTGGGTCGGCTGGTGGTGGCCGTGCGGCTGTTTGAGGTCTCAGTAGGGAAGGCTATAGTTCCGTCAAGAAGGAGAGATGACGCAGTGGTGCTCACAGGCCACGCCAAGGTGGCGTCTGCTGCCCTCGCACAGACCTTCCAGGAGAATCTAGGGTTAGGGTTTACCGGGTGTGACCCGGGGCGGAGCAGCAGTTTAGACGCGTGCTCAGCAGAGGAGGTGCTGGATTGTCCCGCGGTGCGGTGCGTGTATCTGGGGAAGGTGGTGGATGACATGTTCGCCCTGCTGGTGGATCCCAGGAGGCACACGTGCAACAGCATGCTGGTGAGGTTCTTCCACGCTCACGGGGCTGTGCGGCAGCTGTTTGAGTCTGTGCGGTGGGTGGTAAGGGCCATGTGGGCTGAGCAGGAGAGGCAGGTGAAGCAGCGGGAGGAGGAGGGGGAGAAGGGGGAGAGGGAGGTGGTTCAGATGGAAACTGATGGGGGGAAGGATGCAGCGACTGCAGCTGGAGGGGCGGCAGCAGGGACAGCAGGTGGGGAGAGCAAGAGCGCAGGTGACAGCTCCAAGGACGGGGGCGACAAGGGCATGGGCGCACAGGAACCGGTTTCCCTCTCACTCCCTTCCTGGCTGCATTCTCCCCTCCAGAGCTATTTCCGTCTGCTGGACTGTCTCACCAACCCGCACCTCCTCCTCGCCCCCTCCTCCACCAGCGTCTTCCTCACCCACCAGCTCTCCCGATCAGTAGAACCCGCCCCAGCTAAGCCTGAGGACTTTCTCAGAGCCATGCAGGAGCAGGTGCTATCTGTCATGCTGGACGTGTGGTCGCACCCCCTGTTCTCCCAGTCCGGTCTGTCGCTGATCTCCCCGGTGGTTACCATGCTCACCCGCGTCCTTCAGGGGTTGAGTGAGACGGCACCACCAGGAGCAAGTTCTGCTGCTGCTGCTGGTGCAGGAGCCGGGGGTGCGGCGGGTGCAGGGGCAGGGGCAGGCGGAGCAGCAGCAGCAGGGGCAGGTGCAGGGGCGGGTGTGGATGGGGCGACCGGCACAGGGAGGCAGGGGGGAGCAGCGGCATCCGCAGCTGCTCTGGCTGCTGCAGTACTGGGAGGCCGCATGCCCCCTAGAGCTGTACCGACCCCTATAGATGAGACTCTGGTGGAAATGATAGTGGAAATGGGATTCCCTAGGGAGAGGGCAGAGGAGGCGTTAAGGCAGGTGGGCAACAATGTGGAGCTGGCTATGGAGTGGCTCATCAGCCACGTCCCAGAAGAGCCTCCCTCGGAAGAAGACGAACTCGCCCGCGCGCTCGCCTTATCTCTTTCTGGTGCGGATGGCGATGCTGGCGGTGGTCCTAGCACTCCTGGTGCTCCTAGCGCTGCTGGTGAGCAGGCTGGTGGGGAAGGGGCAGGAGATGCGAAGGGGGGAGAAGGAAAGGAGGGGGAGGAGAAGGGGAAGGGGAAAGTGAAGGAAGAGGAGGAGGAGAAGGAGAAGGAAGCGGAGGGGCGGAAGGAGGTGCGTGTGGAGGAGATGCTGGGGACAGTGGCGAGGGTGTTGAGAGACGCGGGGGAAGGAGCGGTGTTTCCCATGACCGACCTGCTGCTCGCTCTCTGCAGGCGGAACGCAGGCAAGGATAGGGGAGCGGTGGTGGCGTTCCTGGTGGGGCAGCTGAAAGACTCTCACGGGCAGCTGAAAGAATCCCAGAGCGGCATCGGGAGCGGGAAGGGTGAGAGCACAGCAGGGAGGCCAGAGAAAGAGGAGGAAAAGGCTGGTGTGCGGTGCGTGCAGCCCTTGCAGTCCGCCTTGGCTCACTGCCTGGCCGTGCTCCTCTCAGAGGACCTTCCCAGTGCAGACCTAGCGTCCAAGGAGGGCCTCCCTGCCGTCGCCCTCGACATGCTCTCGGCATACGTCTCCTCCGTCTGCCCCGACTACCACCCCCCGGCGCTGCCCCTCGCTGTGCTCGCCTCGCCTCCCAGCAAGAGCAGGCCGCAGCATGGCAGTGGGGGGTTGTCAGGTCAGCGGGCAGAGGCAGGGGCAGCAGGGGGCGAGGGGCTGGGAGAGGTGCCCAAGTGGGTGCCGTCGCTGTTCCTTGTGCTCGACTCGCTTGTTCAATGGAAGGTGCCGGGGACTGCTGCCCGGGATGTGGCAGGCGCAGCAGCAGCAGCAGGCAGAGGAGGAGGAGGCGGAGGGGCAGCAGCAGCAGCAGCAGGTGCTCCTGTGTCTTTTGCGTCTGTCCTGGCAGCTGGGGCAGCAGAGGAAGCTACTCCTGCTGCTGCTGGTACACCCGAGGCTCCATTTGGGGCAGGCGTATCTGCCGCCCGTGCAGGCAGCAAGGGCAAAGCCGCAGCGGAGTCAGGCGGGGAGGACGTGGAGGACCGGTTCACGGAGATCGCGGGCCTTTCCACCGGGTACCTCACCGACGACGAGAAAGCCCGCGCCATGGCCCTCGTCTGCCCCCTCCTGCGCCGCACTCCCCCGCCATCCCTTTGCCAGGCCCTGCTCCACCTCGCATCCCGCCTCTCCCGGTCCCACCCCGTTGCCCTCCTCTTTCTAGACCAGGGTGGGGTGGCGTCGCTCCTCGCGCTCCCGTTCTCCTCGCTCTTCCAGGGGTTTGAGAGCCTGGTGTCTGCGGTGGTGCGCCACGTGCTAGAGGACCCTTTCACGCTGCTACATGCAATGGAGGCAGAGATCAGGCATAGCCTCACCACGCTGTCGGGGCAGCAGGGCGGGCGGGTGTCCCCGCGCATGTTTCTGAGCTCCATGAGCGCGCTGATTTCCCGGGATCCGGCCGCTTTTCTGCAGGCCGTTGGGAATGTGTGTGAGGTGGAGACCGTTGGGGGGCGGCAGGTGGTTGTTTTGAAAAAGGAGAAGGAGAAGGAGAAGGAGAGGGAGAGGAAGGAGAGGGAGGAGAAGGAGAAGGGGAAGGAACGAGAGAAAGGGAAGGAGAAGGGGACGGGGGAGAGGGGGCAGCGAGCAGAGGCAGCGCCAGAAGCAGCAGCAACGGCAGCAACAGGGCAGCCAAGCACCTCTGATGTATCTCGAGCTTCAGGTCATGCCACTCATCACCATTCCTCACCGCTTTCAACCCCTCCGCAAACCTCTCCTCCCCCTCATCCCCCCTCAGGGCCCTACAGCAAGTCAGCAGACGGTAAGGTGCTGACGTGGGTGTCCAAGTCAGGCAGGGTGCGCAGGGTGCCCTGGAGCTTCGCCTCTGTGGTTGACCAGCTCCTGAACTACCTGCAGCAGTTCCCGCCGCCTGAAAACGCACCTGAAAAGGCACCTGGGGAGGTGTTCGAGGGGCTTGGTGTGGCTGCGATGGATGTTGGGAGTGGGGGTGGGGTTGGGGGGGATGGCGCCAGTGCAGGTGGTCCTGGAGAGGAAGCAATGGATGTGGACGCAGAGGGCGCTGAGAAGAAGGCAGGGGAGGAGGACAAGGAGACGGCAAAGCAGCAGGAGTTAGAGAAGGAGAAGGCAGAGCTTGCTATCTCGCGCACCACGCTGGTGCTGCGGCTGCTGACCGAGATCCTGCTGGCCTATTCTGCTGCCAGCACGCTCGTGCTCCGACGAGACGCTGAGACTGCTGCCGCTGCTGCTGCAGGTGCTTCAGCAGCAGCAGTTGGTGCAGGTTCGGGTGCAGGTGCAGCAGCAGCAGGGACTAGCACACCGCAGCAGCACAAAGGAACAGGATCTCGCGCGCACAAGCACACTCCAGATAAGCACAGCTCCCACCACCATTACCAGCAGCAGCAGCACCAGCTGCACCCTTCACCAGGGAAGCCTGACTCTGCAGCAGGCTCATCAGGAGCAGGCGCATCGGCATTGGCATCCAGAGGGGGTATCGTGCACCACGTGCTGCATGAGCTGCTGCCGCACCTCAGTGACAAACCCACCCCCACAGCAGGAAACACTGCCAGTGCGGCAGCAGGGCAAGCTGCCACCCACCCCGGGCACCACCGGCTGGGCACGCAGGCGTCCGCGTTCCTCATTGCACTCTGCGTGCGGTCCGGGGAGGGCCGGCGCCGCGTGCTGTCTGAGATCTCCAAGTCGCTGAGCCGCTTCGGCAGGGGTGAGGGGGGGAAGGCAGAGCAGGTGGGGCAGCAGCAGGAGAAGGCTGGAGTAGCCTCAGCTGGAGCAGCGGCGGCAGCAGGCGTGGTAGGGGGGGCTGGAGGGGAAGGTGGGGCCGCAGGAGCTTCTGGAGTTAAAGCAGCAGTTGCTGCTGCGAAGCTCCAAGTGCCCAACAAGCAGGTGAGGTCGTTCCTTGACCTCATGAACGCCCTGCTCTCCACCCACTCGGCCACTGGGAACAATCCACCTGGCGGCCCGGGCAGCTCGGCTCAGAGCTCTGCCTTTGCTGCAGAGATGGCCAAGACGGCCCTTGAAGTGGGCATGCTGCCAAACCTCTTGGAGACTCTGAGTGTAATAGACCTAAACCACCCCGAGTCCCCGAAGCTGGTGAATTCGATTCTCAGGGCTCTAGAGGTGCTCACCCGAGCCTCAGCTTCGGAAACTCATGCCGAGCCTGGGAGAGGTCCGGCAGCAGGCCAGCCGCCTTCGGTGGCTGCATCGCAGGGAACCCGGGCTGGAGGTTCGGGAAGGCAGGAAGGAGGTTCGGCAGGGGCTGGAGGGGTGCCGAGCCAAGCAGCAGCAGAAGGGGGGGCAGCAGGGGCGGATACAGGTGTGGATAGGGGCGAAGCACGAGGGGCAGGTGGCACGGATACTGCCATGGGGGATGCTGGTGGGGAGGGAGGGAGAGTAACGGCTGCTGGAGGCAGAGAGGCGGGAACCGACGCCCCGAGCGAAAGGGTGCAAGTGGGGGATCAAGAGGGGAGGCAGGAGGGGAGCCTGGATGGAGGGGAGGAGGCGGGAGCAGCAGGGGCAGGAGGGAGAAGGGCGATGGAGCAGGACGAGAGGCATGGGGGGGAGGAGGAGGAGGAGGAGGGGGGGATGGCGCATGAGGCAGAGGCGATCATGAGGAGGGTGGAGGGCGGGGGGGGCATGAGAGGGCCCATGCAGATTAGGTTTCAGATCAGAGATTTTGATAGGATGGGGGAGGATGGGGAGGATGGGGAGGAGGATGACGATGGGGATATGGAGGGAGAGGAGGACGGGGAGGAGGATGAGGATGAGGATGAGGACGGGGAGGAGGATGAGGAGGAGGAGGAGGGGATGGAGGAGGGGATGGAGGAGGAGGACGAGGATATAGAGGAGGAAGAGGAAGACGAGGAGGATGATGAGGAGGAGGAGGAGGAGGAGGAGGAGGAGGAGGAGGACGACGACGACGACGAGGAGCATGGGCATGGGCTTGGAGGGGAGGACAACGGGCATCTGCCCCCAGACGTCCTGGTGGATGACATGGACGAGCACGAGGCGGCAGCAGCACGCGCCATGCGGCATGACTTGGAGCGTGAGTTGGCCGAGGAAGAGGAGGAGGAGGACGAGGAGGGGGATGAGGATGACGACATGGACGAGGACGAGGAGGAGCCAGACGACGAGGACCTAGAGGACTGGGAGGACGGGGCGCGGTTCATCGAGGTGAGGTGGCGTGACGACGTCACGGGAGCCAACCATGTGCACTTGCTCACAGGGGGGGCGGATGTGGCTGGGCTAATGGACCTGCCAGGGTTTATGCAGAGGGATGTGTTGAACGACCCCCTGTATGCCGACATGAATGAGCCGGTGTGGGGGTGGGGCCGGCACCTGGCGAGCCATCAGCGCAGAGCGGCAGTCAGAAGCACGCTGCAGAGCCAGCAGCAGCTGTTGCAGCAGCAGGGGCAGGGGCAGGGGCAGGGGCAACTAGCGCGGACAGGCGCGGGCCCGCTGCACGTGCACCCTCTCTTGGCCCGCCCATTCGCCCCTGGTGCGGCACCAGACCCAGCGTCTGCTTCCGCATCCGCGTCTGCTCATGCAGCGGCGGCGCCTGGGTCGCACCTGTTAAACCTGCTGGCAGGGATGCGGGGCATGGTGGGGGGCGCAGGGGGGCCAGGCGGCGGGATGGAGCTAGACGCTGCTTTTGCCAGGGAGGTGGCGTCGCTCATGATGGCATATGAGAACCCGTTTCTAGAGGACATGCTGCAGGCCAGGGGGCTGCTGGATCCCAGAGCCATGGGCGGCATGGGGGTGGGGCATCCGTCGGCGGTGGAGTTTGACCCAGGGAGAGCGAGGGCGATGGGGGTGAGTGGGCTGGGGCCCCTGGTGGGGGGCGCGGCGGGGCGAGGGGAGTTTGGAAGGGCGAATCGATGGACGGATGATGGGTTACCGCAGCCGGCAGGCACGGGCGCTGCTGTTGCCCAGGCGCTGGAGAGTGCCTTCCTGCGGTCCATGCAGGGGGGGCGAGACGCAGGGCGAGGGGGCGGGAGAGAGGGAGGAGAAACAGGGGCGCGGGGAGGTGGAAGTGGGGGGCGGAATGGGGAGAGGCAGCAGGGGAGGGCGGTAGGAGGAGGAGGAGAACAACAGCGACAGGGGGAGAGGCAGGAGCAGCAGCAGATGGAGCAGCAGGGGGAGCTGGAGAGGGAGCAGGAGAGGGAGGCGAGGCAGGAAGGCAGTGGAGGGGCCACGGGGGCAGGAGGGAGTGGGGGAGGTGCAGGTGCAGCAGAGGGTGGGGCGGGAGGAGCAGCAGGAGAAGCCGCAGCAACTGCAGGAGCAGAAGCAGCAGGAGCAGGAGAAGTAACAGGAGAGCAGGCAGGTGCAGACAGCGTTCAAATTGGCACTGGGGCAGAAGCACAAGCACATGTGGAAACAGAAATAGAAGCAGAAGCCACAGAGGCCGGAGCAGGTCGGGATGGAGGGGGGGAGGGGGGAGAAGAGGGCCGGGCAGCAGGAGATGCGCAGATGGGCGAGAGAGGGAGTGAGAGGGAGGTGGAAGCAGAAGTGGAAGTGGCGAGTCAGGGCAGCGGGGGAAGTGGGTTCACGGCAGGTGAGAGCCTGCGGAGTCTCGAGGTTGAGGTAGGTAGCATCGACAGCCATGATGACATGCTGCTGCTCGGTGCCACTGCTGGTGCTGCTCCTGCTGCCGCCGCCGCCTCCGCCGCTGCTGCTGCTACAGCTGTGGCTGTTCCTGCAGCTGTAGCGGCTACAGCAGCTGCTCCAACTGTGCCAGGCTTAGATGGAGAGGTGGCGCCAGCTGCAGCAGCTGGTGCAGAACAGGAGGGCACAGCACCACAAGCACCAGCAGTTGAAGCAGCAGTAACAGCTGAAGGTACGGGAGGAGGTGCAGCATTAGATGCAGTGGAGATGACAGGCATGGAAGTGGGAGGGGCTCAGGAGGAGCAGGTCACAGCTGGTGAGGGGGTGCCAGCGCCCTCCCCTGCTGCTGCTGCTGGTGAAGATGCAGCAGCAGCAGCAGCAGCAGCAGCAGCAGCAGCAGCAGGTGGAGCTGCAGCAGTGTCTGAAGGCGAAGGTGAGGATCCTTCTGCTCCTTCTGCCGGCACGGCCTCCGGTCCTGCTGCCACCGCTGCCTCTGCTCCCACTGCCCCGGCCACCACTGCTGACGCTGCACCTGCCGCTCCTGTCTCAGCCGCAGCTGATGCTTCAGGTGGAGCTTCAGGTGGGGCTTCAGGTGCGCCAGGTGCTTCGGGTGGTGCTGCAGCAGAGGAAGAGGACTTGCCTGAGATTGATCCTACGTTCCTGGAGGCTCTACCAGAGGATCTGAGGGCGGAGGTGCTGGCGTCCTTCCAGGTGGAGCGGGCTGCCAGGCAGGCCCGGCAGAGACGCGCGCAGCAGCAAGCAGCGCAGTCGCAGGGACAGGCGCAGGGGGGGCAAGGTGCTGCGGGGGGTGCAGGAGCAGGGGGGGCAGCGGGAGCAGGACCAGCAGGAGGCGCAGGGGGGGCAAGCGGAGCAGGGGGAGCGGGGGGGGCAGGGGGAGCAGGGGGGATGGCAGCAGGGGCGGGGTTGGGAGGGGAGGACGCAGGGGAGTTGGACCCGGAGTTCCTGGCGGCGCTGCCGCCGGACATCCAGGCGGAGGTGCTGGCGCAGCAGCAGGCGCAGCGCATGATGGCCGCTGCTGCTGCTGCAGGAACGGATGGGCATCCCGTGGACATGGACAGCGCGTCCATCATCGCCACCTTCCCTGCCGAGCTCAGAGCAGAGGTGAGCTGCGTGGGGTATTTGGAAGGGCTTTTCAGGGCGTTCTGCTCGTGGACATGGCCAGCGCGTATCTTATTGCCCCGTTCCCAGCGGAGCTCAGAGAAGGGTTCTTTCGCTTTCACCCTAAAGAAGGCTCCGATGGGCATCTGGTGGACAAAGACAGTGTCACTACCCGTGCCACTACCCCCTGTGCCACTAGCCCGCTGTGCCACTACCCCCATGCCACTAAACCCCGTGCCACTACCCCCCCGTGCCACTACCCCCCATGCCATTACCCCCCATGCCACTACCCCCCGTGCCACTACCCTCCGTGCCATTACCCCCCGTGCCACTACCCCCCATGCCACTACCCCCCGTGCCACTACCCCCCGTCTCACTTGAAGAAAGCTCCCCTTTGCGCATCTTGCGTCTTCACTTCTCGCCTTGCCACAACACTCCACAATGTCATGCCTTTCCGCTCTCCTTAGTGTCACCCTTCCCTCTCCCTGCGCCTTCCCAAAGCAGTGCTAGCGTCCCTCCCATCCACTCTGCTCGCTGAAGCCCAGCTTCTGAGAGAGCGGGCCAGCAGCAGCACCACCCCACGCACCCACACCACCACCCCGCCATGTTCGGAGGGTCCATCCTAGGCAGTGCAGGTTCCTGCCTCTCATGTCTTGAGGCGTTTCACCACTCATCCTCTCCCCTGCCCTTCCCTCCTCCCCTTCCGCCCCTTGTCCCCGGCAGGTCCTTCTGACCTCATCGGAGGCAGTGCTAGCGTCCCTCCCCCCTGCTCTCCTGGCGGAAGCCCAGCTATTGAGGGAGCGGGCGATGCAGCAGTACAGTGCGCGGCACCAGCAGCACCACCACCCCACGCACCCGCACCACCACCCCACCATGTTCGGAGGGCCCATCCGCCGCTCCCCCGCTGTCGCGGGCGGCACCACCGCCCACCGCCGCCCCCCGCACCCGTTTGCTGTAGCTGGGGGGGAGGGGGGGGTGGGAGATGGGTTTAGAGGGTTTAATGGGGTGGGGGTGGGGAGGAGGGAGAGGGAGGGGGCGGGGTCAGGGGCAGGAACAGGGGGAGGGAGAGGGATTGGGGAAGCGGGGGAGGAGGAGAAGGCGCCTGTGGTGGATGAGAGGGCGCTCAAGGCGCTCATTCGCCTGCTGCGCATCTCCCAGGTGAGAGCCTTGGCAGTGGGAGACTTGGTCACTACATCGTGGGTTGCGCATGTCACACAGCTCCTCTCACCCCTTTTCACCGCCAATATTTCCTCCTCTCCCCTCTTGTCGCCGTGTTCAACTCGCAATTCCCCACCAGCCCCTGCAGAAAGCCCTGCTGCCTCGCCTGCTGGCCAATCTGGCGCCGCACCCCGCCACACGCGCAGCCCTCGTGCGCATCCTGCTGGACCTCCTGCGACCAGACGCCTTCTCCTTGCTCATCCCCCCATCCCTCTCTCCCCTTCGATCCTGCCACCAACCCCTGCACAAGTCTGTCCTGCCTCGCCTCCTGGCCAGCTTCCTGTTCCTTCCCTAACCCATCCCCTTCTCTCACCCAACCCTCCCCCCTCCCCTCTCCCGCCACCAGCCCCTGCAGAAGGCTCTTCTTCCTCGCCTGCTGGCCAATCTGGCATCGCACCCCGCCACCCGCGCAGCCCTCGTGCGCATCCTGCTGGACCTCCTGCGACCAGATTCGGATCCGACGGACCAGCAACCAACGGGGCAGCATCCAACGGTCCAGATTGCTGTGGTCATGGAGGGTGCTGCTTCTGGCGCCCAACCTGCAGCTGACGGCGCTCCTCCTCACCAGCTCTACTGCTGCCAGTCCAATGTGGTCTACGCGCGGCCCCAGCGACCCAACAGTGAGTCCCTGAGTCCCCTTGCATGTGGGCACTACCGTATATGTTGTTCTACTCTTGAGGGGCCTCAGGAAGAGGCCTCGCCCCACCAGCTGTACTGCTGCCAGTCCAACGTGGTCTACGTGCAGCCCAAGCGACCCAACAGTGAGTCCCCTTGCATGTGGGCGCTACCCTCTATGTGATCGGTTTTCCTTCTTGAGGCACCTTAGAAACATGCCCCCGCCGCACCAGCTGGTACTGCTGCCGGTCCAATGCATCCCCCACTTGTGCTACCCACTTCCACCCCTCCATGCATCCCCCTCCTTGTGTCTTGGAGCTTCTCGCCTATCTCTCCCGTCCACTCCCTCGCTGCCATGCGCCTGCTGCTGCTCTGAGCCAACTTCAAACGTTCTTCCGCTGTTTGTTCCCCCCCCCATCCCCCATTGCCCCAGGCATCCCTCCCCTTGTGTCCCGCCGCGTGCTCGAGCTTCTAGTCTACCTCTCCCGCCATTCCCTCGCTGCCACGCGCCTGCTGCTGCTCTTCCCTGACGCGCTCACCCCCATGGCGCAGCAGCAGAGCGAGAGGGAAGAGAGGGAGAAGGAGCAGGAGAAGGAGCGGGAGCAGCGGAAGGGCAAAGCTAAGATCACTGAAGTATCAGAAGAGGCAGCAGGAGGGGCGGCAGCAGCGGGGGATATGTTAGAGGAGGGAGTTGTTGTGGGCAGGGGAGTGAAGGATAAGAGAAGAGAAGGCAAGGAAGGGGAGGAGGAGGAGGGGGAGGTGGAGGAAGGGGAGGTGCCGTTTGTGCTGATGCTGCACTTGTTGAGGCAGCCTCTCTACCTGCGCAGCTCGCCCCACTTGGAACAGGTCAGTCAGTCAGTGCTGCGCCAGTTCTTTTCTTGGATATGGGGGTGGTAATCGTTGCATTCTCCCGTTTTCCTCGTCCTCTCCCCCTTTCGCCTTGTCCTGTTCTTTTGCCGCATTTCCTCCCCATGGCCGTGCTTGACTATAATCAACGCTTTCCCACTCAATGGTTGCCTTAGGACTCTGAAGAATTATGTCTTTTAGAAGTGAAGTCCATACATTACAACCACTGCACTTTCCTTGCTGCTTGGCGTGTTGAGTGCCGCATCTTTTTTCCCGCTCCTTTCCTCCCTCTGTGTGCCGGGCAGCTGCTAGGGCTCATGGAGGTTGTAGCGCGGGCAGCTGCAGAGGAGGCTCTTTCTGCCGCTGCCACTGCTGCTGACATGGCTAGGGCCGCCGCTGACACGGCTAGGGCTGCCACTGACACGGCTAGGGCTACTGCTGCCACCACTGCTGCTGCCACTGCTGCCGTTGCTACTGCTGCTGCTAGACTCGAGGGGCAACTAGCAGGAGAAACGCCAGCAGCAAGTGCGCCAGAGGCAGCTGCACCTGCTGCTGCAACAGCAGGTGCAGCAGCAGCAGTAGGGACAGGATTGACAGGAGGAGCTGACGCGGGTGCTGCCACACCTGCTACCGAGGCAGCAGCTGCGGCTGCAGGCCCTGCCGAGGCAGCGACGGAGGCTCGGATGGAAAGCGATTCAGGTCCGGGGACTGCCGAGGCTGAACCCGCAAGCAGAGACGTGGAGATGGGAGAGGGGGAGAGAGAGGAGGGAGCGGACGGAGGAAGGGAAAGGGAGTGGCAGGCAGGACAGGAGGGGCAGGAGCAGGAGAGACAGGAGGTAGGGGAAGCCCGGGAAGGAGCTCCAGCTGAACAGACTGCAGCAGCAGCAGCAGCAACAGCTGATGCTGCCGCTGCTTCTGCTGCTCTTCCTGCTGCTGGTGGAACAGAAATCGCCACTGCACCATCGACTGACACCATTTCTGCCCCATCTTCCGCCCTCGCCGCCCCTCCCACCTCCGCCACTCAACCCCCTCCTCCCCCGGTGCCCTTCCCAGTGGCTATCTTCCTCCGAATCCCCTCTCCTGACCTCTGCATCCTCTCCCAGCTCCTCGCCCACGAGGGCCTCTCGGACGCCTCCTACTCGCGAACTGTTTCCGTGCTGCGCCTTGTCACCTCCGTGGTCCCCAGGTACCGTGAATTGTTCATTGCTGACCTGGCAGAGGCGGCGCGCCAGCTCAGCACGCCGGCCACGCGGGAGCTGCTGGAAGTGGTGGAGGGGGCGGATGGAGGGGAGGGTGAGGGAGGTGAGGAAGAGGAGAAAGCAGCAGCAGCAGCAGCAGCCGAGAGTGGGAGAGAGACTATGGAGGGGCAGGAAGTAGAAGCAACAGCAGCAGCAGCAGCAGCAGCAACAACCCAAACACCAGCAGCAGCACCATCAGCACTAGCGGGTGTGGCTGGCAAGCCATGGGGCTTAACCAGAGCAGGAGCAGCCACTCTCCGCGTGCTCAAGACCCTCACGTCTCTCCTCTCACAGCCAGCCTCCTCCCTCCCTCCCGCCTGGGACCGTGACTCCCCCTCAGCCCCGGCGACAGAGGCGGAGTGCCAGGCAGTGGTTGCCCACCTCGTTGCATCCCTATACCCCCTCTGGCAGGTGCTATCCGAGTGCTGTGCCAAGCTGGAGGCTCGGTACAAGAACCACCCTGCGCTCTCCGCCTCGTCTGCCTCGGCCGGACCTGCAGGTTCGGCGGTGGATGGCACAGGAGGTGTGGGGGGAGGGGCGGCGGGAGGGGCGGTGCCACCGCTGCCGTCAGCAGCGCAGCAGCTGCTGCCGTTTGTGGAGTCGTTCTTTGTGCTTTGTGATAAAACCAGTGGCAAGGGGAAGGGGGTGGCTTCTGCTGGGGGGCCTGCTGCTGCTGATGCTGGTGCTGCTGCTGCTGCTGCTGCTGCTGCTGGCACCAGTGCAGTGTCAGCAGCAGCACTAGCAACACCAGTACCAGCAGCAGAGACTGCTGCCCAACCAAGCTCAAGCCAATCCGTCACTCCATCCGTGTCAGTCGAACCCCTCCCCACTGCTGCCACCACCACAGCCACCATCACAACACCAGCACCAGCAGCAGGCATCCCCTCCTCCTCCTCCACCCCATCCTCCTCCTCCCCTTCCTCCGCTCTCCTGCGCTTCACGGAGCGCCACCGCCGCCTGCTCAACGCTTTTGTGCGCGGCAACCCTGGCTTGCTAGAGCGCTCCTTTGCCCTGCTGCTCAAGTCGCCGTGGCTGCTGGACTTTGACAACAAGCGTGCCTACTTCCGGTCCAGGATGCGGCACCTGCATGAGCAACCGCACTACGGCACGCTCAGGATCACAGTCAGACGGCCGTATATACTGGAAGACTCGTACAACCAGGTAGGGCATCAATGTTTCATGATTCCGTGTTTTTCGGGGACATGGAACTCATATCAGGGCACTGAGTAGTGCACCAGGTGAGCTGTGAGCTGGTTTTTTAGAATTCTCAGGAACAAACTCAACTCATATGGACTCCCTTTTCCAGGACAAGGGAGCGTTGCTCTTCATCACTCTCACTCGACCTCGTCTCTTCGTGCTCAACCTCCCCCTTTTTCCTCTCGTTTTTCCGCTTCATGCGCCCTTCACAGCTGCGCATGCGCACAGCAGAGGAGCTAAGGGGCCGCCTGAACGTGCACTTCCAGGGCGAGGAGGGCATCGATGCAGGCGGTCTCACGAGGGAGTGGTATCAGCAGCTGTCGCGCGTGGTGTTTGACAAGGGCGCGCTGCTCTTCACCACTGTGGGCAACGACACGTCCTTCCAGCCCAATCCCAACTCCGTGCTGCAGCCGGGGCACCTCTCCTACTTCAAGTTTGTTGGCCGCGTGGTGAGTGTTATTTGACGTGCATTTCACCCTTTCCTTCTACAAGCACATCCTGAGCGTGAGGGTCATCTTTTTGCTCCTCAAACCCCCTTCTCCCCTTGCCCCACCCACCCACCCAACACCAATACCCACCCAATCCGTGTCTCGAGGTGTGTCAAGGCATTGTGCAATAGGCAGCTGCTAGACTTGCAGCTCGCCCGCTCCTTCTACAGGCACATCCTGGGCGTCAACGGCACCTCCTCACGACCCTCCACCTGTTCTCTTTCCCCACCTGGTCACCCCCCCCGCTCCCCCCGCCCCCCCCCACCAGGTAGCCAAGGCGCTGTAAGATGGTCAGCTCCTAGATGTGCACTTCACGCGCTCCTTCTACAAGCACGTCCTGGGCGTGAAGGTCACTTCCTCATGACTCTCCACCTGTCTTTTCCCCCTCCCCTCTTCCCCCCCCCCACCAGGTGGCCAAGGCCCTGTACGATGGTCAACTGCTAGACGTGCATTTCACGCGCTCCTTCTACAAGCACATCTTGGGCGTGAAGGTCACTTTCCACGACATAGAGGCCATCGACCCCGACTACTACAAGAACCTGCAGTGGATGCTCGAGGTGAGTGCGCTTAGGTCTCCTTGCTCTTCCAGTTGTGGGGTTGGTGTTGTGCAGTTAGTCGCAAGCTTGCTCCGTCCGTGCCCTTCACTGCATTGGAGTCACTCTCCACAGCATAGAGGCCATTGACCCCGACTACTACAAGAACCTGCAGTGGATGCTCGAGACGAGGTGGGGAAAGGGTGTTGTTTAGGGCATTTTCTATCATGTGTCCGCTAGTGCATTGGAGTCACTTACCATGACATAGAGGCTATGGACCCTGACTACTACAAGAACCGGTGAGGTGGGGGGATGGGGTGGGAGGATGAACCGTGTACAGTGGGCTGCATGCATGCCGCTGGGGTGTATGGTGACGGGTTGCATGCTGTTGAGTTCCCAGGGAATGCGCCAGTGGTACAGCTGTTGTTCGAGGGGGGACTGGCGTTGAGTCGACTCAAAAGTCGAATGCGCTCGTGGCCCTGTTGTTGGAGGGGTAAGTGGGAGTCACCGGCACTGGAGATGGTGGGGCGAATTGAATTTAATGTCAGATATATGGTCATCCAGGTGATTTTTTCCGCGGTTTGAAAAAAAACACGGAAAATATATTACCTGGATGATGACTACATGTTTGACATTAGGTTCTGTTTGCAAGCCAGCAACTGTATACTACGCCCCACCATCTCAAGTGCCGGTAACTCCCAGTTTTGCTAAAGCGACATCTGTGGCCTGGATCTCACATTCCGCATGCATGCCAATGTTTCTCACAAGCTCTCTTAGCTGTAGCCAACTGTTGGTATGCTACGGTCGTAAAGAAACTATGGTCTGGTACCTGTGGGTGAATAGTCCTATTAATAGCAAGGAAATTTGGGCGAGGATGATGAAATCTAGGTGGGCAGTACGATGAGTGAGAGGGTCGGCGATGCTGGATGCGTCTTTTTTGTGAAAGTTGCTCTCCATAGAATCTAGCCAGCGGAACTGTCCAGGGTTGAGTAGTGGTTGCGCGCAAATGCATTGTAGGCTTCGATGACCTATTCGTGTTGTCATGTCTGCTCTCATCAGGTGACATCGCCATATTTTGAAAGCGAGCATGATCACAATCTTCTTCATCTCGTATATCAGATCATTTCTCTCAGGCAGGTGTAACATTCGTGACTCTAACGCAATTGGTTGTAAACCCATGCCGTGCTCTAACCTCTCCTTTCCTGCCCCCCTTTCCCCTTCCCCATCTCCCCCTCTCTCCCCCTCTCTCCCCCTCTCTCCCCCTCTCTCCCCCACTCTCCCCCTCTCTCCCCCTCTCTCCCCCTCTCTCCCCCTCTCTCCCCCTCTCTCCCCCTCTCTCCCCCACTCTCCCCCTCTCTCCCCCTCTCTCCCCCTCTCTCCCCCTCTCTCCCCCTCTCTCCCCCTCTCTCCCCCACTCTCCCCCTCTCTCTCCCTCTCTCCCCCTCTCTCCCCCTCTGCCAGAACGACATCTCTGATATCCTGGACCTCACGTTCAGCATGGACGCGGATGAGGAGAAGCGCATTCTGTACGAGCGCACTGAGGTGAGCACGGCGCTTGGGCTCTTGACTCGAGCACTCTTGACTCGAGCACTCTTGACTTGAGCAATCTTGTCTCGAGCACTCTTGACTCGAGCACAATGACAAGGAGAAGCTGATTAGTCCTGCATCATGCTTGGTATTAATGCATTATAGCCGCCATCCACTTGAGCTGATGTCTCTCCCCTGCCGCTCCGTCCCCCCTGCCCCAACAGGTGACAGAACATGAGCTCATCCCCGGTGGCCGCAACAGAAGAGCAACGGAGGAGAACAAGCACGAGCACGTGGACGCAGTCTGGCAGATTACCGCATGACGGCCCCCCTCACGACCTGCTCTTCTTGCCTCACCCATTTCTCTCTCCCTCAGGTGACAGACCATGAGCTCATCCCCGGTGGCCGCAACAAAAGAGCAACGGAGGAGAACAAGCACGAGCACGTGGACGCAGTCTGGCAGATTACCGCATGACGGCCCCCCTTGCGACCTGCTCTTCTTGCCTCACCCATTTCTCTCTCCCTCAGGTGACAGACCATGAGCTCATCCCCGGTGGCCGCAACAGAAGAGCAACGGAGGAGAACAAGCACGAGCACGTGGACGCAGTCTGGCGGATTACCGCATGACGGCCCCCCTCACGACCTGCTCTTCTTGCCTCACCCATTTCTCTCTCCCTCAGGTGACAGACCATGAGCTCATCCCCGGTGGCCGCAACAAAAGAGCAAGGGAGGAGAGCAAGCATGAGTACATGGATGCAGTGGCTGACAGACTACCGCATGACTGCTGCCGCGCCC
This sequence comes from Closterium sp. NIES-67, assembly GCA_027943415.1. Classification (NCBI taxonomy): domain Eukaryota; kingdom Viridiplantae; phylum Streptophyta; class Zygnematophyceae; order Desmidiales; family Closteriaceae; genus Closterium; species Closterium sp. NIES-67. The sequence continues at coordinate 1,466,951 of BQMB01001373.1, read as the reverse complement.
TCCCTGTGTGTCTTCCCTGCTTTCTGCCAACAGGCCACGGACCATGAGCTCATACCGGGCGGTCGTAACATCCCGGTAACGGAGGAGAACAAGCACGAGTACGTGGACGCAGTGGCGGACTACCGGCCGCCATCCCTTTCCTCTATGTCTTCCTTTCACTGCCCCTCCCTCCACCCCTGCCCCCAACAGGTGACAGACCATGAGCTCATCCCAGGAGGCCGCAACATCCGGGTGACGGAGGAGAACAAGCACGAGTATGTGGACGCCGTGGCCGATTACCGCATGACAGCCGCCATCCGGCCGCAGATAGCCGCCTTCATGGAGGGGTTCAACGAGCTCATTCCCAAGGACCTGGTCGCCATGTTCAACGACAAGGAGCTGGAGCTGCTGATATCCGGCCTGCCTGAGATCGACAGTGAGTTATGGGGCTGTCAGTGAGTGCTTGCATGTGTGACTGTGTGTCTGTACTCGAGGGCTTCAACGAGCTCGTCCCCAAGGACCTGGTCGCCATGTTCAACGACAAGGAGCTGGAGCTGCTCATCTGGGGACTGCCTGAAATAGACAGTGAGTGGTGGTGCTGAGTTGGGGGCTGCATCCACTCAGGTGTGATGGGCTTCACGGAGCTCATTCCCAATGGCCTGGTCGCCTTGTTTAATGACAAGGAGCTAGACCTCCTCGTTTCAGGGCTGCCTGAGATTGACAGCGAGTGCTGGAGTCAGGAGCAGGACCACCTCCACGACTTGAGACTGTTGATTTGCTCAAAAGCTGTTGATTCCAGTCGACAACCGGCGCAGCAACACTGACTATGCAGGGTACTCAGCAACCTCGCCTCCTTGCCTGATCCCCCTGCCTCTCCCCTCATCCTTTCATCCCCATCTGCCTCCCTCCCCAGTCGACGACCTGCGCAGCAACACGGACTACACGGGGTACACGGCGGGGTCCCCCCAGGTGCAGTGGTTCTGGGACGTGGTGGCGCACCTCTCCAAGGAGGACCGAGCAAGGCTGCTGCAGTTTGTAACGGGCACATCTAAGGTGAGCGCACTGGCACATCTAAGGGGAGCGCACCGGCACATCTAAGGTGAGAGCACCGGCACATCTAAGGTGAGAGCACATGCACGTACCCGCCCTCACAGGCACATCCAAGGTGAGGCACATTCGCACCCATCCAGCTTTTGATGCCCATGCATGCATGCACCACCCACTCTGCCCCTGCCCATGCTTGGCTTGTGTGCCTGGCTTTTGTGCTGCGTCTTTCGTCTCACGCCTGCGCCCTCTCCACCTTCCTGGCAGGTTCCTTTGGAGGGCTTTAAGGCGCTGCAGGGCCTGTCCGGGCAGCAGCGGTTCCAGATCCACAAGGCGTATGGCGACAACAAGAGGCTGCCCTCTGCCCACACATGGTGCGTTGTGCTACCTCTCCCACTCCTCACTTCCTCGCAATTGCTCTGTTTCTCCCACTCTCCCACTCTCCCAAAGCATTTCTTCTCCAAACCAATCTCCCTCCGGTTTCTCCCTCCCCCTCCTCTCTCTCGAGAATTTCCCACTTATACGGTAGTTGCTCCGTTCCCGTTGTTTGCTCCACGCGCCTCTCGCATCCATCCCTCCGGCACTCCCTCAAGCAAGTTATGCATTGCTTTGGCCTGCTCCCCCCGTGTTCCTCCGTGTCATCGCCCATTCAGCTTCAACCAATTGGATTTACCTGAGTACGGGTCCAAGGAACAGCTGCGGGATCGGCTTCTCTTGGCCATTCACGAAGCCAGTGAGGGCTTCGGCTTCGGTTGATGTAGCCCCCGGTGGATGGATTTGTTGAAGTCGTCTCACCACTGTACGCCATTGTGCGCGTATGGATGTACATTGCAATGATAGCATTGGTGACACTGCTTGCATGGTAGTGCTGAGTACTTTCATGATAAATTGTTTTGTGATTCTTGCAGCTGATTGTAAGTATTTTTCCGTAGTTTTGTGAGATCATGCAGATTGAACGGTGATAGTGGTGGGTTACTCTTATCGAGCTGCGTTGGCCATTTGTGACACTGGTGGAGTTGCACCAGACACCAGCCAATTGCGACGGTCACGGACAATCTGGCATTTTCACACCTATGCAATAAGATCCGCCATGTCATCATTCCAGGTGTCGTTCTGTCACTCAATCCACATCAGTTGGATCTAAGTCACGCGGAAGCTCCTCGACACAGATAGGCACAGAAGTGTGGATATGGAGACTCGTGGTAGCGCGTGACAATGTGGATGACCTGTCATACGACCTTCCTTTCTGGGCCTTTCGAAGCGATTCGCATTGCAGACGTGGCATTGGTCAGAACTCTTTCGCACTCTTCAGCATGTCCTTGCGACTGCTGCGAAGCAAATTCGCCGTTCGCTTGCCATGGCTGCCTCCCTCCCAGCCACTCGCTTCTCCCAGTTCCCTTCCAGCCGTTGAGCTGAGAGGGGAGGGGGGAGGAGAGGAGCAACTGTGAACAGTGCGCACATTCTTTCATCGGACCAGCACTGCACTGCACACATTCAGGCCAGCTTCTTCCGCCATAAATAGCCAGAAGCCTCATTTCCCGGGTAATCTGAACGGCGTTTCTTCGCATCTACAGAGCAGCAGCTAGTCTCCTGCTTCCTGCGACCTCCTTTCATCCATTTCTCACTCTTTCGCTGAGAATGGCTGCTTCCGTCGCTACCTCCTCCAAGGTGGTCGTCGCGCCCCGCGCGGCCCTGTCCCAGGGCAGCAGCGCCGGCTCCAGCTCTGTCAGGGCGTCCGCCGGCATCAGGTCCTTCAACGGCCTGGTCGCTGGTAACAAGGACACCCAGAAGTTCGCCAACATTTTCGCCGTCGAGCATGACATCCACTCCGCCGTCGCCTCGCACGTCGCCAAGGCGGGCAAGGGCACCCGCGGTGTGGTAACCATGGCGAAGAAGAGCGTGGGTTCGCTGACGGAGGCGGACCTGAAGGGCAAGCGCGTGTTCGTGCGCGCAGACCTGAACGTGCCCCTGGACGCGGACTTCAACATCACCGACGACACTCGCATCCGCGCCGCCGTGCCCACCATCAAGTACCTCATGGAGAAGGGCGCCAAGGTCCTCCTCACCTCCCACCTGGTAAGCCACATCACCACCTAGAATTGATGCAATCTTTGGACTGCTAGGTTCATTTTCATCCACTCTGACTTAACATTGCCGAAATCGCCAGTTTTTTTACGTAACATTGTCTACCCATCTAGAGTGACAACTTCTATTTGCTTCCAAATTTCCTCGTTTATCCTCCCTTCATCTCAACCTTTTTGCACCTCCGTCAATTTCCCTTTTTTATAATTCCAGGGTCGCCCTAAGGGTGTGACTGAGAAGTTCCGCCTGACCCCTCTGGTGAACCGCCTGTCGGAGCTCCTCGGCATCAAGGTCGCCAAGACCAACGACTGCATCGGCGAGGAGGTCGAGAAGGCCGTCGCCGCCCTCCCCAACGGCGGCGTGGTCCTCCTGGAGAACGTGCGCTTCTACCCTGAGGAGGAGAAGAACGTCAAGGAGTTCGCCGAGAAGCTCGCCGCCAACGCCGACCTGTACGTCAACGACGCGTTCGGCACGGCGCACAGGGCGCACGCGTCCACCGCCGGAGTGACGGAGTTCCTGAAGCCGTCCGTCGCGGGCTTCCTTCTCCAGAAGGAGCTCGACTACCTCGATGGCGCCGTCACCAGCCCCACCCGCCCCTTCGCCGCCATCGTCGGCGGCTCCAAGGTGTCGTCCAAGATCGGCGTGATTGAGTCGCTCCTGGCCAAGTGTGACATTCTTCTGCTGGGCGGCGGCATGATCTTCACCTTCTACCGCGCGCTCGGGTACAAGACCGGGTCGTCGCTGGTGGAGGAGGACAAGATCGAGCTGGCCACCAGCCTGATCAAGGCCGCCGAGGCCAAGGGCGTCAAGCTGCTGCTGCCCACCGACGTCGTCATCGCCGACAAGTTCGCCCCCGACGCCAACTCCAAGGTTCGTAGCTCGAGGAAATCTCACCAATACTTCTCTCTCTCGCTCTCGCTCTCTCTCTCGCTCTCTCTCTCTCGCTGTTTGGCCACCACCGCCCCACACGTCTTTCGGCGCTCTCAATTTCTTTCCCGAAACAATAATTATGGAGAAGCTCAATCCCAATCCCAATGTAATCTTCACATTGTCATTCGTGAAAGAGCTCTGCCTGATGTTATTGCTCCACTCGCCTCCTCGTGCCTCCCTGCAGATTGTGTCGGCCAAGGACATCCCCGACGGCTGGATGGGTCTGGACATCGGCCCCGACTCCGTGAAGACCTTCAACGAGGCGCTCGACACCTCCAAGACCGTCATCTGGAACGGCCCCATGGGCGTCTTCGAGTTCGACAAGTTCGCCGTCGGTACCGAGGCTGTTGCCAAGAAGCTCGCGGACCTGAGCGGCAAGGGCGTGATCACCATCATTGGTGGCGGTGACTCCGTGGCGGCGGTTGAGAAGGTGGGAGTGGCGGAGCAGATGAGCCATATCTCCACTGGCGGCGGTGCCTCACTGGAGCTTCTCGAGGGCAAGGTGTTGCCAGGTGTTGCCGCTCTTAACGAGGCTTAGATGCTCTTAAATATGTTTTTTTGCCTTCTCCCACAGTTTTGTACAATTTTCGCATTCAAATGAAAATGAAATTCTCTTAGAGCATGTTGTGTTTCATACTGTACGCGACCGTTCTGGACGTTCACAAAACGCCACGAAACCTCACGAGAGCACTGTATGTATGCTTGTGACACACTCGTACTGTTTTTCTGAGGGGGCCGCTATTAGAGGTGAATGGCTGCTGACATTGCACAAATTATTTGGCATTTAGGGTCAGCAGATGTACACCATCAGATGTGACAAAATGGGCCTGAACTTATCTGGAAATACCATGGCATAAACTGGTATTGATTTAGTGGAAAGATGTGACATAATGGGACCTAATGGCAGCCATAATGGGACCCACATGGCTGATTGTTCAGCCATGTGGGCTCTCATGTGAGTGCTGGAGGCTTTTGCTCTCTGCACTAGTTTCCCAGAGGCGACACCCAGCAACATATCTTGCAAATTGATCAGAAGAAGCGATGCCATGAGGTTTGGAGAAGCCCCTTCCTTTGCTTGGGGCTGCTGTTGGTCACATCAGTGAGGTGAGGTGCCGAGCCAAGTTTCCTGCTTTACGAAGCAGATGACCAAGGTGATGAGTGATGACCACGAGAGCTGACAGCGACAGTGGCGACAGCCCCTGGGTTTGGTTGACAGAGCAGAGGATGCATGCGGAAGTCCAGGAAAGTCGAAAACGACATAAACGACATCTCAGGAAAAGTTGACAGCGACATCGGCGAAATTCCACAAAACTCGACAATGACAGCAGTGCAGTCCTGCTGGTGGCGCTCGTTATTTCGCTTCCGAACTGGTTACCATTGAAATCATTCGTTCGCCAGCGAGCAGGGTGTGGCTGGTACATCTCATCCTGTAGAAACGTCCCTAAGGTATTTGCTGGAGGGATGCTGCTCTAAATAGTATTTTGCTTGTTGAACAAGCAAAGATGGATTCTGCACCCCAAAACAACCATGGCGCTGTCAGTTCTGCTGTCGTAACCTAGGTCAGCCGAAGACCGACAGCAACATAGATACCAAGGCCAATTTGACGACGTGTTTATTATTGTGAGGAACACAAGCTCTCGTTCTCCCCTCCGCGAGATTCACCGCGCGTTTTAGGTCAGACAGTTGCATCCCGCTTTTAGGTCGACGAGGTCCTCCGTTCGACCAGCCATGGGGATCTTCAAGTCGTTATTCTCCTTCTGTCTCGGAACCACCTTCGGGATATACGTCGCGCAGACGTACAACTTACCTCCGCTGAGGCTAGTGGTGGACCAAGCGATTTCAGTGGGGAAGCAACTTGAAGACGCCTATAGAAAGCGAGAGCAGGGACGTGATCCAGATGGAAGTAAAGACAAGGAGTAAAGAAAGCGAGTCCCCGGGTTAGGACTAAGTGGCGATTCCTAACTGCTCATCATCTTTGCTGCTAACCCGCTGCACCTGCCAGGCTGCCTGCCGGCCTCTAGTGTGTCCGGTTTATGCTTGCTGCTTTAAGTCACATATACTATGAAGCGTTGGTCAGAATTTAGGGACGAAGCCTGTCTGTAGCGTGTTCGTGCTTGTATTATTTAACTAAGCTTCCACTATACCATTTCCATTATCCAACATGTTCCTCTCTTTTCCTCTCCTCTCTCACAGACCTCCATGTTCCCTTTCAGTTGTCTAAACTTTCTTGAGAGGAGTTGGATGATTTTGGTGACCAGTGCAGTTTATTTATCCTCCAAAACGTTCCTTCTACCAACCTTCAGCCTTTGCCATTTGCACAGTTCCCTTATGCCATTGCCAACCCCTCCCTTTACTGCCTTCACCGTTCCGTTCCTTTCCGTTTTGGGAAATGGATTTCAAAACCAAATTATACATCTAATAAATAGCACGTTACAAATGGTAGCAACCAAGCTACATGGTGGTCTAGCAGAAACCACCCTTATTCCAATTGAATGCAAGCACCTCGTACCATGCTTGAACTGCCTTCCAGCTTGAGATGCCTCGTTATTGAGAGACACTCGTTGCTCTCATGCCTCCAACTTCACTCGTTGGACCTCTCACTGGGCCCTCACTGGGGTCATTGCCCTCTCATTGCCCTCCCATTGCCCTCTCATTGGGCTCTCACCGCCTCGTCCCGCGTCACAGCAGGCAGCTTGGAGTGCCACCTCCACGTGCACATCCTCCTCTCGGGGTCGTAGTGCCAGAACTTGTTCACCAGGAACCGGTTCTTCTTCGCATCCTTCCCCGCGATCCAGTTGTTATGCAAGATCGTGCACCCGTTCTTCAGGCAGTTCCCCAGCACATCCTCATGGTCCCAGTAGTTGTGCACCGCGCCATTCGGGTACACCTTCCTGTCCAGGAAGATGGTTCTCAGTCCGTTGTCCCACTTGCACTCCTCCTTCCCAGCCACTAGATTCTCCCCCTTCACTCCGCACAGGATATCGTAAAAGCTCGGCTGCTCGGACAGCTTCGTCGTGGCGGCATGCGCTGTGATCGCCTCAAACGCCTCGATGGTCTTCTTGTCCGATCGCGCAAAGTAGAACCCCGAGTTGATCCGCCGGATCCCCGTGCCTGGGATCGACCCGTTCGGCTCGTTGCTCTGGATCGGAAACGTCCCCGGGCCGTAGCTGAGGAGGTCAGGGAGAGGGTCGGAGAACCAGACGATGTCGACGTCGGTCCAGAGGACGGAGTAGCCCTGCTTGAGCACCTTGAGCACGGAGCGGGACTTGAGCTTGGTGAACTGACGGAAGCACTGGCTGCCGAACACACAGTCCTTGGAGTTGAGGCCCTGGTACCCCACGCTCACCTGGGAGGAGGGAAAGGAAGGGGGGGCGAGAGACAAACAAAGGGAAAAGGGGAGTTAGTGATTTGATGGGTAAGGCCATTCAGTGCGCGGATGGGGGGTGAGTAATTGTGTTGGCAGATGAAGAGGGTGGGTGCAGAACGGAGGAAGAAAGAAAGGAACGAAGCATGGAAAGCATGGAAAGCATGGTTCAACCGAGCTGGTCTGCCCCTCACCTGCTCATGGTACACGGCCAGCCCCTGCGAGAAGGCGAATCGGTACAAGTCCTCGTCGAGAGCCGCCACCACGAGGTTGTCTGCCAGGCCCAGCCCGCGCAGGCGACACACGAAGCTCATGAGCATCTCCGCGTACCCCATCGTCACGGCCACCAGGATCACCACCTTCAGCCCGCCCGCCTCGCGCGCCACCTGCGGAAGCAGCTGCGCCGCCGTGTGCGGCAGCCCCGCCGCGGATCCCGGGGTGGGAACGGCCTGGATCGAGTAATCCGACTTCTTATCGACGGACACGGCGCCGCAGGTCCACCGGCGGCCCGACGGGTCGATCTTCGGGTCGGACTGGGAGATGTCGACGAAGTTGGAGTACTCGCACTGGCACGTCGCGGGGCGGAGGCGGCGCTGCAGACACATGTTGTTCACGGAGGGCTCGAAGCAGGAGGACATCTTCCAGGGCACGTGGAGAGCCGTGCCGAGCTGGTTGGAGTAGGAGCCGTGGGTCTGCGCGAGATGGATATTGGCGAAAAGCTCCCAGCTGGACTTCTTTCGCGTGCTCCAGAAGTTTTTCCCCGCGAGCGCCGCGCCGTTCTTCGTCGCGTCGGACTCCGCCACGTGCGCGTAGGAATGCGCCACGTGGATGGATGTAACCGCGTCGCTCGCGTCGACGACTTCGCGAAGGCCGGATGCGACGATCTCGTGCGTGAACCAGTTGTCGTACTTGCCGCGCCCGAACGCGAACGGCGGCATGATCCCCGTGTGCAGCTGCACGGGGGAGTTGTTCCACACCCAGAAATCCACCCCGCCGTACGTGTGCAGCGACCCCTTCGCGCGCGCGTACTCCGCAATCTCCTTCTCGAGCGCGGCGGGCCCGCGCGCGCGCGCATTCGCCCACATAGAGGGGAAGAAGGTGTAGGGGAAGTCTTCCGCCACATCCCACCGCGCGGCGGTCATCACCCAGTGGGGGAACGTCTTGTGAACCTTTTTGATGGCATCGAGGGCGTTGTTAAGGAGAATGATATCGCCGTTGATGATCATCGACAGGTCCGTGTCCGCCGCCTGCGCGCGCGCCACGATGCTGTGGAACTGCGGGAGGCCGTAGTAGTTCGTATCTATGGCGGACTCGACGGACACCTGCTTGGGGAAGCGCCGCGCGAGCTCGTCGAACGTCGAGTCGTTCCCGAGGAGGACGATCTTGGGCGACGGCGTGAGGCGCAGCCAGGAGCGCAGCGCGCGCAGCTGGTTGTCCGGCTGGCGGTCCTTGGGATCAAGGATGGAGGAATAGGGCTTCGGCGCGCAGAAGATTGTGAGAGACGGCGCCGCTGTCGGCGCCGGGTCCTGCGGAGCAGGCGCTGCGCCGGTCAAGCTGCCGAAAATGCTGCTGAAGGAGCGGGCTTTCTTGGGCTTGCTGGCGGCGATCATTTCTGCTTCGGCCTGCTTCTGCTTCTTCGCGAAGGCGGAGGATTTTCCGGCTGGCGAAGACGACTTTGAGCTCTGCGAGTTGCGCTTGAATAGGGTAACCCGGCTTTGCTTCGCGACGAGGACGCCTTCCTCGTTCGTCGCGAATCCCGAGTACGAAAGGCGCTGCTCGCAGGAAACGAGCGACGCGGCGGAGATGAGGAGGAGAAGCGCTGCTGTGAGCGAGAATCTGGCGGGTGGCATTTGCCACTGCCGCACTATAGTCGACATGCTAGTAAATTAGAGATCTAACAAATTGCTAGAGAGCCTGAGTGCCTTTCTCTGCGAAACAAAACGATCGAGGGAAGTCGGCAGATTGAGTAAGTAGAGAAGACCTGCTCGAATGCTGAGAAACTGACGAGGCGGCGATCAAATTTGTACCAATTATGGGCGTATGGCTGGTGAGCGAGTCCCTAAAGCTGTTCCCTGGACCTTGGCTATTGAGTGGCTGTGATTGAGTGATGGTTGTGTCCACTGCTCCCCAATGTGCAAGTTTTGTACGTAGTCTATCGGGGGAGCAAGGTTCTACAGGTTAGGCTGGGCTAGGCTGGATCAGGCGACAACTGACTGATGAGCTCAGCAGGGGGGCTGCTGTGGTTGGCCGGTTGGTGGCTTGGGCCATTTGCCCAACATTGCGTGAGGAATACATGCGGCTCGGAGATCCAAATGTGCGACGCGGGAGAGTGAACACCCTGGTGAGCTGGCTCTGGAGCACCTGGTGGTTGGCGAGCGAGGTTGTGGATTCTAATGGCCGATCGACGGCTAAAATTTATGGATCCGCTGAATTTAGCGGCTGAGATCATGTCATCCAGCGCCTCGGAAAGTATGGAAACAGCAAGGCCATGCTTTTCGTAACATATGGCGACGTGTGTGCGACTGGTGGGTGTGGCTGTGACCGACACCTTTGACGACAGCGGAGAAAGGAGTTTGGAAATTGCACCGCTACCGCGTTCGCGAATCATTGAAGCCAGCTGCGCGAAACGGCGACTTCATTTCGCCAAAACGGACGATTGGGTAAACTGACGGCCAGGAATTTCCGCAGCTGTAGGTAATGACGGAGAGGATATTATCCCACATGGTTCCGCCAGGAGTGTGGCCAGCTCTCACTGTCAGGTGACGTGGGAGTGGGGACCTCGAGCAAACTGCCAGGGCGTAATGTGCTGGTGGTGATATCCGCACCAAGAAAGACTTCCTTACTGCTTTTCACCTGTTCGACCAAAGGCTTCAACTTACAAGTGCAACTCCTCCATTTGGTTATAATTAAAATTCATATATTGGTACCAACCAACCAACCAACCAACCACACAACCAGCCCCCCAAATTGCAGCCTTTTTACTCTAATTCAGACATTTTTCAGAGTTTTTTGGGGGGTGTACTCTTTTTCAAAGACCTTTTACACAGACCATTTTTCAGATTGTTGTACCTACACTGATTTTTCAGACCTTTTATCCTAGTGTACTCAAACGCGTCAACCCTACATGGGGGGGATGTTGAAAGAAGGACACTAGGAATTCATGGAATGGCACGAGGGTTTATCTAGGAGAAAGTTACGAGAGAAAAGATGTCGAGAATAGAAGAAAGGGATACAAGGAGGGGGGTTGTACCCTCTACAGTAGGTTTCAGTAACACCTACCAAGCCTACCAATTATATATCAAAGATATAATTTAACACACCCACTAGGCTTGGTAGCCGAAAGCACACCACGCACGGGACACTAAGCCACACACACCCCCTAAGTCTAGCACCCCCATACTCAGTAGCAGCGACGGCTACACCACCCCCCGGTCAACCCCTCGGCGCGTAAGGTGGCGATGTCGACAGCAAGGGCTGCGGCGGCAGCGTCAACAACGGCGGTGGCGGCGGCGTGCGGCGGCGTGGCTCCAACGCAAGCGGTGACATCGGCGGCTTCGACAACAGTGGCGGCGGCGGCGGCGGGGCTCGCAACACTCGGCGGCGCAGCTGGGCTCCGCGACGGTGGGACGGCCAGCGGGTGTCAGCCATCGACTGCGGCGAGGAAGAGGGGACGCAAGGAAGGGGGGGCGGGGCTTCTGCAACACGCCCGTGGCTGGCGTGCGGGCATCAGGACCGGCGGTGCATGAGACGTTACGCGGCCCGCTGCCGCCCATCGACGCCGCCACTGCAGCATAACGTCGCCTCCACAGCGCGGCGTCGATGCCGCGGCGGTACGTCGACGCTGCGACGGCGGATCGACACCGTCGTCGCGGTGTCGCGTCGACGGCACGCGTCGGGGTTGCGACGGCAGCACCTCGACGCCATCACTGCAGCGCGGCAAGGCCACGACGGCGGCACGAAAGTAGCGGAAATGACAATACGCGGCGGAAGCGTGGGGAGCAGGCCCCGGAAGGGCAACCTGCTCTGTTACCATGTTGAACGAAGGACACTAGGAAGCCATGGAATGGCACGAGGGTTTAGCTAGGAGAAAGTTATGAGAGAAAAGAGGTCGAGAATAAAAGAGAGAGGGATACAAGGAGGGGGGTTGTACCCTCTACAGTAGGTTTCAGTAATACGTACCAAGCCTACCAATTATATATCAAAGATGAAATTTAACAGGGGAGACTCTAATTCTGTCTAATACCGGTACCGTGATTGGGGGGAGTGTAATTTGCGCTGGTACCCCTTCGGAGGGCGCTGGTTAACCCTTAGCCAAAAACAAGGCGCGATGCTTGCTTGTTGTGAGGGCACTACTTGTCGTGGCATTGTCATAACCTTCTCGATCCTCTCTCTATCTCTAGGGAACGTACTGGGGAGGCTTTCCTCGGGGAAGGTGGATATATGGAGCCTAATTGTCACAGAATCGAATGTGTCGAAGAAAGATTGCACTATCGATTGATAGAAGGCGCTTTTATACTTCCATAATACATCAGGTAACCAGGTTTATCATATCCACGGGAATAGACCCTTCTAGAAAATAGAATCACCCTGCGTATAGCCACGCGAGGCTATTGGATTTAAGGGATTACGACGAGATTACGCTGAATATAGCCCGCCAGTACTTCCCGAGCCTGGTCGTTGATATAATTATAATAACAAAATAAACCAAAGGATAATGGAAAGTGGAGAATAGGAAACCAAAGAAGATGGGATAAAAAGAGAGATGAAATAGAAAGGAAATAGGGAAAGGGACAAGTGGTGTAACGGGATCGTACTCTCACACTTCCCCCCCTCAAAGCTGGGTGGTAGAAGTAACATCCTGCTTGACAAGGTAGTCATGAAGAGGACGACGGGCATTACCCATGTCGGTCTCAGGTACCCAGCTGTCCTCAGAAGGATCATAAGCCTTCCAACGAATGAGAAGCTCCACGGCGCCATTCCGACGATGGCGGTGTCCAAGCACGGACTCCACATCGTACTCGGGTTCATTCTGGACGAGGACGGGCGGCGGTTGGCGTCCGACGAAGATCGTGTTCGGATCCCGATAGGGCTTCAGAAGTTGGACATGGAAGGCGTTGTGAATCTTCCAGGTAGCTGGCAGGCGTAAGCGGACAGTAACAGGACTGACCTGTGCTTCAACGAGGAAAGGCTTGCAGAAGTGAGGTCGAAGTTTAGATGGGAGATGGCTGATGTCAAGGTTGCGGGTGTCGAGGAGCACCTAGTTTCCCATGGTAATGGGGTGATCGTTGCGATGGCGACCGGCATGGCGCTTCTGTTGCTGTTGGATGTCGAGGAGGCACTTCTGGGTCCGATCCCAAAGCTGATGCATGGTTGTGATGAAATCGTGTGCAGGTTGTACTGTAGCTGATGTTGTCGGTTTCCGTGGTGTGAGTGGGTGGCGTCCGTAGCAGAGGAAGAACGGTGTCTGTCAAGTAGCGGCATGAGTAGCGTTGTTGTAGGCAAACTCGAGAACGGGCAGCTGTAAGTCCCATTTGGAAATCTCGTCCTTGCAGGCTGCTCGGAGGAGTTGCTCGACGATCTGGTTGAGGCGCTCGGTCTGTCCGTCTGTCTGCGGATGGTAGGCGGATGACATGGCGAGTTTGGTCCCGAGCAGAGACATCAGTTCCTGCCAGAACTTGCTGGTGAACTTGGGGTCTCGGTTGGAGATGAGTGTGGTTGGAATGCCATGTTGTGAGATGGTGTAGCGAACGAAGAGTTGTGCTATTTCTTCGGTGCGTGCTATCGTGTGTGTCGGGATGAAGTGTCCCATTTTGGAGAATTTGTCGATGACGACAAGGATGGCGTCATGACCGCTGGTGGTAGGTGGTAACACGGTGATAAAATCCAGGCTAACCACTTGCCATGGTTGTTCTATGACAGGAAGAGGCTGCAGTAGTCCTGCCTTCTTCTGCTTGCTGCTCTTCATCCGTTGACATGTATCACATGAGGTGACAAATTTCTGAACATCTTCTGCCAAGTGGGGCCAGTAGTAGTGCTTTGCAATACCGATCAGTGTCTTATTGCTACCAAAGTGTCCTGCGTATAGGACATCGTGGTATTCTTCGAGTAGTAACTCGCACAAAGGAGGGTAATTAGGTACCCAGATTGTTGTTGATCCTTTCCGATACGCGATGTCACTGTCCCACTGTAGCAGGTGTCGCTTCTCTACCAAGGGAATTTCGGGGTCGATGGTGTACCCGTGTGTGAAGACTCCCTTGATTAGTGGATTCATCCCCTCAACCTGGAGAGCGGCGACGTGTGCAGGCTGGCTAAGAGCGTCTGCTTTGTTTTTGTGGCCGGGCTTGTACACGATGTCGTAGTGGAAGTGTGTCTCAAGGAAGTCAATCCACCGGACCTGCCGCCTGGAAAGGTTTGGTTGTGTCTTCAAATATTTCAGGCAGCAGTGGTCGGTGTAGACAGTTGTTTTTCGTCATTCGAGATAACATCTCCATGCTTTGAAGGTGATCACGATAGCAAGGGCCTCTTTGTCGTGTATCGGGTAGTTTAGTTCTGCCCTATGTAGTTTTTTACTAAGGTAGGTGATTGGTTGCAGTCCATTCCCCTGGTCTTGCATCAAGACTGCTCCCACTGCCTGGTCACTGGCATCAACTTCGATGATGTAGTCGCGTTCGGGATCTGGCAAGATGAGTACTGGTGCGGACGTGAGTGCTTGTTTCAGCTGCTCCACGGCTTCCTGATGCTTCAGCTCCCATTTATAGGGCGTGTTCTTTTTTAGCAGATTCGTAAGTGGTGCTGCGATTTTTGCGTAGTGTGGCACGAACCTGTTGTAATAATTAGCGAAGCCTAGGAACTGCTGCAACTCCTTCACGTTCTCTGGTGTCTTCCACGTGCGTACGGCTTCGATTTTCTTGGGGTCAGCGTGAAATCCTTGAGCACTCACCGTGTGTCCTAGGAATTGGACTTTCTTGAGGGCGAATTCGCTCTTGGACGGTTTGATGTAGAATCGTTCTCGTCGAAGAATCTCGAAGACGCGTCGCAGGTGTTTGACGTGCTGTTTCAAGTCGCGTGAGTAGATGAGGATGTCGTCCAGGTACACCACCACGCATTCGTCCAAAAGTGGCCGTTGGATATGATTCATTTCGGCTTGGAACGTTGCCGGTGCGTTGGTGAGTCCGAACGGCATTACCAAGTACTCGTACAATCCGTACCGAGTTCGGAAGGCAGTTTTATGGATGGAGTTATCCGCCATTCGTATCTGCCAGTATTCGGACCGCAGATCTAGTTTGGAAAATACCGTAGCTCCCCGAAGCTGGTCAAGCAGGTCATCGATGCGTGGTATCGAATATTTATTCTTAATGGTCTGCTTGTTGATTGCCCGGTAATCGATGCACATGCGCAGGCTTCCGTCCGGTTTCGGGGTGAAGAGCACTGGGGCACCATATGGTGAAGTGGATGGTCGGATGAGCCCTTTGGCTAGGAGATACTTGATCTGTTTTTTCATGTCGGTCAGCTCTGTAGGGCTGAGCCGATATGGTGCTCGAAAGGTCAGCTTCGAAACAGGTTCCTCCACGAACACGTGTTGATGCGTTCGGTATGGCGGTAGCTCGTTTGGAAGATCGTCGGGAAGGACGTCCTGGAACTCCTTCAGTAACTCTTTGATTTTTTGTGGAGGTTCCGTTTTTTCCTCTCCGTCATTTTCCACTATGGTTGCTATCGCCAGGAACCTGATGTCGGTTCGCTTCACGTCCTTCTCGAATCGTGCGAGTGTCTCCACTGGGATATCTCCTATATCGTCCCAGTTAGGTAGCTGTAATCTCCTTCCATTGTTGTAGATACTTGCGGTACGGTTCACCCAGTTGATCTCAGGGTTGAATCTTTTTAGGAAGTCTCGCCCGAAGATCAAGTCAAGCCCTTTGATGTTGGTGATGGGGAGTGCAGGTCTCCAGCGCAGTGGTCCAATTTGTAGGTGTAATACTGCTTCGGCGTGTACTGGTAACTTGCTTCCATCCACCATCATTGCAGAGAATCCTGAAGGCTTGTACTCTTCCCGAAGTCGGTCGATTACTGCCTTGTCGCAGACGGTGTGCGATGCTCCGCTGTCCACGAGTGCTTGGAGGCGTCGTCCTTTGCAGATGACCTCGAGCACGAGGGGCGGTCGTCGCTCGAAGTACCCAAAGATAGTTTCATTAATAGGGTCATAGGGCACATCCCAATATTCCGTACACACCTTTTCGTTGCTATCTACTCCAGAGCTGGCAGCTGGCCGAGGCTGCTTGGAGAACGGCTCTTCTCCAGGGCCCGGAGATTCTTTGACGACTGTGCGCGTCATTGATGCCGAAGTTGCTGAACTGGATGCATCCAGAGGAGGAGTTCGGGGTTTTTGCAGCTTCTTGTAGACCCCCAGCTTCCTCTTGAGCTGCTTCAGCTCCACTGTCGTCTTCCCTGGAGAACGGGTAGTCGTTGTGGGCTGGTGTCCGGAGAGGACGTTGACTCCGTGGAAAGGTCGGCTTCTTTCCACACTCCTTAATTTTTTCCCCAAGTTGTCCGGTACCGGTATAATCTCTACAGCTTTCTGCTTCTTCTGGAGTCCCTCCCGAATTTTCTCCAAGGCTCTAGCCCCTCGAGAATCATAATTTTTCATTAAAGCATCTTTGTAGGATAACTTTAACGAATCCTTATAATTTCTTGGGTCTTCAAGGAGTTTCCCCGTCTCGGCAGAGTCTTTTTACGCGGAGTCGGATTTTTTCTCGGCGATTTTCCCTGGCGAAGACTGGTCGTAGGGTGGAGATTTCCCCCCATCATTTCCTCCTGCTCGCGTCGAATCAGCTTCGTCGAAGTTGATTTTTATGGAATCCCGCGACCGCTTCTATATCTTTTCTTTTTCGCCAGCTAGATCCGCAATCACTCGCGACTCCCGTTTTTTGTCTTCTGATCGGCCGAAGGATTTCCGCCACTGTTGCGTGCCTGATACTCTGCGCGTGCGGCTTTCATTTTGCTGCAGTCGAAGATTCGATGGCCAGGCACCCAGCAAAAATCACACGTATAGTTGGTGTTCTTCGGACGTGGCCGCCCGTCAAACCTGTCGATTTCCATCGGGTCGGCGAACGTGGTGTGAGCCGAGCAGTCGCCCTGTCGCATACTGCCGACGTGCGCCCGTCGTGTCCCGGCGTTGACCATGTCGAAGCACTGTAGCTCGCGTAGTTTGATGCTGCTACCTGTCGTTTAACTTCAATCTTCAGCCCAGCGAGATAAGACTGTACTTTTTCCCCTTCGGTTAGGTCGGGAATGCGGTTATAAAATTCTTCCATCTGCTGCGTGTACTGTGCTACACTCGTGAACTGTCGATGTCGATGATTTTTTCCTGGGCAAGGAAACCTGAATTAATTGGCTCGAAGCGTTTCAGAAGGTCGGTGCGGAACTGCTGCCACGTGGCTTCACCGTGGATGAAGGTGCTGTTGCCGCCGATCCACTCGAGTGCCGGCCCTCGCATGAGTGTCGCCGCGAGTCGTACGGGTTGTCCGTCCCAGACCGGCGAGCTCCATCCGACGGCTGCGAAGTAGATCTCCATCCCGGCGATCCATCTGCGTGCTTCGGATTTTCGATCGCTCAGATCGAACGGCTCAGGTGGGCGCGATTTTGGAGCCTCGAGAAACTGTTGCAACTGCTGCGTCGTCGACGTTGTCGAGTCGTGCTGCGCTCCGGTGAGTCAAGTTACTCGCTCGAACTCGTTTCGGCACGCTTCGTAATCCGCTCGCATCTCCTCCTGAAGGGTTGGGGGGGGGGGGGGTAATTTACAAAACGCGGAGCTGGTGCTTACCAGAATCGGCGCCGAATTCATCACCCCCGGCGGTTTTTCGAGGCAGGTTTTCCCGCTGCTGCTGCTTTGTTGAGCGCGGCCGAGTGAGAAAAGCTCTGATTACCAAGTGTCACAGGATCGAATGCGTCGAAGAAAGATTGCACTATCGATTGATACAAGGTGCTTTTATACTTCCATAATACATCAGGTAACCAGGTTTATCATATCCACGGGAATAGACCCTTCTAGAAAATAGAATCACCCTGCGTATAGCCACGCGATGCTATTGGCTTTAAGGGATTACGGCAGGATTACGCTGGATATAGCGCGCCAGTACATCCCGAGCCTGGTCGGTGATATAATTATAATAACAAAATAAACCAAAGGATAATGGAAAATGGAGAATAGGAAACCAAAGAAGATGGGATAAAAAGAGAGATGAAATAGAAAGGAAATAGGGAAAGGGACAAGTGGTGTAACGGGATCGTACTCTCACACTAACCCTCCTGATGACATCCATTATTGTCCCAGTGGTTAGGACTGGTGACTTTATAACTTGGTATTAGAGCCATCCGAGGTTCAATTCTTGGTGTAGACGCCATCCTAGCGAGGGGGTGTATCGTGGCACCGGGATAACCCTGTCAATCCCCTCTCTATCTCTAGGGAGGGAACTGGGGAGGCTTTCCTCGGGGAAGGTGGATATATGGAGCTTAACCCTCGTGATGACATCCCTTCTTGTCCCAGTGGTTAGGACTAGTGACTTTATGACTCTTCTGGCCCTTCACCAAAATCAAAGGGCAGTGAGTAGGAGGTGGGTGGGAGCTGTGGGATTGAGGTAGCTGACTGGACCTTCACAAAAATCAACACCCAGTTTGTGCTGTGGCGGTCTGAGGGGCCGATTGGCCCTTCACAAAAAAGGTATGATTGCTGGGGGCGTGATGTGTGTTGCGGTTTGTGTGTGCGAGTACGCCCATTGGCCCTTTACGAGACTGCCACCTGGATGGCACTGATTTCCCCTGCAATTTGGATTTGCCCCCCTTTCTGCCCCATCCCACATTGGTTCCCCACACACAATTCGCCACGAACCAATATCTTCTCCACCCACCAACCGATTTCGTCGCCCAAGCTGTATCAAAGTTAACGTAATGACTAGAACAATGACATACAAGGGAATATAACCTAGTGGATTGTACTCCCTAAGGCACAACCCTATATAGTCTATAATAATATACAAAGGTATGTTTGGCACACCCCCTAGTATGGATAGGGGCAGTGCCTGGTGAGAGACAAGCAGCTGTTGCTGCGGCTGCTTCTGCTGCTGGTCAAGTGACGGCGCCTGCTGCTGCTGCTGAGGCTGCTGCTCCGAGGCACCAGCCCCAGCCCCCTCGTCAATTCTACCAGCGGGCCAGCCACCTCCACCACTGCCTCCACCCCCCCCTCCGCTACCGCCGCTGCGCCCAGCCTTGGGGCAGCGTCCCTTACCCGGACGAAACTGCACTGCGGCGGCTGTCTACACAGCAGGAGCTGTCTCAGCGACAACAGCAGAACCGTCAGAGTAAGTGCACTGAGCGGGGGCACAGCCCTGAAAGATAGAGACCGGCATGGTATCGCTAGACTGGGCGATAGAGCGCTGGCAAGTCTCTACGACAGACAGGGTGTCGACAAAGTCAGTGAGGGTGAGTTCAGCGGGGTGGAGACTAGGGAAGTGATCGCGGGCGGTGGCAAGGCGGTCAGGGAGGCGGGTGGCAAGCAAGTAGAGGGTAGAGTAGATGGGGGGCTGAAACACACGAAGCTGGGCCTTAGTGCAGGCAGCACGCCATGTCGTGTCTAGCATGCACAGGCGGGCGGGCAGGTCAGCGACAGTAGGGAAAGACGCGAGATCAGGAAAGAGCATGGGCAGGATCAGGCGACCGACAGAGGCAGAGGGCGGGGTGGAATAGCGCGCGACAACAGCCTCTAGGATCTCCTGCACAGTCCTGATCGACCTAAAGCGGGGGCGCTCGGACAGGGGGAGGGCATGACTAATCGCAAGCTGTGCGACAGCGTCACGCGACAACCAGACAGTGGGGGCAAGGGCAGCAGCGGCAGCGGACTCATGGTCAGCAGACGTGGGGTCAGCGGGTAGAGCGGCAGGGGGGTCCGGGCAGGGGAGCGTACCGTCGATGTGGACGGCCAGGGAGTGGCTGTCCTGCCGCTGACCAGTCAGGTGGTGGCGGAGGTCGACGAGCCACGAGTCGAACTCAACCGGCTGCCCCTCCGCATCGAAACGCATGACCGAGACCGCCATGATGGTCGCTGCAGCAGCAGAAAGGCGGTACTGGGCGACCGGGTGCGGCGGGAAGCAGTGATGTTCGGTGCAGTGTTGTAGAGTGCGGTATACGGAGGTGCAGTACGGTAGGGTGCGGTGCAGTGCAATGTAGTACGGTGCGGTACCAGGCGCACGTCTTGGAGACGGAGCCGCGGGCGGCGAGGCGACAGGGCCGGCTAGGCGGGGAGGTGACGCGGCCGGCTAGGCTACGGGGCCGGCTGTGCACCAGGGCCGGCTAGGCGACGGGGCCGGCTAGATGACGGGGCCAGCTAGGGGACGGGGCCGGTCGGGCGACGGGGCCGGCTAGGCGACGGGGCCGGCTGGGCGACGGGGCCGACGAGGCGACGGGGTCGGCTAGGAGGCGGGGCCGGCTAGGAGGCAGGGCCGGCTGGGCTACAAGGCCGGCGAGGTGACGGGGCCGGCTGGCGACGGAGCCGGCCAGGCGACGGGGCCGGCTAGGCAGCGGGGCCGACTAGGAGGCGGGGTCGGCTAGGAGGCGGGGCCGGCCGGGCTACGGGGCCGGCTAGGCGACAGGGCCAGCTAGGCGACGGGGCCGATTGGGCGACGGGGCGTGCTAGGCGACGGGGTCAGCTAGGAGGCGGGGGCGGCTAGGAGGCGGGGCCGGCTGGGCGACGGGGCCTGCTAGGCAACGGGGTCGGCTAGGAGGCAGGGCCGGCTGGGAGGCGGGGCCGGCTTGGAGGCGGGGCCAGCTAGGGGACAGGGCAGGCTGGGCTACGGGGCCAGCTAGGCGACAGGGCCGGCTAGGCGACGGGGCTGGCTAGGAGACGGGCCAGCACGTGCGGGAGGGGACCGGGGTGGCTAGAACCTAGGGAGGAAGCGCTGGTGGGCAGGGGGACCTAACCTACTCATGATACCACATCAAAGTTAACGAAATGACTAGAACAATGACATACAAGGGAATATAACCTAGTGGGTTGTATTCCCTAAGGCACAACCCTATATAGTCTATGACAACATACAAAGGTATGTTTGACAGCTGGCACGTGAAAATATTAAACGGGGGCTGGGTCTGGGCATGCCCGAGAAGTTTGAGGGCAGTAGGAAATGGAAATCAGCGTTAATTTCCTGGGTGACTCTGATTGATCAGACAAAGAATCTCTCGTCACTCTGTTTTTTCTTAGTACTTTTTCTTAGGGGCAACTCTGACGGCCATACCAAGGTACGGGAGGAAAGTCTGATGAATCAGACAACCCCAAAACCAATTTGGGGGCCTGCACACAACCATCAAGTGTTTCTACCAAATGCTTCATGAGTAGAACGATATACTGTGTTTTCATATGTTTAATTACTTTCCTCGTTTTCGCGACCCTCCTTGCCGTTGCCTTTCCCCCGCATTTGCCGCATTCATCCCTCGCCCAGCTCCTCTTTGCTCATCTTGTCTATCTCCCCTCATTCCCCTTGTTTCCCGTCTCCCTCCACCACGCTCTCGTCCTCCACCCATCCCTCTTCTCCTTCTTGCCTCACGCTCCCTATCCTTCTTTGCCATGGCATCTTCTCGAGCCAATTTCGTGAGGCTGGGCCTATAGAGCAGCGCAGTGCGGCCAATCAGGCCCACCACCTGCGCTGCTAGTTTCTCTTCCAGAACCTGCCCCACCTCCCAAGCCTCATCCGGGCAGTTGTCAGAAATCTTTATCTGAAACAGCACAAGGAAAATGGGTGAGGAAGCAGAGAGAAACATAAGTGACCAATGCACAAGACTGCAAACTAGGGCTAAAAACAAAGGGCTCCGTGCGTGTTCAAGACTGGCAACCTCCCACCTTGAGCAATTCATGCTTCTCCAGGCCGTCATGCAATGACGTGATGACGGTTGACGTCACACCCCACTTGCCGATCTGCAAGCGATCAATCACCCCATCACAGCCCAGGGCAAATACAGGAGCAGATGCACGCAAGTCAAGAGCAGCAAGGGCATTTTGACAGCTGGCCAGGGACATTGGCAGCTCCCACATGAGGCAGCTTCCATGGCAACAGCGCCAGAAACTGCTGTGATTCTACCTACTTCTGTAACCTGTTCTAACTGCTGTGCTTCTAGGCTCTAAAGTGACCCTGCGGTGGCCTCATACTGACTCCCAGGCGCTGGTTTTCACAAATCCTGCAAAACCCCAGCCGTCCAGAGACCCTCAGGTTGCAAGAGACCATAAACCCCGGTTCTTAAACCCCGCCTTCCAATGACATTCACACATCCCTGAGCCCCAACGCCCCCTTCCTGCCTCCACCAGTCAAACCTCCGCAAAACCCCCAACCCTTAAGACAACACAAGCACGATGGCAGCAGCAGCATGTGGGGAGGTCTCGCGTGGGGGAGGTCTCACCTGGTGCGTGCTTATCCGGTTGCCCATGCGGTGCGCATACGCGCGCAGCTCCTTCCGCTCCGCGTTCCCCAGCTTCCCCCCCAGCGGCCCTGCGGGAGATGATCCACCCTCTCCCCCTGGTGACAACCCTCCCCCGCCCTCCACTGACGAAAGCGAGCTGCTGATGCTGCTGCCGTACGCGTTACTGGTGCTGCTCTTATCGATTCTGCCTGCCGCCTCCTCCAGCCACGCATCGTCGCCGTCCGTTGCGTCTTTCTCCAGCCAATCCTCATCGTCGCCCTCGTCGAACCCGTCGATCGCATCCTCGTTACTGAGTCGCCTCGATAACGAAAGATCATCTGTCTCTTCTGCCAACCCTGCCTTCGCTGTCCTGCTACTCGGTTCTCGAGTCGATCTCGCCTCGAAGGTAAGTCTCGCGCGCGAATAGCCACCACGCGCCCAGCCGTCGCACGGAAGCGCGACGGTAAGGAAGCGCTCCTCCGAGCGCGCGCCTGTCACGCGTAGTGCGGTCGCGCTAGAACGCCCTGCGCTGCCGCTGCTGCTCGTATTTGCAAGCATCGCGCTACAGATGCCCGTTTTGGCGCTAACCTCCCCAGAGCTACCGGTGCAACTCGGCGCAGCCGAGGTCCAAGACGCAGACGCTGTTAGTCGCGATGACGCTGCTACGGCCGCCATAGTTTTGGCTCGCTCGCGCGAGTCGGATGGGAAATGGCGAGACGGAGGGAGTCGAAATGGGTGAAGCGGGACAGGAGAGGAGCGAACCCGTTATAAGGAGGGCATTTGATTTTGTAGATTATCGGTGAGAGGGCTTACTATCTGTTGTGCACGGCCCGCATAAAACGACCAACTAGACCCTATTCAGCTTCATTGATTTGACATGCATTTACAATTTTGTATTCTTTGGCATGGGCCATAGCAATCACAACAATCCTTGGAAATGATTTAAACGACTTATAGTAATGCATTTACAAGCAAGTGAAAGCTCACTTAAGCAATTGGAGAACTAGAAGCAAGGCTCACTCACACACGTAGGTCCACTCAAGACCAATGAAAGGAAGGCATCACCACACCCTACCACACCATGAGATGAGACCCCAGATATCCTGAATCCCCTTTCACAGCTAACTCGCATACTCTTTATAACTCTAACAGGGTAATGCTCAGAGTGCCCGATGGATGGTTTGTCGCCTGCAGACTTCCCTGAGGCGGTTGAGCAGCTTCTCCGGTGTCAGCGGCTTGCTCAGGAACTCGTCAAAACCCTTTTGCGCGCACTTCACCATGTACCCGTCTGGAGGGGGGGGGGGGGGTTTGGGGGGGAGGGAGAAGGGAACAGAGATGGGGGGGGGGGGAGAGAGGGGCCTCTCTGAGTCGGTTGAGCAGCTCCTCTGGCGTCAGCGGCTTGCTCAGGAACTCGTCAAAGCCTTTCTGGGTGCACTCCACCATGTACCCGACAAGGGAGCTAGGGGTGGGTTCAAAGCAGAGAGCTTGGAAGGGTACAGAAATTGGGAGGGAGGTTGGGGGGGGAGGGGAAGGGGTAAAGGAAGGGGTTGCTCCAGAACCGCGCTCACTGGAAGAATGTCCGACGATTTGCTCGAGAACTCATCAAAGCCCTTCTAGGCACACTTCACCACGTAGCCATCTGGGGAGGAGGGGAAAGGGAACAGATATGGGATGGGAAGAGAGATCGGGGGAAGGGGATTCGGGTCAGATCCATCTGCACCACCAGGTCAAACTGCTCATGGGTCAAATTGCGCATTCCGATCTCACACATAGGTGTTTTGAGGCGCCGAAACGGGAATTCTCTCACCTGGCACATTGGCCGTCACAGCAAAGATCAGAGTGGCCTGCTGTCTGGGTTCCGCCAGCTCCTCCCACTCGCGGAACTGCTCCACGGCCTTGATGCCATCCATCCCATCCATCACCGCCACGTTCAGATCCATGCAGGGGTGCTCTCATGTGCCGAAAAATGCTCTCACCTGAGACATTAGCAGTGACTGCGAATATCAGAGTGGCCTGCCGTCTGGGTTCAGCCAGCTCCTCCCACTCCCTGAACTGCTCCACCGCCTTGATGCCATCCATCACCGGCATGTTCAGATCCATCAGCACCAGGTCAAACTGCGGCGGCACCTCCGCGCCGTCCTGCGCGCCCCCTGCGGCTTCTAGAGCCGCCTCCTGCGCCTGCAGCTCGGGGTCCGTGCCCCCGCGCATGAGGTCCAGGGCGTCACGGCCGTTGCGCGTGAGGGTGACTCGACAGGAGAGGGTTTCCAGCAGTTGCCGGCTGATGGTGCAGTTGACTATGTCGTCCTCCACTACCAGCACCTGGGGGAATCGGGGGAAGGGAGTGAGGGAGAGGGAGCGACGGAGAAGAAAGAGAGTGTAGAGCAGCGGCTGGCAAATGATGGCGCAGTTGACGATGTTGCCTTCGACTGCCAGCACTGAATGGATGGGCAAGTTGACGATGTTGCCTTCGACTGCCAGCACTGAATGGATGGGCAAGTTGACGATGTTGACACGGGACACAGGGGAGACTGGCAGATGGCCGGAAGAATGGGGGGGGACAGGGACCAGTTGTAGTTTTGAGGCGCCTCAAAACAAGGCCGGAAGAAAGGGGGGAAGAAAGGGGGAAAGAAAGGGGGGAAGAAAGGGGGGGAGAAGGGGGAAGAAAGGGGGGAAGAAAGGGGGGAAGAAAGGGGGGAAGAAAGGGGGGAAGAAAGGGGGGAAGAAAGGGGGGAAGACAGGGGGGAAGAAAGGGGGGAAGAAAGGGGGGAAGAAAGGGGGGAAGAAAGGGGGGAAGACAGGGGGGAAGAAAGGGGGGAAGAAGGGGGAAGAAAGGGGGGAAGAAAGGGGGGAAGACAGGGGGAAGAAAGGGGGGAAGAAAGGGGGGAAGACAGGGGGGAAGAAAGGGGGGAAGACAGGGGGGAAGAAAGGGGGGAAGAAAGGGGGGAAGAAAGGGGGGAAGAAGGGGGAAGAAGGGGGGAAGAAGGGGGAAGGGGGGGAAGGGGGGAGAAGGGGGGAAGAAAGGGGGAAGACAGGGGGAAGAAAGGGGGAAGACAGGGGGGAAGAAAGGGGGAAGAAAGGGGGGAAGAAAGGGGGGAAGAAAGGGGGGAAGAAAGGGGGGAAGAAAGGGGGGAAGAAAGGGGGGAAGAAAGGGGGAAGAAAGGGGGGAAGAAAGGGGGGAAGAAAGGGGGGAAGAAAGGGGGAGACAGGGACCCCAAGAACCCCCGGAACAACTGCTAGCACACCTGCCCCCAGCCCAGCACCGCAAAGCACCCACCTTGAACCCCCAAATCAGCTCCCCATCTTCCCCTGGCAGCGACTCCAGGAACGCCCCCCCCCCCACCCCCCACCCCCCCCGTGAACACACCTTGAGCCAGGCGACTTTGAGCCGATTGAACAGCGCCCTTGCACCCACCTTGAACCCGCGGATGAGCTTCTTGCCCTCCTCTGGCAGCGACTCCAGGAACGCCGACCCCCCTGTGAACGACTTGGCTCCTCCCGCTGCTCCCATCAGGTTGGCCGCTGAGAGGCAGCGGGCTCCATGGCTTCGACACTGCCAGCACACCCCCACCAACCCAGCAAGGCAAAGCACTCACCTTGAACCCGCGAATCAGCTTCTTGTCCTCTTCTGGCAGGGATTCCAAAAACGCCGACCCCCCAGTAAATGACTTGGCTCCTCTCGCTGCCCCCATCGGGTTGGCCGCTGTGAGAGGCAGGGGGCTCCACGGCTTCGACACCGTCAGCACACCGCCCCCTGCGCCCCCTCCTGCCCCCCCTCCTGCCCCTGCTCCTCGCTCCCCCCCTCCCGCACCTCCGCCCCCACCTCCTCTTTCGAGGCCTCTGTCCCCCCCTCGGGGCGATAAAGAGAGGTCCATCCCCGCTGTAGAGCCACTCGCTTCAAGAAATAGGGTCTTTGTGGGGCCTCCAGCGCTCCCCCCTCGGCTTAACACTCCCCTCTCTCCCCTCTCGCCCTTTTCTCCTCTCTCTCCCGTCTCCCCGCGATCGCCCTTTTCTGCTGAGTTAATCCCTCCCCCATCACCCCCTCCTCCTCTGCCCCCTTTTAGTCGGTCGTGCGACTTGGGCACGCTTCGCGAACGATTGTACTGGCTGGGATCCGGCACGGGCAGGTGAAAAAGTTCCTCCCGCGAGACTTTTGAAGCAGTTGCTGCCCTTTTGTACACGGGGGCGTGTACGCTCCTATCCACAACGCTCCCACCATCCTCCTCCTCCTCGTCGTCCTCCTCCTCTTCCTCCTCTTCCTCCTCTCCCTCCTCTCCCTCCTCCTCCTCGTCATCATCGTCATCATCTAACACTTTCCTAAGCGTCGCTGCTGTAGGCCCGTCAAGCACCGAACCAACCCCCGAACCAGCACCCGAGCCTGCCTTCTGCTTCACCTTTTGCCCCGTATCAAAAAACGATCCCGACCCTCCCCTGCACCCCCCCTCCCCTCCACTCCTCTCCCATCCATAGCCCTCCCCTCCATCCCTCCACTCCCCCCTAAAGCCCGGTCCAGCACTGCAGCACGCCGAGCGGCAGCAACAGAGGCAGAGGAGGAGGAAGCAGCAGAGGCACCTATGGCTGATAGCCCCTTGCTCATACCCATGCCCATGCCCATGCCCATGCCTAGGCGAGTGGAGGGCCCGTGTGATGCTGCTGCTGCTGCTGATGCTGCTGAAGCCTGCCTCTCCATCTCCACCCGCATCTTGACTATCTGCTGCACCTCCTCGTTGGAATCCAAACTGCTGGCAGGAGGGTGGGAGGGTGGGAGGGTGGGAGGGGGTGAGGAGGTGGGAGAGGAGAGCGGAAGGAGGGGGGGGAAGGTGGATGCCTGGTGTGCTGCTGATGCTGCTGCTACCACACACAGCACAGCACAGTACCGTACCTGTTCTACCGTACCTGTTCTACCGTACCTCTTCTACCGTACCTCTTCTACTGTACCTGTTCTGCTGGCTCGACTCTTTCGACAGCCCGTCCATTTCATTGGCGAACTCCCCCGGGAGCCACCGGCTGTTGAGCAACCTTCACGCAAAAAAAAGCACCAGATGCTATCGTACCTGTTCTGCTGGCTTGATTCCTTGGACCTCTCATCCATGTCGCTAGCAAATTCCCCAGGGAGCCACCGGCTGTTGAGCAGCCGCCGTGCATATGCACTTAAGGACAAGCACCACACGCTACCATACCTGTTCTATCGTACCTGTTCTATCGTACCTGTTCTACCGTACCTGTTCTACCGTACCTGTTCTATCGTACCTGTTCTGCTGGCTTGATTCCTTTGACAGCCCGTCCATTTCGTTGCCGAACTCCCCAGGGAGCCACCGGCTGTTGAGCAGCCTTCGCGCATAGGCGCCCTTCTCCTCATTGCCCTCCTTCACCGTCCCCAGGTGCTGGCCCCACGCCTTCTCCCCCTTCCTCCCCCCCACGCCCTCCCCTCCACTCCCCCCTCCTCCCCCTCCCCCTCCCGCTCCCCCCCCTCCCCCTGCTCCGCCCCCTCCGCCCCCTCCCCCTCCCCCCCCAACCCAGCTCTTTCCCGGCCCTCTCCCAGCCAAGTCAAGCCTCATGCTCTCTAGTTTCCGCCTGAAATCGTCCATCTCAGTGGGCGTGCGGAAGGGCAGAGAGGAAAATGCGGACAGCAGTTCTGCCCCTTCCCCACCCTCACCCACCCCAAGCCCCCCCCCCCTCCTCCTCCCCCTAACCCCTTCCCGCTGCTGCCTAATCCACTGCTGCCACCACCACCACCCCCTCCCCCTCCCCCTCCCCCTCCCCCTCCTCCTCCCCCTCCCCCGCCCCCGCCCACCATGCCGGTTGCGGCGCCGCTGCTGCTATTAGGCCGGCGGCGCAGAGAGGCATCCATGTCTTTAATATCCAGTCCTAAACCCAAGCCCATGCCCACCCTGTGCAGGCTGTCCTTAGACGTCTCTAACCCTAGCCCCATATGGAGCCGAGTGAGAGGAGAAATATCCCTATCCCTGTCCCTATCCCTATCTCTTTCCCTGTCCCTGTCCCTGTCTCGAGCGCGAGTTAGAGATAAACTGTTGATTATACTACCACCACTGCCACCACCCACACCCACACCCCCGGACCCCCCTAGGTCATCAGCAATCAGACCCCCGCCGCCCAGCCCGCCGGTACTTAAACTCCCACCGCCCAGGCTGCCGCCACTTAAAGCACCGCCACTTAAAGCGCCCCCACTTAAGCCGGCGCCACTTAAGCCAGCGGCGCTTCGGCTGCTAGTGCCAATACCCACGGGGCGGCGCTTAAGGGAGGAGATGTTGTGTGGGCTGGAGGGAGACTCCATGGGGGAGAGCAGCGTTGTGGGCGACATTGTTAAATCTGGGGACCAGTTGTCAAGAGACTGGGAGGATGTGGGAGGGGGAGGAGGGGGTGGGGGATTGAGAGGGGACCAGGTTTTGAGAACCTAAAAGAGAGGTGATGCCATGCCGTGTGATGCAATGTTGTGCGGCAGGCTGGAGGGGGACTCCATGGGGGAGCGCAGTGTTGTGGGCAACATTGTTAAATCTGGGGACCAGTTGTCGGGGCGACTGAAAGGGGGTGGGGAGGAGGGGAAAGGGGTCCAGTTATTGAGCAGCAATGTTGTGAAAAGGGAGTCCATGGGGCAAGCGACGTTGTGAATGGAGCATTCAGGCAGTTACCTGCTTACCTGCTTATCCAAGGGGACGAGATGAGAAGGCGGATGCGCTTACCAGGGGGGCTGACGAGTCGTCGGTGACAAACTCGATCCACGCAAACCACCTGAGGGCGTGAGGGGCACGGGGCATGAGGCATGGGGCATAAGGCATGGCGCAGAAAATTATATACGGCCAATTTCGCAGACATATGAGGCATTTTGCAAGAAATATGGGGCACGGGGTAAGGGAGTCGGAACTCGGGGGGGGGGGGCGTGAAGCGAAGGTGGAAGTGTCACTGCCAACTGTCTCATGGGGCTGCGATGCATTGTGGAGTGGGCTATGGGGCATGACGCTTGGGAACGGTGAGAGAGAAAGAAACATACACGGTAACAGCAAAGAGCCACCCACCTCGCACCCAGCGCCCTTCCCGTCGCCTGCACAGTCGCATAACTCCTGTTCCGTCTCAGCCTGCGGTAGAAGACGCAGCCGCCGCCCACACTGCCGCCCGGGCTGCTGCCCAGGGAATCCCCCACGCCCACCCCCCTGGGGCTCCCAGCGGACCCCGAGCGGAAGAGGCGCGACGCAGCGGAGGTGGGGCCCATGGGGGGCGGGGAGCGACGCTCGTCCACCATCTGGCATGGAGAGGGGGGGAAGGAGCGCGGGGAAGGTAGGGCGGGAGTTAAAGCGACTTAAGGATCGATGTGAAACGTATCTATCATCTAGTCCTGTGCCCATGTGACACCAGGCATCATGAAATCACGACATTATGCCATCATGCCATCACAGACCATCTGCTGTCATGCCATCCCATGTCTCACCCGCTGCACATGTCCCATGCCTCACCCGCTGCACATGTCCCATGCCTCACCCATCATGCCATCATGCCATCATGCCATTGCCATCCCATGCCTCACCCGCTGCACATGGCCCATGTCGTCCGCATGGCAGCCAGCGAAGCCATGTTCGCCCACCAGCTCCGCCTGCCGCCACCCCAGCATGCTACGCACGCTGGGAGACACGTAGCACAGCCGCCACTGGTGGTGGGGGGGGAGGGGGAAGGAGAGGGCGGAGGAGAGGAGGGGGAGGGAGGAAGGGGTAAGGGAGGGCAGGGGCATGGCCCACAACGCCGTGCTCTCCAACCAGCTCCGCCTGCCGTCACCCCAGCATGCCACGCACGCTGGGAGACGCATATCGCAGCCGCCACTGGTGGGGGGGAGAGAGGGGAGGGAGGGGGCGAGGGGGGAGGGGGGAGGAGAATAGAGGGCTAGGGCATGAGTATGTTCCGAAGCACACCTGCCGCCACCCCAGCACGCCCCCCCCAGCAGCACTAGGGAACCTCAACCTCGCTTGTCTTACCAGCTGCACACACACCATATCTTTTGACGCGCCTCAAAAGTAAACCCACTGCATACATATGCCGTATCTGCCACCCCACTGCTTACATTCGTCCTGTCTGCCACGTAGACAGTCCATGGTGACGTGGCAGAGAGGAGCAGCATGTCAGTGACCAGCGAGAGATCCAGGCCGTCCACTGGAGATAGCGGATCATCCGACGGCCAGGAATCCACCCCACTACCTCTGGAAAGCGGCAGGCAGGGAAAACAGAGACGGAGGAACAAAAAAACCCCTTAATTCCACAAGATTTACACGACAAACGTTGCTGATTGATAAAAGTAAGGGTAAAGGTAAAAAGATATTTGCAAGACGCTTCTACAAAGAATTACTAATAGGGTCAAACTCACAGGCGCGCCTTTCCAGGAACGGCAGTGACGGATGGCGCATTCAGCCTGCCCGCGTCCCCCCCTATGGGCGTGCAGCAGAGCGCGCCGAGCTTTGTGCCGAGCATTATGAGCTCCTCCAGACACCGGATCTCGCACTCCAGTAGCCTGCGGGGGGTTTGAGGAGGGCAGTGAGTGGGGGGAAAGTAGTACGAACCCCTTGCACGCCCGGGTAATCAAGGAGGAAAGCAAACGAAGCTCCGAGTAAACACATTGCGAACGCACTTCTCTAGGACGGATGCAGTGCTAGGAGTCGAACCTAAGAGCCGCCTTACTTAAGAGTCGGTCCCTTGGTGCCGGTGGAGATTAACTCCATGCGCTGCGCGTCCAGCTCGTGGAACCACTTGCGGTACGTCCTTAATCTCTCCGCCTCGAAGCTCCCCCCCGACGCCGCGCCATTGCTTAGGAGCGACGGTTGCGCGCCAAACGATTGCGGGTTAAGCCCGCCGCCTATGCCGTTTGCCATCTTCCCCCCACCAGCGCCACCACCGCCGCAGCTCATACCGCCGGTATTGCCGCCCCCGGCCATACCACTGACATTGCCACTACCGCTGAGACCATTATTATTGGTGCTTCCGCCAATAATCCCCATGCTGGCGCCTGCGCTGGAAAACCCGCTGGTTCCTGTTCCGCCTCCCCCAAGCCCTCCGCCAACCATCGCGCTTCTTTCCCCCATTGCTCCTCCGCCCCCTAAGCCTCCGCTTCCGCCTCCCCCTCCCCCTCCCCCTCCCCCGTGAACTCCCCCGGTTCCGCCAGCTCCGCTTCCGCCATGCGCCCCTCCTCCGCCGCCGCCTTTGCCGGCTTTGAGACCTGGAAGGTTCTCCGAAGCTGCTCCTCCCCCTGCGCTCCCCCCTCCTGCCGGCTTCGCAGGGGCCATTGCGGAAGACTAGCTGCGGGGATTGGCTCCGTGTTTTCCGCCGCGATGAGCGGAAGCTGTGAAAGGTCACGCTGCGGCAAGAATGACGGGAGATTTCTCGAAAGCTTCCACAGACATGGCTGTCGTCGGGTTACCCTGTTACGGTATGGGAAGCCGCTAGTGGTGACTGCAGGTCCTGATTGATACGCGATAGAAACGCTCCGGGGGGGAGGAGCTTTAAGAAAGCCGACAGAGAAGCTAGCGCTTTAAAAATAGATCAATGCTGCGAAGTTACGACGAACATGGGTCACTGAGCATT
Source organism: Closterium sp. NIES-67 (assembly GCA_027943415.1). NCBI lineage: Eukaryota > Viridiplantae > Streptophyta > Zygnematophyceae > Desmidiales > Closteriaceae > Closterium > Closterium sp. NIES-67. The sequence continues at coordinate 1,435,540 of BQMB01001373.1, read as the reverse complement.
TCCGGCTGCGCACTGTCACTACACGGCTGGACGAACTGGCAAGAGAGCAGGGGGGGCTAAAAAATACGGCGAAAGCAGTAAATATCTGGGAAGAACCCAACGCCTCTTACTACTTGACCTGCAATTCGAAGGTCGAACGCGAGGCCAGCTTGCTTCTTTCTTTGGATGCTAAATAACTATTCCTTCTCAATATAGAAATCATAGAGCGGCGTCGCGGCTTCAGAGGTGGCTGGAGGAAAGTGAAGGACAGGTCAACGAATTGTCGGAAAGGCGTCTACGGGAACATTCCAGAGACATTGAAAGTCGACCAAGGAGAATAGAGGCTAGTTAAATACCGCGAGCTGCTATACGCGAGAACCGACGAAGAAAAGACGGGAGCCTTGGAAAAAGGATAAACATAAGCGTCAGCCGGAAACCTAAAACTGGCCTGTGGTGGATAAGCGAGCGTAAGAAGCGGTTAGGGGCGGGCCTCGCAGCATGCGGAGTGTGCAATAACCCTAACGGCTGGGCAGCAGCAGTGGCAGCAGCAGTTGCAGGAGCAGTGGCAGGAGCAGTGGCAGGAGCTTGAAGTGAACGCGTGGTGGGGAAGATTGTTCATCCCCTGCTGTTTTCTCAATTTTGGAGTTTCTAAGGTGTTGTGTGGCTGTGGGGCGGGGTATTGCGCTGGTGGTGAAGGAAAAGTGCAGTAATTGTTACTCGATGACGAAACTCGTGAAGCTTTTCGCGAGGTTTTGATGAGCCCAAGGGTTTCTTCGTCGGCGCCGCAGAAAGAAATTGTTCGCTGTTGCGCTGCGAATGTAACAGCCGCCTCTATCTGCTCAGTGTAACAATCAAACATCAAACAACGCTGTCCGTCGACAAATCAACGACGAGAGCGAAACCCATATTAGTCAAGACGAGAATTCGAGAACCTCCGCCCTCGTTGAAAATCAGTAACAAGGTCACCGCCCACTGGCACGACGCTTCTAATCAGAAGCGCCTCGCGTTTCCCTCCAGAAGTTGAACCTTGGGGTTGCCAGAATATTCAGCCATGGAGCATGCTGCTGCTAACTGGTACAGGACTACGTATTCCCCAGAGATATGGGGCCGGGCTTCTAATCTAGTTCCTCTTAAAGCCCGGATCTCAAGTTACAAGCCGCAAAAAGAGAGCGCGGCTTGGGTTCGATAGAGAGGCTTGCTATTGGCTGCGAGGATGACGAGAGCCCGAAGTCTGGAAACTCGTTTGCGATACTCGCAAATGCAAATTGTACTTCGCAAACCAAAGCTCAAACAAGGTTGGGAAGGAAAAACCAAGAGCAGCATAGCACAACAGACGGTACAGCAGCACAGCAGTACAGGAGGTAGGCTAACGCGTCACACCATCAACCAGCCACACTCCGGCAAACGCGGTGAACCAACAGAGAGCATCCGAAGACGCCGGGCATTTCTGCAGCCCATATTTCGCGTGCAATGTCATGACTTCTGCTAGCGTAAGTTTTCTATTTCGCCAGCAACTCAAAGTAGACTCGACCGCAGGTCACACGCATATCGGATTTCCAAGTTTTTTTTGTAAAGAAAAAATCGCGCGCACTAGAATCGGTGGATCGCAAAATGGCGCGCCATTCCAGATAAGCCCATGCGTTACTCTAAGCGTAAGGAATACGTAGGATTCTTCACAAAGTCGGCGAACTAAGGCTCTGAAATAGACGAGAGGCAGCCCCTCGAGTTAGGGAGTTATAACTGCGCAGGGCATATCCGTGACGCATTCACGACCGACGGCGCAGAGCGAGAGAGACGTGGACGTGCGGCGAGAGAGAGGGGGATGCAGAGCGCGAGAGAGGGGATGCGCGGCGAGAGGGAGGGGGATGCACGGCGAGAGTGAGGGGGATGCGCGGCGAGAGTGAGAGGGATGCGGGACGAGAGAGAGGGGGATCCGGCGCTAGAGAGAGGGGGATGCGGAGGAGAGGAAGTAAGAGGAGGTAGGAAAGGGAGAGGACAGGGGGAGGACAAGGAGGGGGAAGGAGGGGTTGAGGACAGGGAGGAGGTGACGGGATTGGAGGAATGGAGTGAAGAGGACGGAGGCTGGAGTGCGTGGAGGAGACTGCTTTCTGCCTCCCTGCTTTCTTCCTCCCTGCTTTCTGCCTCCCTGCTTTCTGCCTCCCTGCTTTCTGCCTCCCTGATTTCTGCCTCCCTGCTTTCTTCCTCCCTGCTTTCTGCCTCCCTGCTTTCTTCCTCCCTGCTTTCTTCCTCCTTGCTTTCTTCCTCATGTGTTCTTCCCCCCTGCATTCTTCCTCCCTGTGTTCTCCCCCCTGCATTCACCCCCCCCCTTGCATTCTTCCCCCCTGCATTCTTCCCCCCTGCATTTTCCCCCCCTGCATTTTTCCTCCATGTGTTCTTGCCCCCTCTCTCTCCCTTCCCCCTTGTTCTTACTCCCTCCCTGATCTCATGCTCCCTGACCATCCCACACTCTCTGCCCATCCCTCACTCGCTACTTATCCCCTCAGTCTGTGTTTGACTTTCACCCTCTTCCCAGCTCTCACTTCTCCCCCTCTCCCAGCCACGATTGCGTGCCTGCGATAGTGTTCAACTCAATGCAGCAGAGGTCATGGCCGAATTGGGCGATTATGAGTCATGTAGAGATTGATGGGGTGCTGGTGATGTAGTAAAACTACCAGGTGACGAGGCAGCAGAGAAACAATAGGGAGGTGGATCGCTTGAGGAACTGTAAAACCAATGTGTGTATTTAACTTGGACACTCAAAGCAGTGTAAACATAAAGCTCATAATCGACAAACCTATTCTAGGTAATGTTGGTCGCAAACACAACACAACACAACACAATTCTAGTGGCACAGCAATTCTACTAACCAAACACTGTGTGCCTCCTGGCTGCCTTGTTTCTCCGCCGCGACCATCAATTGGTCTGCATGCCGTCTCCCCCTCCCCATTGCCTTTCCCACTTTGTCTCCAACCACCAAGGGCCTTCCTCTAACTTCCTTCGTCGAGTCTCCCGCCAGGGTGGGTTGTCAACACCTTGAGTGAGTTTCTTCTGTGTGACAACGGGACGTCCAGCGACAGCTGCGCACACACGGAGGGAGGGAGAGAGAAACAGGGAGGATGGAGTGGCTCAATGGGGTGGGAGAGGGTTTATGGGGCAGGAGACGGGATGGGGGGTTGGAGACGCCGCAGCATCACAAGTGCTATGGGTGCAAGCTTTCCCGTCCACTGCACTCCAGATGGGTACGAGGGGGTGGAAAGGGAAGGTAAGGGGGTGCTCCTATTAGAGTGAGAGGGGGGGAAGGGGAGAGTGGGGAAGGTCAGGCAGAGTGAGTGCTAACCTGGAATTGCCCTGCCCACATCTTTTGCAGCTGTGAGACTATGCACATGTGCCGTTTACACAGTGGCAAAACTCTGAGGCGGGGTGCCTTCTCTGAGGCTCTCACCTGGCACGTGCCCCTTGACTTCACCTGGAAGGCATGCAGCGGGCCTAGAGCATCTCCTGGTGCACTCATAAGTGAAAATCCTCTCCCCCTCCCCTGCTCTCTCTCCTCTCCCCTTTCCCCACGTTCACTCCTCTCCCCTTCCCCTGCTCTCACTCCTCTCCCCCTCCTCTGCTCTCACTCCACTCCCCCTTGGCTGCTCTCAATCCCTCTCTCCCTCCCCTGCTAGCACTCCTTTCCCCCTCCCCTGTTCTCTCTCCTCTCCCCATCCCCTGCTCTCACTCCCTCTCTCCCTCCCATGCCCTCACTCCTCCCTTCCTCCTCTGCTCGCACTCCTCTCCCTCCCCCGCTCTCACTCCTCTCCCCTTTCCCCACGTTCACTCTTCTCCCCTTCCCCTGCTCTCACTCCTCTCCTCCTCCCCTGCTCTCTCTCCTCTCTCCCTCCCCTGCTCTCACTCCCTCTCTCCCTCCCCACCTCGCACTCCTCTCTTCCTCACCTGCTCGATCTCCTCTCCTCCTCCCCTGTTCTCACTCCTTTTCCCCTCCCCTGCTATCACTCTTCTCCCCCTCCCGTGCTCTCACTCCTCCCCCCCTCCCCTGATCTCACTCCCTCTCTCCCTCTCCTGCCCTCGCTCCTCCCTCCCTCCCCTGCTCGCACTCCTCTCCCCCTCCCCTGTTCTCATTCCTCTCCCCCTCACCTGTTGTCACTCCCTCTCTCCCTCCCATGCCCTCTCTCCTCCCTCCCTCCCCTGCTCGCACTCCTATCCCACTACCCTGCTCTCTCTCATCTTCCCTGTCCCAACGTTCACTCCTCTCCCCTTCCCCTGCTCTCACTCTTCTCCCTTCCCCTGCTCTCACTCCTCTCCCCCTCCCCTGATCTCACTCTTCTCCTCTCCTGCTCGCACTCCTCTCCCTCTCCCCTTTCTCCACTCTCACCCCTCTCCCCTTCCCTCGCTCTCACTCCTCTCCCCCTCCCCTGCTCTCACTCTTCTCTCTCACCCCTGTCCTTGCTCGCACCCCTTTCCCCTTTCCCCTTCTGCTGCCCCTGCTTTCCCTTCCGCGATCAAGCCGCTCTCCCTCCCGTGATCACGCTGCTCTCCCTCCCGCGATCAAGTCGCTCTCCCTCCCGCGCGAGCACGCCGTTCTCCCTCCTGCGCTCACGCCGCTCTCCCTCCCGTGCGATCACGCCGCTCCTCCTCCCGCGCCTCACACTGCTCTCCCTCCCGAGCGCTCACGCCGCTCTCCCTCCTGCGCTCACTCCGCTCTCCCTCCTGCGCGCTCACTCCGCTCTCCCTCACGTGCGCTCCCTGTGCTCTCCCTCCCGCGCTCACTCCGCTCTCCCTCCCGCGCGCTCACTCCGCTCTCCCTCCCGCGCGCTCACTCCGCTCTCCCTCCCGCGCGCTCACTCCCCTCTCCCTCCCGCGCGCTCACTCCGCTCACCCTCCCCTGCCCTCGCTGCTTCCTCCCTGCTTTCGCCTCAGCCACTCTGTGCTATCGCGCCACTCTGGTAGGTTTTGTCACGTCACTCCATCCCTGCTATCGCGTCACTCCGTGCTATCGCATCACTCCATCCCTGCTATCGGGTCACTGCCGTCCCTGCTATCGCGCCACGAGGTCGCTCCTATCGCGTCCCACCAGTGATCTTGGCCTCTGTCGTGCCGATCCCTCGCTGTTCGCAGCGGCGCTCTATCCCTCGCTGTTCGCAGCGGCGCTCTATCCCTGCTTTCACCTCACACTCTCGATGCTCCCGCGTCACTTCCTCCCTCGGGAACTGTTATCAGCGGTTCGCAATGCTTAGCCGGTCGTCGCGGGATCTGCGTCATTATCGCTATCATTCCTTATGGCGCGCAGTTTCGTCTAGGCTTGGCTACGCGCGCGAGAAACCTCGCATGCTGGCTAGTTTCTAGTCACTAGTCAGTCACGCCTTGGTCCCAATTTACAAAAATTGATAGCAACTTTCCCTCGGCTGTTTGAGCTGAGAGACAGCCGGGGGGTTGGGCTGCTTGGGCGAAGGTGTTTGCTTGCCTTCTACCAATCACGAGCCCCTTTTACAGCCACCGCGTCATTGTTCAGTTTCATCCGGGTGCATGGGGTTACCCTTTTTTTTTGCGCTACGATACTGCTAGCAAAAAAACTCGCGCCTTGCAACTTGGGATCTGGGCTTTAAAGCGCGTGACCCAAGAAAGATCAAGACTCAAAGTCTTTGATCCTTGGTCTCTCACAAAACCCAACCTGCGTTCACAGGGTTACCCTGAAACTGAGCGACTGGATGGAAACCCCGAACGACGAGGTTGGATTGGTTGCTTTCCCATCCACGTTGGCTGCGACAGCGAGCGACCGCACCTGCAAATAACCCGTTCCCTGAGGGAGGATCAAGACTCAGAGCATCAAGTTTATTTGGGACTCCCAACTATGGCGGCCGCTGCGTAGGAGAAAAACCGAGCTAGGAAGGACTAACTAGCGTGAACATCCTAAAATTTTAGGGGATCGTCGAGGCTTAGCGATGCACGCAGGTACGCGGTGGAAAAAAAAAAAAGGCCGACACACTTTAGGTTACTGTCGCCGCACGCAATAGCACGCGGCTACGTTTCGCGAACAAGACGGCATTAGCCACGGAAACCAGCAGACTCAGGGGAATTTGAAGCGCGACCCGGACCATTCGCGTCGCAACTAACAACCAGTGAGCCACTCCGCGCTCTTCTCCTTGCAAAACAGCCAATATTGTGCTTGAAGGTCGATCACCCATCCCCTCGTCGCACATGCAACTCCCCCTTCGCCGTCCCCCTCGTCGCACGTGCAGCCCTCCCCCAGGACTCTCTTCCCCTCGTCCCACATATCCCAACCCCTCGTCGCACATGCAACCCTTCCCCGTTGTCACCCTTCCTTGATGTCGCCCTTCCCTGCGTCGCCCTTCCCCGCTGTCGCCCTTCCCCGCTGTCGCCCTTCCCCGCTGTCGCCCTTCCCCGCTGTCGCCCTTCCCCGCTGTCGCCCTTCCCCGCGTCACCCTTCCCCGCGTCGCCCTTCTCCGCTTCGCCCTTCCCCGTGTCGCCCTTATCCGCGTCATCCATCAAGCTTCCCCTCGCCGCCATTTCTCCCTGCCCCTCGCCGTTAATCTCCCTTCTCTGCGTCATCCTACTCCCTTCCACTCGCCCTCATTTCCCCCCACCCCCCTGCTCCCCTTCTCACTCCATTTTCAATTGGAGAAGGCAAGGGATAGCCGGCGTTGAATGCAAGGGAGCTAGGCGTGGGATTAACCAGGGATAGCCGCAGGGTAGCAAGGGGAACAGGGGCGGATAAGGGGGGAACAGGGGGTGGATAGCAGGGGAACAGGGGGGGGATAGTGGGGGAACAGGTGGCGGATAGCAGGGGAACAGGGCGCGGATAGCGGGGGAACAGGGCGCGGAAGGCAAGGGACCAGCGGGGGAAGACGGCTAGCTATACTGCCAGGGAATGCAGAGGGCTAGGGATAGGCGCGGTGGAGGCTAGGGAGAGGCGCGGGGGTAGGGGGGATAGGCACGATGTTTTCCGGCTATTTCCCCCCACTTATGCTCCCTCTCTCCCTGTTGAGTCCGCTCATTCCCTACTCACTCACACTCCCGTACCCCCAATTTTGCCCTTGCTATCTCCCCCCACTCATGCTCCCTCCCCCCCTGTTGTGCCTGCTCATTCCCCATTCTCATCCCATACTCCCACACAGACCCCCTGATTTCATCCCCCCCCCCCCCCCTGCTCCCATGCCCTTCCCCTGTTCCAATTCCGACAGTAAGAGGAGAGGGTGGGGCTGAATTTCCCATGCTACCCCCTCTCTTCCTCCCCATTTCCCACGCTGCCCACACCCCTTTTCCCCTCCTCCTCTCTGTCTTCCCCTCCTTTCCCCTCTCATCCCCCTCCTTTCCCCTCTCATCCCCCTCCTTCCCCCTCTCATCCCCCTCCTTTCCCCTCTCATCCCCCTCCTTTCCCCTCTCATCCCCCTCCTTCCCCCTCTCATCCCCCTCCTTCCCCCTCTCATCCCTCTCATTCCCCTCAGTTCCCCCCACTTTCCCCTCAGTTCCCCCCACTTTCCCCTCAGTTCCCCCCTCTTTCCCCTCAGTTCCTCCTCTCCTTCCCTTCAGCTCCCCCTCTTTCCCCCCCCATCTCCATCTCCGTTTCCCCTCGGATCCCCTCTGCATCCCCTATCTTTCTCTTCTGCATCCCCTCTCTTTCCTCATAGCTCCGCCTCCCTTTCCCCTCATCTCCCCTCTTCATTTCCCCCCTCCTCCACTCCGGTTCTCTCCCTTTCCCCCTATCCTCCCCTCCCTTTCCCCCTATCCTCCTCTCCCTTTCCCCCTATCCGACTCTCCCTTTCCCCCTATCCGACTCTCCCTTTCTCCCTGTCCTCCTCTCCCTCTCCCCCTATCCGCCTCTCCCTTTCCCCTTATTCTCCTCTCCCTTTCCCCCTATCCTCCTCTCCCTTTCCCCCCATCCTCCTCTCCCTTTCCCCTTATCCTTCTCTCCCTCTCCCCCTATCCTCCTCTCCCTTTCCCCCTATCCTCCCCTCCCTTTCCCCCTATCCTCCTCTCCCTTTCCCCCTATCCGACTCTCCCTTTCCCCCTGTCCTCCTCTCCCTCTCCCCCTATCCGCCTCTCCCTTTCCCCTTATTCTCCTCTCCCTTTCCCCCTATCCTCCTCTCCCTTTCCCCCCATCCTCCTCTCCCTTTCCCCTTATCCTTCTCTCCCTCTCCCCCTATCCTCCCCTCCCTTTCCCCCTATCCTCCCCTCCCTTTCCCCCTATCCTCCTCTCCCTTTCCTCTTATCCGACTCTCCCTTTCCCCCTGTCCTCCTCTCCCTCTCCCCCTATCCGCCTCTCCCTTTCCCCTTATTCTCCTCTCCCTTTCCCCCTATCCTCCTCTCCCTTACCCCCCATCCTCCTCTCCCTTTCCCCTTATCCTTCTCTCCCTCTCCCCCTATCCTCCTCTCCCTTTCCCCCTATCCTCCCCTCCCTTTCCCCCTATCCTCCTCTCCCTTTCCCCCTATCCTCCTTTCCCTTTCCCCCCATCCTCCTCTCCCTTTCCCCTTATCCCTCTCTCCCTCTCCCCCTATCCTCCTCTCCCTTTCCCCCTATCCTCTTTTCCCTCTCCACCTATCGTCCTCTCTCTTTCCCCCTGTCCTCCTATCCCATTCGTGCCCCCCTCCCCCCCCCCCCCCCCCCCCTTCCCTCTCATTCCTTTCCGCTGCTCCCATCGTCTCCCCCTGTTTTTATTCCACCCCCTTGCTCCGCTTCCCCCCCTGCTCCCTGTCACCTTTTTTTGTCGCCTACAAGGTGGGAGTGAGGTTGTGATGGTGGGGCCTGACTCTTGCCTTTCATCTCCCGCTCTCTTGCCTCTCAGCTCCCACTTTCTCACCTCTCAGCTCCCGCTCTCTTGCCTCTCAGCTCCCGCTCTCTTGCCTCTCAGCTCCCGCTCTCTTGCCTCTCAGCTCACCCGCTCCTTGGCCTCAGCTCACCCGCTCCTTGGCCTCAGCTCACCGGCTCCTTGGCCTCAGCTCACCAGTGCCTTGGCCTTAGCTCATCCTCCTGGTCCCCTCTGCTCACACCTCATTCACTCACTACCCCCTTTCTTTGCAATCTGCCTCCCCCTCTCCTTGCTCTCCCAACAGTGGGTCATGACACACGCAGGACATTGCACGCATCAACGTGCATTCTCCCCACCTCTTCCGCGCTCTCCCTCGCACCACCATACCCTTTAAGCTCGTGTAAATAAAAAAACGTTATTATAAGATACTCTGTTTGAAAAGAAATAAACGACTGGGCGTAACAGCTAGAATGCATCTATCCTAGGTACTAAATTCCTGTTGTTACGCATGGCCTTCGAGTGAGCTCATTGTTTGTTTTTGCAGATTTAGTTCTACAGTTATATACCGTTCATGGTTTAAATTTGGCGCTATAATATCGTTACCGTGGGCTCGGTTGGGGGAACTGGGCGTGTTTCCGCAATATTTTGTTTCGTGTTTCGGGTAACTGGCGTGTGCTATTGCCTGATCGTTTTGGGCCCGACAGTCCTAGTTACACATTGGGGTCGATATATTTTCGTCATTGTACGCGCCCCACTTCTGGTTCACTCTCCCTGTTCCAACTCGTCGCCTAAACGTCGCCCATCTCCCGCAGGCGAGGTCCGTGACTTTCGCGCTTCCCCAACCCTATTTTTCGTTTCGCAACACCCCTGCGAATTTCGCCTCTCAGACCAAGAATCAAAGACTTTGAGTCTTGATCGTTCTTGGGTCACGCGCTTAAACAACTGGCCACAGCGGGGCAATAAAGTGCCCATGAGTATATTTAAACCTTAGTCTACATTTATAAGTGCTCGATATCAGAATTGAGAAGTTGATGATAGAGTGAGAGTACACACAAATATACCTAAGTGTTGTACCCTCTAAGAGGTGACCCTATACAGTCTATACAAATATAACAAATACACATGTTTGACACACCCCCTAGACTGCATAGGGGAATGTCCTAAACAAACAGCTCAGGGCGGCACTACTAGTCCAACCTCTGAGACAAGGGTCTGAGAGACCAGTCAGAAGGAGTACAGACAAGGCAAGAACAAGAGCAGGGCGGCACTACTAGTCCAGCCACTGGGAGAGGACACAAGTCCAGTCTGAGTATACATATAAAGGACAGTACAAAGTCAAGGTCCTAGCAAGTGAGAGGCTACAGGAACTAGACCAAGCTGTACACAGTGCCGCTGATGATCTTTAGGCGCAAGCGCCTTCGTAAAGATATCAGCCGTGTTGGCACCTGAGGCCAAGTGTACTACGCGAGCCTGACGTCGCTGCTGTAGCTCACGCAGGAGGAAGTACCGCAGCTGAATGTGCTTCACTCTGCCCTCGAGTCGAGGCTCCTGGCACAGGAGGATCATGGCCCTGTTGTCAGCGAACAGGACCGGGGCAGAGCTAGGCCGCTCACCTAAGTCAGTGAGCAAGAAGGTCAGCCAGCGGAGCTCCTGTGCCGCCATGGCACCAGCGTAGATCTCAGCCTCACAGCTGGACTGCGCAACAGACGAGGAGCGGATAGCTCTCCACGAGACGGCACCTGAGCCAAGGCTGAAACAGTAGCCCTGGGTAGACTGGAGAAACTCGGCGTCGTCTGCCCACGAAGCGTCTGTGTGTCCATTAAGGACCACTGGCCTGCGTCCTCCTAGCACTAACCCCATGCCCGATGTACTAGCAAGATAACGCAGAACCCTCTTAGCGGCAGACCAGTGCTGCGGTCGGTGTCTGCCTGTGGCCACAAAGCGAGCCAGGATGCTGAGAGGGTATGCGAGATCTGGGCGAGTGCAAGTCATCAGGTACATGAGGCAACCCACCAGCTCTGCGTAGGGGCCGCTGGGCTCTACCAACTCCTCAGACACTGGAGCGGAGAGTCTGTGGTCTACAGGCAGAGGGGTGGGCTGTGCAGAGGAGAACTGAAGGCTGAACCTCTGAAGGACCTGGCGCACCAAGTGTGACTGAGTCAGGGTGATGGTGCGCGCAGCTCTGTCCCTGGAGATCTGCAAGCCAAGGTAACGGCGCAGTTCTCCAAGGTCAGTGCACGTGTGTCTCTTCAGCAGCTCTGCCTTCACGGAGGCCAGTGCGTCCCTGTCTGCTGTGGCAAAGACCAGGTCGTCGACGTAAACAAGGATGTAGAACGGAGTCTGGCCAGCACGAACGAAGAGTGAAGGGTCTGCGGAAGACGGAAAGAACTGCAGGTCAGCAAGCGTAGCACGGAGAGTGTCGTGCCACTCACGGGGAGCCTGGCGCAGGCCGTAGACGGGGCGCCGCAGGAGCCACTGGGTCCCAGGAGGGAAGGTGCCAGTGAAGCCCTGAGGGCGACGCAGGTAGACCTGCTCGTGTAGGCTGCCTGAAGGAAGGCAGTGGAGAACCGCAGCGACAAGAGCGTCAAGGCACGAGACCGGAACGGACGGGGCGGTAACGAGAGAGGCAAGGACCCGAGGAACAAGGGGACGAGCTGCACGAAGGTAGTCAGACAGCGGGGGGGGTGCAACAACAAGGGAGGACGGAGGAGGCAACGGCAAAAGGGGAGGACGAGACGCGTGGGAACGAAGCAACATAGGGTGGGAGCGCAAGACAGGCGAGGCAGGACGAGCACGAGAGGGACGGTGAGACCAGACGTGCGACGGAGGAGTCGGGTCAGGAGACAGGGGAGGGGAAACAGGAGGGGAACGAGGGGGGAGACAGGCCGGGGACGAGTCCGGCGGAGGGAAAACAGGGCCGTAGACAGGAAGAGGAGGAGACGGTGGGGGAGGAACAGACGCAGGGTCGGGGGACGGAAGGCCGAGCAAGCGAAGGGCTGACACCGGCGGGGACTGCTGCCGCGGCGGCACAACGGCGACACCTGGACCGCAAGCTGCTCCTCGGCTACCACCGGCACTCTCCACACCAGCACCCCCAGAGGGGCCACCCCCTGGGCGACCGAGACGAGCACCCCCAGAGTCAGCTAACGGGTGCTGCGATGGCGGCGGCGGCGGCGGCGGCAACGACGGCTGCAGCGGCGGCAGAGGCGGTGGAGGAGGGGACTGGGGAGGGGACGCCGGGGGAGGGGCAGCCGGGGAGGACTGCACAGGAGGGCCACCAGAGTCAGAAGACTCCTCAACCGGGTCCACAGACGGAAGGGGGGTGACGTGGGACACACCAGAGGGGGCGGGACGGGGAGGAGGAGGAGGAGGGGCAGGGACTACCGGGGAAGGAGTGGCCAGGAACAGGGGGGGGGTAACCGGGGGACCACGGTGGGGGAAGCGACGGTAGCAGGGGACGGACTCGTCAAAGGTGACGTCACGAGAGTGAAAGAAGCGGTGAGATGGCGGGTGGTAAAAGTGCCAGTCGGACGCGTCAAGGGGAAAACCGAGGAAGACGCAGGGAAGAGTGCGGGCAGTGAGCTTGTCCGTGCCGGAGGCACGAACGTGAGCAAGGCAGCCCCAGACGTGGAACGCAGACGCGTCACCAGGAGACCCAGTCCACAGACGGGTCGGCGAAACCTGCGGCTGCTGAGGGTGCGGCCACAGGTTAAGCTGGTGAGAAGCGTAGCGCACAGCGAACGGCCACAGAAAATGGGGTGCACCGGCATGGATCATGGAGGTGCGAGCCACCTCCATGACCAAACCGATGTGTCGCTCAGCGACCCCATTCTGCTGTGGGGAGTCCGGTAGAGTGAACGTTTGGGTGATGCCCTCCGCACGACAAAAGCGACCAAGGACACCTGAGGCAAACTCGCCACCACGGTCTGAGTGAAGACGCAAGACAGGGAGACCGCGGTGGACACGCGCAGAGACAAGCCAGGGGATGAGAGCGCCAGGCACGTCAGCCTTGCGCTCCAGGGGAAAGACTGTGGTGTAGCGAGTGAAGTCGTCGACGAGCACAAGGAAGTAGCGCTCTCGACGCGGCCCAGGGACGGGGGCGGGGCCCCAGACGTCCAGGTGCAGGGTCTGCAGCGGCGCGGCGGTAGGGGGAAACGAGGAGGAGTGAGGGGCACGGCGAAGCCGACCCTCGACGCAAGGCGTGCAAGGTGGGGCTGGGGAGGAGGGAAACGCGGGGAGAGAACCTGGGAGACCAAGGACAAGACCGTGCTGGGACATGTGACGCAGACGCGGGAGCGCACGGTGACCTAGGCGGTGGTGCCAAAGAAGGGTCGGGTGAGTGAGAGACCGACAGGAGCAGGCAGCAGCAACCTGGGTGAGCGCTCCAGCCGGGGGGGTCACGGTGTCCAGAGTGAACAGGCCGGACACCGGGTCCCGGGGGAACGTGGACAGGGGGGCACCAGCGGCGGCCTCGGTACAGACAGCATACCGCTCGTGACCAGGGAACGTAGTGGTGACGCCAAGGTCCTGGAGGCAGCCGACACCAACTAGGTTCCTGGAGAACGAGGGGATATGCAGACCTGTAAGAGAGCCCGAATGAACCGCCGGACAGGGAAGGGTGGTGGAACTGCGGGCGACTACCGGACCGCCAGAGGGGTCAGCGAGAGAAACGACAGCAGGAACAGGAAGCGGCGTCAGGGTGGTGGAGTCGCGGAAGAAACACCGAGAAGCGCCAGAGTCCAAGGTGAAGGAAAGCGAAGCGGAGGCGTCTGGCGACGGAACGACGGCGGAAGCACCAAGACTACACAAAGCAGAGGATCCTACGCCTGACGCAGCAAGGGAGGGTACACTAGGCACTCCTACACTAGGCAACAGTGAGTAATAAGCTGGAAGCACACTGGAGTCATCAGCATACATCACATGCAGAGCAGAAACAATGGCATCCATGTCCATCTCAAAGATCTGAATCTTACGACTAAGCAAACTGTGCCAGTCCGGGAGGTCTGGCAACGGGCCGAAGCGCTGACGAAAGAGGTCGTCCAGGCGACGAAAACAGCGGGGAGTGGAGTGACCGATCTTACCGCAAACGAAGCCGCGGCGAGGACCGGTCTGGATCTGGTACTGACATCGCCCGCCGCCAGAGCTGCTACTCGACACACCACCGCGCGCCCGGCCACCGCCAGCGCCGGGCCACCCGGGCGGGAGGACACTAGTCTGCCGCGTCTGCGACGGCTGCTGCGGCTGCTGCGAAGGCTGCGACTGCGGCGGCTGCTGCGGCTGTTGCAACTGCAGGGGCGGCGGCTCAGCTGAATTGGGCAGGGTCCCCTCGTCCGCTCCAGCACCAGACGACCCGACCCCACCACCACCCCCTCCCGCACCCCCGCCTCCGCCTCCGCCGCGCCCAACCTTGGGGCGGCGGCCCTTCCCCGAACGAAACTGCGCGGCAGCAGCAGTCTCAGCCACTGCGACAGAGCCGTCGGAGAAGGTACACTGGGCGGGGGCACAACCCTGAAAGATAGGGACAGGCACGACACCGCTCGCCTGGGCGATGGAGCGGTGACGGGTCTCTATCACAGTCAGGGTGTCTACAAAGTCAGTGAGGGTGAGGTCGGCGGGGTGAAGGCTAAGGAAGCGGTCGCGGGCGACAGCAAGGCGGTCAGGGAGGCGGGTGGCAAGCAGGTAGAGGGTAGAGGTAATGGGCGGCTGGTGGGCTCTAAGCTGTGCGTCAGTGCAGGCGGCGCGCCAGGTCTCCTCTATCGAGCGCAGGTGGGCAGCGAGGTCAGAGACAGTGGGGAAAGATGCAAGGTCAGGAAAGAGCATCGGGAGGATCAGGCGACCCACCGAGGCAGCCGGAGGGGTGGAATAGCGCTTGATGACAGCATCTAAGTATGCCTAAGCAGTAGTGAGGGACCTAAAGCGAGGACGCTCGGACGGGGGGAGGGCGTTGCTAATGGCAAGCTGGGCGACAGCATCGCGAGAAAGCCAGACAGAGCACGCACGGGCAGTGGCAGCAGTAGACTCACGCTCAGTGGGTGTGGGGTCAGCGGGCAGAATAGCAGGGGGGTCTGGGCAGGGGAGCGTACCGTCAAGATGTGCGGAAAGCGGTTCACCATCCTGCCGCTGGCCAGTGAGTTGGCGGCGGAGGTCGGCAAGCCACGCCTCGAACTCTAGGGGCTGACCTTCAGCGTCGAAGCGAAGCTCCGCCGCCATCAGGAACAGTCCAGTGCGGTGCAGTGCAGTGCAGCTAGGTGGAGTGCGGTGCAGTGCGGTACAGTGCGGTGCAGTGCGGTGCAGTGGGGTGCAGTGCGGTGCAGTGCGGTGTAAGGTAGTACAGTGTGGTGCGGGGCGGTACGGTGCAGGGCAGTGCAGGGCGGGGTGGGGGGGAACCGTACCAGTGAGGAGGACGGGGCCGGGGCAGCGGGGCCGGGCAGGTGCGACAGGGCCGGGCGAGGGCGACAGGGCCGGGCGGGCGCGACGGGGCCGGGCTGGTGCGACAGGGCCGGGCCGGGGCGTCGGGGCCGAGCGAGTGCGACGGGGCCGGGCAGGGGCGACGAGGCCGGGCGAGCGGGACGGCGGCCGGGCGGGTGCGACGGGGCCGGGCGGCTGCGACGGGGCCGGGCAGGGTGCGACAGGGCCGGGCGGGCGTGACGGGGCCGGGCTGGTGCGACGGGGCCGGGCTAAGGCGACGGGGCCGGGCGAGCGCGACGGGGCCTGAAGGCGGACGGGGCCAAGGAGTGGCGCTACGGGGCCCAGGAGGGGCACGACGGGGGCCCAGGAGGGGCGCTACAGGGGCCCAGGAGGGGCGCGACGAGGCCGAGGAGGGGCGCTACAAAGCCCAGGAGGGGCGCGACGAGACCCAGGAGGGGCGCTACAGGGCCTGGGAGGGGCGCGACGGGGCCCAGGATGGGCGCTACAAGGCCCAGGGAGGGCGCGACGGGGCCCAGGAGGGGCGCTACGGGGCCCAGGAGGGGCGCGACGGGGCCCAGGAGGGGCGCTACGGAGCCCAGGAGGGGCGCGACGGGGCCTGGGAGGGGCGCGACGGGGCCCAGGAGGGGCGCTACAGGGCCCAGGAGGGGCGCTACGGAGCCCAGGAGGGGCGCGACGGGGCCTGGGAGGGGCGCGACGGGGCCCAGGAGGGGCGCTACAGGGCCCAGGAAGGGCGCGACGAGGCCCAGGAGGGGCGCTACGGGGCCCAGGAGGGGCGCGGCGGGACCCAGAAGGGGCGCTACGGGGCCTGGGAGGGGCGCGGCGGGGCCCAGGAGGGGCGCTACAGGGCCCAGGGAGGGCGCGACGGGGCCCAGGAGGGGCGCTACGGAGCCCAGGAGGGGCGCGACGGGGCCTGGGAGGGGCGCGACGGGGCCCAGGAGGGGCGCTACAGAGCCCAGGAGGGGCGCTACGGAGCCCAGGAGGGGCGCGACGGGGCCTGGGAGGGGCGCGACGGGGCCCAGGAGGGGCGCTACAGGGCCCAGGAAGGGCGCGACGGGGCCCAGGAGGGGCGCTACAGGGCCTAGGAGGGGCGCGACGGGGCCTGGGAGGGGAGCGACGGGGCGAGGGGCTAGAGGGGTGAGCGGAAGCGGTAGGTGGGGGGGGATCCTACCTACGCGTGATACCATATCAGAATTGAGAAGTTGATGATAGAGTGAGAGTACACACAAATATACCTAAGTGTTGTACCCTCTAAGAGGTGACCCTATACAGTCTATACAAACATAACAAATACACATGTTTGACACTCGACCCTTCCACAATATATACTAGACACAAGTTGGTACCGTACAACTACAGTATTTACAAAGCAGCACAGTAAGCAATGCAATCCAGCTGAATACTGGAGAACTAGTGCACTACAAAAGCTACATTCTAGTCAATCAGCTAAATCGGATGTATCACTAGGCTCCTAGTACATTCAAGTTTTGAAGCTCACTGAAATGGTAACCAGCCTCCAAGTGTTTGCCACATGGCATGCCACAGTGCATCACCACCACCATCATTGCCACCACTCCCCACCAGCACCAGACCACCACCCCCACCACACCATGCCACAACCACGTCACCACCACCACCACCACTCCACACCACTCCACACCATCCCCACCACTCCCCACCAGGAGTGGGCAAGGCAAGGAGGTGGCAATGGAGGGAGGGTGAGACCCCCTGGTAGAGGGTAGAGTAGGGAAGGACAATGGGGTTGAACCCCCCAAGGTATGGCAAGTGAGATGCAAGGCTACTTGTACACCATGAATGCCACCACGCCAGCGCGTTGTGCAGGTGGCCCCGCATAGTGGACATCGTGCGATCCGTGACTGCGTATTCAAACGGGTCATCGATATGGTCCAGATGGAGCACCAACTCTTCTGCAATTAGGGTCCAAATGAAAAAGGAAAGCATGTTCCTGAAGTGTTGCAACGAATAATGTGAAGTCACCCAAAGCGTAGCACATGCTTGCATGCGTGCGTTTTTTTTTTTTTTTTTTTTTTTTTTGAGTGTCTAGGGTGAGGGGGTGTGAGCCAGATGGTTGCCCTCCCGTTTTCCCCTCTTTCCCACATACCAAAGGCATCCGCCACAGCTTCCGTATGCTTGCACAAATCATGGTTTCCTTCTCTCTCTCTCTCTCTCTCTCTCTCTCTCTCTCTCTCTCTCTCTCTCTCTCTCTCTCTCTCTATCTCTCTCTCTCTCTCTCTCTCTCTCTCTCTCTCTCTCTCTCTCTCTCTCTCTCTATCTCTCTCTCTCTCTCTCTCTCTCTCTCTCTCTCTCTCTCTCTCTCTCTCTCTCTCTCTCTCTCTCTCTCTCTCTCCCTCTCTCTCTCTCTCTCTCTCTCTCTCTCTCTCTCCCTCTCTTTCTCTCTCTCCCCCTCTCTCTCTCTCTCTCTCTCTCTCTCTCTCTCTCTCTTTCTCTCTCTCTCTCTCTCTCTCTCTCTCTCTCTCTCTCTCTCTCTCTCTCTCTCTCTCTCTCTCTCTCTCTCTCTCTCTCTCTCTCTCGGGCGCTTGGTGTGCTGGTTTTTGTGCATTATCCCGCGTGGTTGCATGGGCTTCATGAACGCCTAATTGCTAGGCTTCTTGGTGAAGTTGATTGCATATAGTGTGGAGGGCATGCAGCTGACCAGAGTATTGGCGTTGGTTTCCTGGATTTTCACGAGTAAAACAGCATGGTGCAGGCTTTGGCCATGAGTGTCTTCAGCGTGGCCATCCCGCAAGGTTGAGCGTTGGATGTAGTGGTTGTAGAAGATTTGTTTTTGTTCTTCTTCTTCTTCTTCTTCTTCTTCTTCTTCTTCTTCTTCTTCTTCTTCTTCTTCTTCTTCTTCTTCTTCTTCTTCTTCTTCTTCTTCTTCTTCTTCTTCTTCTTCTTCTTCTTCTTCTTCTTCTTCTTCTTCTTCTTCTTCTTCTTCTTCTTCTTCATGTTCTTCCTCTTTGGCCCTTGAGATGGGGAGGTGTCACCTAGGTATGGCTCCCATGAGGGGTTTGAATCACAACAGACAGAAAGGAAGTCAATCACTCCGTCATAAAGAAGACCCTCTCCATGCTCATCCTACTCTGGGATCTCCCAAGGTCGTGAAGAAAAAATCAGCCTGAGGTGCCAATGCCATAGGCTGCTATAATAAGACGGCTGGCCTACCCCTTGCTCCCATAGAGACTAGCTTCATACAAAAAAATAGAGAACCGGCACCCTAAAGGGGCCTCCTATGTTGGTTCCTACAAGGACCCCGAGTCCCACCGTCCGCCACTTTCGGTCTCGGCCCTTGGCCTACCATACTACCCCACGGGGCTTGGGCCAGCGGCCATTCGCTCTATACCCCACATGGGGAGTGGCCAGCGGCCCCAAGCACCTCATGGTGCGGTGGCACCTCTCCAAGGTCCACCCAATTGAAACAAGTGCCTCGGAAGCCTCGCTGGTCCCCACTTGGCGGGGCACCGTACTTGCCGCCGAAACCCATTGGACTGCGACCTCCAACGAGGTTGCCGCGGCCGTAGGGAGCTTGTGAACCCTTCATGGCCACTACATCAGCGACCGCCTGCTTGAAAGGGCAGGATGTAAGCACGCTCTTCTACTGGTAGAGCTTGAATTGATGAGCCGTCTTGAAGTCGGAGGCGTTGGCGACTTGGAGGAGCTCGAAGCGGCTAGCGATGAGTGCGTACGCGTCGCCAAAGTACTCGAGCGCGCCTGCGGAGTCGCCATGGCACAGCTTGTGTTCGGCATGCTTCAGGTATGCCCGCGGATCTTCCAGGAATTCGGCTTGCTCGCGTACCTTGGCGTTGGCGAAGGAGGAAGCTGGGATAGTGGGGTTAGAGGAAGGAAGAGGAGGGAGGTGTTCGGTGGGTGCAAAAAAAATATTTTGAACAGGGGCCGCACCAGCCTCATTGTCGGAGTCACTGTCAGCGTTGGCATTTGCTGGAGCGGCAGGGGCTTGCTGCTTCTCCGTGCGGATGATCTTGGATGGGCGAACGTGAAGCGACGGCTCCTTTTCTGCTTCTGCATTTTTAGTCGAAGCAGAAATCATAGTTGCAGCCGCCGTAACAGCAGGCGATTGTTGCTGTAACAGCGCCAACAGTGCCTGCACCTGCTCGCTGGTCAAAGCAGGGGCAGCTGATGGTGGCGCTTGGGACGAAGCAGCCCCGCGGCCTTGCTGGCGTTTGCGCGCAGGACCCGCCCCTCCGCTCGGTGATTTCTTTGCGCTGACGTCAGCAAGCGACGCGTCACCGGCCGCTTGCGTCGCCTGCTGTGCAGTGGCGAGGTCAACATTGTTGACCTCGTTGTTGACCTCGCCAGTGTGCAGCAAGAGGTCGAGGGCCGAGGGAGCGAGGTTTCCTTCGTCTGGCCGACGCTTCTTGTCGGACCCGCCCGCAATTTCGCGAGCGTTTTTCTCGAGCTCCGAAGTAATCGGGGCGTCGACCAGGGATTTTTCGCCTCGGGTTGCGTAAGAGTTGGCCGCCATGGCTGACTGGTTGTGTTTGAGAATGTCGGAGAACAGGGCTGAGGGTGCTTGCCCGTGAGGGAGAGTTTCCAACTTCGCCAGAGTGGCGGAGCGAAAAAGTCGGGATGGGAACTCAATTGAACTTGAGCTGTGAAAAAATGAAAAACGTGGGTGGAGGAAGAATGACCTCCAACCCTCTTTTGTAGTTGGAGAAGGGTGAATAGCGCGCTTCGACGATACCAAATTCTGCGTTACAAGCAGATTCGCATTCATAATACGCAATTTTTAAAGCGTAAACGCTTTAAAATTTTTCCTGTTTCAAAAGCCTTGATGGCACTCGCCAGCCTCACATGCGGTAGCATGGCATGGCTGCCACATCACATCCTACCGGCATGTGTCTCAAAAGAACCCCCAGCCTGCTTCAGCTGGGGCACCCCCACTCGCAGCACAGCAAACACCGGCACAACATGCACCAGCAGCGCTCAATGTACCCCCATCCGTACTTCACAAGCCCGGTTCCTTGATTCCTACCACTCCCTCCGTCCCCACACCATGTGTCTCAGCGCCTTTGAGTCTGCTTTTGAGTCGACTCAAAAGTCGAAGTTCTTGATTCCCACCTCTCCCTCCCTCCCCACACCATGTGTCGCAGCGACCACTTCAGCTCAGGTGCTCCATCTTCCTGCACCGCACACACCCCAAGAGACCAGACACATACAGACACTGCACTCAGTGCACAACCCAACGCTGCCAATGGAAGCATGCCAGTCACTTGTTGCCTACCACCCCATGCGTCCCCACTCCATGCATCCCCACCCAATGCATCCCCACTCCATGCATCCCCACCCAATGCATCCCCACTCCATGCATCCCCACTCCATGCGTCCCCACTCCATGCATCCCCACTCAATGCGTCCCCACTCCATGCGTCCCCACTCCATGCGTCCCCACTTCATGCATTCCCACTCCATGCATCCCCACCAGGGCCCAAAATTGGTTTAGAGGCACCCTTGAAGGTACCGCTACAGAATTACCCTACCTCCCAGGGTGGAATTTTCAGCACCATTTGAAAATCAGGGTGAATTCGTCAAGTATAGTCAATACCCTGTTTGAGTCAGGGTACTAATGCCATCACCATGTCCATTGCGCAGTTAACAGCTTCTACAATTTCAGCTTCTTCTTATTAGCAAGCATACAAGCAAGATCACTACAGCAACGCATCAACAGCCTCTCCTACTTCAGCTACTTCCGCCAGTATTGCACCACTGCACAGATGCAGCAACAGCGGTGGGGGCAGTAACAGCTACAGTGTTCCTTCCTCCCGCGGATGGAGCTGCTGCTGGAGGTGCTAAAGGGGAAGAAACACGGGGGAAAGGACATGGTGATGCTGTCAACTTATACGTATATTTGCATGTAGAAGTTATAGGCTAGAATAGGTGTGTGTTCTTAGAGACTACAACCCAAACCCTATATCTCCCTTGTTCTCTCTTCTTTCTAATCATTCCAGTATTCTAACATGGTATCATGAGTAGGTTAGGTCCACCCACCCACTTCCGCCCCGCGCCCTGGCCTACCGCGCCTCGTCGGCCCCTAGCGTGTCCGCCGGCCCCCAGTGTGCCCGCTGTCCCTTACGCGCCGTGCCGGCCCCTCGCGCCCAGCCGGCCCCTCGCGCCCAGTCGGCCCCTCTCGCGCCTAGTCGGTCCCTCGCGCCTAGCCGGCCCCTCTCGCCTAGCCGGCCCCTATCGCCCAGCCGGCCCCCTCTCGCGCCGTAGCCGGCCCCTCTTGCCTACCCGGCCCCTCGCGCCCAGCCGGCCCCTCTCGCACAGTAGCCAACCCCTCACGCCTAGCAAGCCCCCCCCTCCTCGTGCCTAGCTGGCCCCTCTCGCCTGGCCGGCCCCTCGAGCCTAGCCGACCCCTCGTGCCTAGCCGGCCCCTCGCGCCTAGCCAGCCCCTCTCGCCTAGCCGGCCCCTCTCACCTAGCCGACCCCTCTCACCTAGCCAGCCCCTCGCGCCTAGCCGGCCCCTACCGCCTAGCTGGCCCCAGCCCGCGCACCGCCGGGCCCACCCGCCTTGCCGGCTCCTCTATACGCGCCAGCCCCTCCCGCACCTGCCCGGCCTCTCGCGCGCCTCGTTGGCCCCTCGTGCGCTTCGGCCCCCTTGCGCATCCGTGGCTCCTCACGCACCCACCGGCCCTCCTAGGCCTTCCGCCCGGTCTTTGTTCCGGAGAAAACTGCCGCCACGCCGCTGTACCACCATGCAGCTGAGTATCCATATCCCTGTGCCGCTGTGCCGCTGTGTCCCGGTGCTGCTAAGATTGCGCGGTGACGGACACCATGCTACGCCTTGACGCGGAGGGGCACGCGATCAACTTCGCCGCGTGGCTTATCGATCTTCGCCGGCTCCTAATAGGTCAGCGCCATGATGGGCACTCCCATGCCATGCATGTTGATGGCTTGTTTCCCCGCCCCCCCGCACCTGATCCCCTCCTTGCTGACCCCACCAATGCTGAGAGTGAGGCCTTTGCTGCTGCTGTGCTCGCTCGCGCTGTCTGGAATTCTTGTGCTGTTGTAGCGCAGCTTGCCATTGGTCGTGCGCTTCCCCTATCTGAGCGTCCCCGTTTCACTGCTGTAGCAAATGCCGAAGACTTCCTAGATGCAGTAGTTGCACACTACTCCATGCCTACCTCCACCTCTGCTGGACGCTTGATCCTCCCCATGCTCTTCATCGATCTCTGAGCTTTCCCCACTGTCGCTGATCTCGCCACTCACCTCCGTGCACTAGAGACTAGCTACCGCGCTGCTAGCACTGCCATCCAGCTCACGGCTTTCCTCCCACCAGTCTGTGCTACCCTGTACCTTATTGCCATGCACCTGCCTGACCGCTTAGCCACTGCCCGAGACCACTTCCTTAGCCAGCACCCAAGCGACCTCACCCTGACTGCCTTTGTTACTGCCCTGTCTGAGATAGAGACTCGCCAGCACACTATCGCTCAGTCGAGCGGTGTTGCGGCAGTCCCTATCTTTCAGGGCTGTGCTCCCTCCCAGTGCACGTACGCTAACGTGTCTGCCACGGTCGTTATGGCTGCTCCTGCCACTGAGACCACAGCGGCGGCCTTCTCGCAGCAGCAGCGCCAGCATCGGCGCCGTCGCGGCCCCAAGGGAGGGCGTGGTGGTGGCGCTGGTGGTGGTAGTGGTGGTGGCGGGGACAGTGGCTCGGACGAGAGGGTTGGGGCTGGTGTCCAGGAGCAGCAGCAGATGCAACAACAGCAGCAGCCGCAGTAGCAATCGTGGGACCGCCTCCCGCCGGGGTGACCAGGAGCCCCATGAGGTGGTGGCCACGATGGCGGCCCCTGCAGCTCAGCGTCTACCGGCGGCTTCAGTGCTGTGAGCTGCCAGTACCAGCACCAGACCAGGCCCCTTCGTGGCACTGTGTGCCACCGCCCGCACACGACCGCCCGTTGCTTCCGCCGCCTCGACGACCTCTTCCGTCGCCGCATCAGCCCGGCCCCGGACCTCCCCAACTGGCACAGTCCGCTTCGTCACGGTGTGCCTGTGTTTGACTTAGACATGGATCTGATTAGTTCTGCCCTACATTCTCTGTATGCTGATGCTTCTAGTGTGTCCGGATCTTACTACCCTGTGTTCTCTAGCTTAAGCATAGCACATGTGTATAGTACAGACTCCCCTGCTACGTCAGGCATAGGACCGTTTGCCTTGTCTAGCCTAGGCTCTACCCTTGCTCCTCCTTCGTCTGCGACTACTGCTTCGCTGTCCTTCATGCTCGATTCTGGTGCATCTGCCTACTTCTTCCGCGACCATGCCACCCTCACGCCGCTTGCTGCCCCTGCCTCTGTCGCCCTTGCTGACCCCTCTACTGGTCCTATCGTTGCTCGCAACTCCACTACCCTTCCCTGTCCAGTGGCCCCCTCGGGTTCCCTTACAGGCCTGGACAGGCCCTCGTTCTCCAGGAACTTAGTTGGTGTCGGCTATCTTTAGGACCTCGGCATCACCACTACGTTCCCTGGTCACGAGCGGTACGGTGTCTGTACCGAGGCCGCCTCAGGTGCCCCCCTTGTGACGTTCCCCCTGGACCTGGTGTCTGACCTGTTTACGCTGAACACTGCTTTCCCCCTGGTGGGTGCGTCCTCCCCGAGTGCCCTGCGTCGAGGGCCGGCTGCGCCGTTCTCCTCACTCCTCGCTTCGCCCTGCCACCGCACCCCTCTAGACCCTGGACCTGGACGTCTGGGGTCTAGCGCCCGTCCCTGGACCGCGTCGCGAGGGCTACTTTCTCATGCTCGTCGATGGCTTCACGCGCTACACCACGGTGTTTCCCCTAGAGTGGAAGACCGACATGCCTGACGTTCTTATCCCGTGGGTCGTAGCTGTGCGCCTCCACCGCAGTCTCCCTGTGTTGTGTCTCCACTCCGACCATGGCGGCGAATTCGCCTCTGGTCGGCTTGGTCGGTTCTGTCGTGCAGAGGGCATCACCCAGCTGTACACCCTACCGGACTCCCCGCAGCAGAATGGGGTCGCTGAGCAACGCATCGGCTTGGTCATGGAGGTGGCTCGTACCTCCATGATTCATGCCGGTGCACCCCATTTTCTGTGGCCGTTTGCTGTTCGCTACGCCGCTCACCAGCTTAACCTGTGGCCGCGCTCCCAACGGCCGCAGGTTTTGCTGACCCTTCTTTGGATCGGGTTCTCTGGTTACGCATCGGCATTCCACGTCTGGGGCTGCCTCGCTCAAGTTCGTGCCTCTGGCACGAACAAGCTCACTGCCCGCACTGTCCCTTGTGTCTTCCTCGGTTTCCCCCTTGACTCGTCTGAATGGCACTTCTTCCACCCGCCGTCTCACAGCTTCTATCACTCCCGTAATGCCACTTTCGACGAGTCTATCTCCTTTTACCGTCGCTTTCCCCAACGAGGTCTACCGCCCCTGTTTCTGGCTCCCACTCCCCCGGTAGCCTCTACTTCCCTCCCTTCCCGTCCTGCTCCGTCTGGCATGTCTCACGTCACTCCCCTTCCGTCGGTTGTCCCGGTCGAGGAGTCGGCTGACTCGGGTGGCACCGCGGCGCCGTTCTCGCAGCTTGCCTCCCCCGCGTTGTCGCCTCTTCCGCCGTCGCAACCGCTGCCGCAGCAACCGCAGCTGTCGCCGCAGCCGCCGCCGCCGCCGCAGGAGTAGCAGCCATTCATGGTCTCTGGGGGTGCTGGATTGAGGAGGGTGCTAGTCCTAGGGTTCCTGTCATCGCTTGTCCCGGCGGTACCGGGGGTGGCACCGGTGCTGGAGAGAGTTCTCACTCTTGGGGTGCTCGTTCTGGGGTTGCATTAGTGGAGTGTTCGGGAGGTAGCCATGTTGCAGCTGGCGGTCCAGGTGTCGGCGTGGAGCAGCAGCAGCAGCACTTGCCGCCGGTGTCCGCCCTTCGCCTTCTCGGCCTTCCCTCCCCTAACTCCTCGCCTGCGGCCCCCCCCGCCGCCTCCTCCTCCTCCTGTCTACGGCCCTGTGTTCCCTCCGCCGGACTCGTTTCCGGTGCGTCTTCCTCCTTGTTCCCCTCTTGTGTCTCCTTCTCTGTCCCCTAACCCAATGCCTCCCTCTCACGTCTGGTCTCGTCGTCCCTCTCGTGCTCGTCCTGCTTCTCTTGTTCAGCATTCTCACCCTATGTTGCTTCGCTCCCACGCGTCTCGTCCTCCCCTCCTGCCTTCGCCTCCTCCGTTGTCACTCGCTGTCGCGCCTCCCCCTCTGCCTGACTACTTTCGTGCCGCTTGTCCTCTTGTTCCTCGGGTCCTTTCCTCCCCCGTTACCGACCCGTCTGTCCCCTGTCTCGAGTCTTGACTCCCTTATCACTGCCATCGCTGACTTCGCCTCTACCCACCGCCTTCACTACACCACCGCTCTAGTCTCTGACCCTGTCTGTCCTCCATCCGTCGGGGGTGCGTCTGCCCTTGGCAGTGACGTCCTAGAGGACAGACAGTACGAGCTTGCTTTCCTGTCTAAGTCTGCTCCCTATCTCTGTTCCATGCTGCTAGTCCCTGAGGGTGACCCAGACGCCTTTGACATCCCGACCCCTCGCACTTACGCTGAGGCGACCTCGAGTCCCTGGGCCTCTCAGTGGATAACTGCCATGGAGCAGGAGATGGCATCTTGGAGATCCACCGGCACCTACGTCGACGCAGTTCCCCCACGTGAGGTGAATGTAGTTGATGGCCGGTGGCTCTTCAAGGTGAAGCGCCCCCCTGGAGAGCTGCCTGCGATCAAGGCGCGCTACGTGGCTAGAGGCTTCAGTCAGCGTGAGGGGGTGGACATCTTTCATACCTTCACCCCGACCCCGAAGAGGACTACTCTTAGGGCTCTGCTACAAGTAGCAGCACAGTATGACTACGAGTTACACTCCCTCGACTTCTCCACATCGTTTCTCCAGGGCAGTCTACACGAGCAAATCTACCTACGCCGACCACAAGGCTTCACCAGTACCTTCCCTCCATGGACCCAGTGGCTCCTTCGGCGTCCGGTCTACGGCCTGCGGCAGACACCCCATAAGTAGCACGACATGCTGCGTGCTACACTAGCTGACCTGCATTTCTTTCCGTCCTCTGCAGACCCCTCGCACTTTGTTCGTATTGGCCACACCCTGTTCTACATGCTTGTCTACATAGACAACATGGTCTTCGCTACTGCAAACAAAGACGCACTGGCCTCCGTGAAGGCCGAGCGGCTGAGGAGACACGCCTGCACTAACCTAGGAGAGCTGCGCCACTACCTTGGCATGCAGATCTCCAGGGACAGTGCAGCGCACACCATCACTCTTACACAGTCACACTTGGTGCGCCATGTCCTTCAGAGGTTCAGTCTTCAGTTCTCCTCCGCGCAGCCCACACCTCTGCCAATAGATCAGAGGCTCTCAGCTCCAGTTCCGGAGAAGTCGGTAGAGCGCAGTGGTCCTTACGCAGAGCTGGTGGGTGGCCTCATGTACCTGATGAGTTGCACTCGTCCAGATCTCGCATACCCTCTCAGCATCCTGCCTCGCTTTGTGGCTACAAGCAGACACCGACCTCAGCACTGGTCGACTGCTAAGAGGGTTTTGCGTTATCTAGAAAGTACATCAGGCATGGGGCTAGTGCTGGGAGGACGCATGCCAGTGGTCCTTATGGGGCACACTGACGCTTCTTGGGCAGATGACGCTGAGACGCTCAGGTCCTCCCAAGGCTACTACTTTAGCCTTGGTTCAGGTGCCATCTCGTGGAGGTTCACTCACTCCTTGTCTATTGCCCAGTCTAGCTGTAAGGCTGAGATCTACGCCGGTGCCATGGCGGCACAGGAGCTTCGCTGGCTGACCTTCTTGCTCAACGACTTAGGTGAGCGGCCTAGCGCTGCCCCGGTTCTGTACGCTAACAGCAGTGCATGATCCTCCTGTGTTAGGAGCCTCGACTTGAGGGCAGAGCAAAGCACATCCAGCTGTGGTACTTCCTCCTGCGCGAGCTGCAGCAGCGTCGCCAGGCCCGCGTAGTACACTTGGTCTCATGTGCCAACACAGCTGATATCTTTACGAAGGCGCTTGCGCCTAGAGATCATCAGCGGCACTCTTTGCAGTTTGGTCTAGTTCCTATAGACTCTCACTTGCTAGGACCTTGATTGTGTACTCCTCTTTATATATATCTTTCCTACTGGCCTTGTGGCTTCTCTCCCAGTGGTCGGAACAGTAGTGCTGCCCTGGTTTGCTCGTGTCTTGTTTGTACTCTTGCTGACTGGTCTTCAGACCCCTGTCTCAGAGGTTGGACTAGTAGTGCCATCCTGAGCTGTGCGCTTCTTGCTCAGCACAACCCCTTATCTAGCTTAGGGGGTGTGTCAACTTAAACATGCCGTCTTCCCCCGTATAAAGCACCCTAGGGTGGTAACCAAAATGCCTCTAAAGTTTGAGGAGGGTGTAATTAGAGGCTAATTTTGTATAACGCCTGGGTGTTGTGGAACATGCGTATGTGATATTGTTTTGTCTAAACAAAGTATTCTGTTTTCCCCCTCGACATCGCGTACGGAAGTGGGGAAACGCCAAACAGCCAATCCGTAGGAGGCATGGCAACTAGCGAACATTGAGTTTCGAGGATTCAAGGGAAGGGACACACTAGTTCGGGCAGTCAGAATGGGTCTCGAATTTTTCTGTGTCGCACCCCTTGAACCGCGCTGTATAGGTTCCTTGATAAGTTTCCCACTCGCTCTCACGCTCAGGTGATGGCACAGCAGCAGTGGTTGGAAAAGAGGGTAGCGCTCGTCTATGCTACTCAAAAGCGAGGTTGAAGGTTTCGGGGGGGTGTTCAAATATTTGCAGGTAAAAAGGACGGGTGTTATGTATATCCAGTTGAATTAAGCACCGATGTCCGCTCAAACCACCCATGGGCGTTCAATTTTGCGGGGTGCTTTATACGGGGGAATACGGTACATTTGCATGTAGAAGTTTTAGACTAGAATAGGCGTGTGTTCTTAGAGAGTACAACCCAAACCCTATGTATCCCTTGTTCTCTCTTCTTTCTAATCATTCCAGTATTCTAACAGATGCGTGGGGGGAGTAGAAAGAGTCTAACAGAGCGGCGGGATACTAAGGGCATATTGGTGAGTTTAGACTGCTCATTCCGCTCACGAATACGCCACTACACCTTCAGTTTAAACTCGCATGCGCCGCGAGAGACTAAGGGCATAGTATTCGTGAGTTTGCATCAGAAACGAAATCAGAATCAAATTCGTGCAAAACCGAACCGAACCTCATTAGGTCGAATTCCTACATCGTTGATCCTGATCAAAAACCCGAGAATTATTATTGATCCGCGTAACAGTCGTGTTGCACCGAGTCCAGAAACGAGAGTGCCCACGTCAGCGTCGCACACCGGCGTGGGATTGGTCCTATGTAAAAGCATGTTAGAATGCTAGACTAGGTAGGAGTAGGAGGAGCCATGAAAATGGCGTGAGGTTTAGATCTAGGAGGTAGGCGAGAAGATACGAGAGGAAAAAGAACTAGAAAAGAAGAGAGAGGGATACAAGGAGGGGTGTTGTACCCTCTACAGTAATGTTCAGTAACATCTACCAAGCCTACAATTATATACTAACATATATAATTTAACAAAGCCTGCCCGAATTAAGCACAAGTGGAAACAGCCGAAGTGACGCGTGACGCCCGTGCGACAGCAGGCGATGTCGATAGTTGGGGCCGACACCCAGGCGTGACTTAACAAAAAGGAGTGTGCTGGGCAGAATAAAGAAATGCGCGGCTCCTGATTGGGTCGTCGCCACAATGCACTTTACCCCGCGATGCGGGTTCCCGCCCTTGACCCTGCCCGAGCAGAGGTGGGCAGCAGCCGAGTACAGTGCCTGGGGTGTTTTTGTGCGCCACGTCATCGGGCGAAGTGGTCGCACATCAATCTGTGCAAAACTGTGTGCTCGGTAAGTTTGAATTGTTGATTTGCAAGCTGTAAAACGCCAGGATAAAAAACCATTATTGATCAGGATCAACAATGTAGGATTTCGCCCTTAGACTGCTCATTTCGCTCTTGCACCTCACTGTACCGTGCAAGTCGGAATTCGATTCTGGTTCTGATGCTACCGCAGGAATACGCCTTGAGGGTAATCCTGAAAAAGTGGCCGCTGGCAAGGGTAATCAGGGTGCAACACCCTTCAAATTTGAGCCCGGATCCCCACTCCATGCATCCCCACTCCATGCGTCCCCACACCATGCGTGCCCCCCACACCATGCGGCACCATGCGTCCCCACACCATGCACCTCCACACCATGCGCAACAGGCACCAGCAGTCAGTGTACACCCCCCAACCCAGCACTGCCACTTGAAGTGTGCTTGTCACTTGTTACCCTACCACCCCATCCGCCCCCACACCATGCGCCGCAGCACCCTCTTCAGCGCAGGCACCCCCTCCTCCAGCACCGCACACACTGGCACAACACGCACCGACAGGCCCACCTCTTCACCGCCACTCCTGGCACCAGCAGCACCAGCACTGCCGACACTGTGTCCCCCTTCACACCCTCCCTTCCGCAGCCCCCTCCCCGCTAGCCGTCGCTTCAGCTCCACTAAGTTCCCCTCTGCTGCATCCTCGTCCATCTTATTTGCCACTATGAGAGCTGGGCGCAGGGACAGCCCGGGCTGGTACCGCTCCAGCTCGCCCACCAGCACCTGCAGCTGCTCCCAGGGGGGCAGGGCGCCTGCTGACACCGCCCTGGAAGGGGAAATGTGCGCTCCGTCTCCTGCGCGTGCTGCTGAGCCTGCCTCAGTTGAGCCTGCCTCCGTTGAGCCTGCCTCTGTTGAGCCGGGTTGAGATGAGGCGGGTTCACCTGACACAGTAGTTGCACCGCTCATATCGAGCACGTAGACGATCACCCAGGTGCGCTCCACGTGGCGCAGGAACGAGAGCCCCAGGCCCCTGTCCCTGTGCGCACCGCCTATCAGCCCGGGGATGTCAGCCACCGTGAAAGTATAATCCCACTCCCGCCCCCAAACCCCCCTTCCCCGATCAACCCCCCCTCCCCACTCCCAACGCTCTCCTCTCCCGCCTCCCTCTCCGCCCCCTCCTCTCCCTCCTCGCTTTCCTCTCCCTCCTCCCCCCCCACTTCCTCCCCGCCCGCCTCTTCCTCCTCGTCCTCCTCGTCCTCCTCTTCCTCGTCCCACTCGCCCCCTGTGCCCCACCCCCAGTCCCCATAGTCCCCGCCCTTTGCCCCTTCCACAGTCCCTAGCTGCGGGTGTAGCGTGGTGAACGGGTGCCACCCCACCCTAGGCTTGGCGCGGGACAGCGCCCGCAGAAGGCTGCTCTTGCCTGCGTTGGGCAGGCCCACGAGGCCCACATCTGCCACAGTCTTCAGCTCCAGGGATACTGCTGCCTTGCTGCCTGCTGTGCCCTTCTCGTAAGACGGGTCAGCTTCTGCTGCTGCTGCTGTCGGTTCCCTGGGACCGCTTCCCCCCCGTTTGCCTGTATTCAAAGCACCCTCCTCGCTCTCCCACAGTTTGACTCGCCCCACGGACGCGTTGCCCCGCCCTCCCCTGCCCCCAGCAGCCACAGTGATCCGCTGCCCTTCCTCCACCAGGTCCGCTATCAGCACTCCCTTTCCCCTCCCATGTGCCCACTTCCCATGTGCCTCTGTGTGTGGCTTCCCATGCGATGTTGTAGGTGATTCTGCATGTGACTCAGTCCACTCTGCTGCATCAGGGTCATCACTGTCATCACTATCATCGCCTTCCTCACGTTGCTCCTGTTCCTCCCCTGCCCCCGCCTGTCTCTGCCCGTATCTCTCCTCAGTCCACTGCTGCAGCAGCTGCTGCCAGTGCGCCTGCCCCTGTGCCTGACTCACTGCTTGCTGCTCCCCTTGGTCCTCCCCCGGCTCCATTGACGACTCAAACAGAGGCGCCCACCAGGGGGGTAAACAAGCATCAGCACCTGCATCAACTGCATCACTTGCCTCGTCTGCAACACCAGCACCACCTGCCGCACCTGAACCATCTGTCTCATCCTCATCTTCCTCATCCTCGTCCTCACCCCCATCATCCTGCACAGGTGGTTGTTCCGGAATCTCCCCTTCCAGCAAATACACTGCAGTCCCCACCGGCACCCGCACCTCCCTACCCCTCCCCTCCGCCCCCGCCCGTTTCTTACTCGAACCATGCCCCCCTGCCCCCCCCTTCACCACCCGCTCAATATCTCCCAAGTGCCGCACGGCGGCTGATGCTATGAGGGTGACGCTCCCCCCATCTCCCCCATTGCCCCCGTCCCGGTCCCCGTGCCGCGCGTGCCGGCTCTTGCGGTAGGAGGAGCACCCCCTGCCGCCGCGCCCGCCTTCGATGCGCACGCGGATACGATCGATGAAAGGCCGATCGCGAGGAGGGTCGGGCTTTGATTTCTTCTTGCTGCTGCTGCGGCTGGTGGTGGTGGTGGTGGTGGTGGTGGTGCTGCTGATGCTTCTGCTGAAGCTGATGCTGCTGCTGGTGCTGGTGCTGCTGCTGCTGCTGCTGCCGCTGATGCTTCTCCTGCTGCCGCCACTGCTACTGGCAATACCACCCGCAGAGCTAAAAGTACTGCAAAGACCTGAGCTGGTGATCAGGTGTGATGTGAGTGCGGATGAGCGGCTGTGTATAGGTGCATGTGAGGGGGAGGGGGAAAGGGTGGGAATATGCGCGTGGCTGATGATGCTGCTGGCGCTAGAGGGTGGTGATATGGCAGCATTGACGGTTGGGTGGAGATGGGGAGGGGGAGGAGAGATGGAGAGAGATGGGAAAGAGGCACGAGGGAAGGGGTCGTAGTGGGGGGATTAAAGAGGCATGAGACAAAGAGGAGATGAAAAGAGTAGGAGAATGCGATGGGAGAATGAGATGAGCACAGCAGAGCAGTAGATGAGAGCAAAG
Source organism: Closterium sp. NIES-67 (assembly GCA_027943415.1). NCBI lineage: Eukaryota > Viridiplantae > Streptophyta > Zygnematophyceae > Desmidiales > Closteriaceae > Closterium > Closterium sp. NIES-67. The sequence continues at coordinate 1,403,501 of BQMB01001373.1, read as the reverse complement.
AGCACAACTAGGCCCTAAGAATGAATGGCATAAAGCAAAGAAACCCAGATTGTATTTCAGCTCCAATCGTCAATTACACCACCACAATGCCCACTCGAACTACGGACAAACAACGACATAAAAGCATGCCTAGAGAGACAGATATGTGCTCCAATTTATCATGCTCGAATCAAATGATGGTGCTAGTGCTCCTCCTTGCCAAATCCATGCACAATGCTAATCTGCAGCACACACACGGGGACGTATGCAGAGGGCAAGGCACATGCATGCATGCACACATAGACATGGTCATGCAGACACAGCGGCACACACTCCGACACTCACTCACACAGACACACAGAGACAGAAAAACGGACACATACAAAAGTGGCGATCAGTTGAACAATCAAAGGAGCACTTGAAGAGCAGGTAGCAATTCCAAGAAAGCTGCCGCACAAATAGATCAGCCGTTACCCTTGTAGCAACTGCTAGCTGTGAGGCTCCTCAAAACTAGACTTCTATCCCCCCCTCCCCCCATTCCCCCCCCCTCTCCTCTATCCTCGTAGCGATTGCTTACCTCTTGAGGAAAGGGAGGGTTGCGAGCATACTTAGATCCGCCGTAGACCCACGGCACTGCGGTGCAGAGGGGATGGGAAACGAGAAGAACGGGAGGGATGGGGGGTCGGCAGGAGGGAGGGAGGAGGGTGAGCAGGAAGAGGAGAGAGTTGTGTGCATACTTGTATCCGCCTTAGACCCACGGCACTGCGAGGAGCGAGAGACGGAGGCAGATAGGGAGAGAGGGAGGCAGCAACAGAGGGGAGTGAAGGAGTGAGGGAGGGAGTGAGTGAGTGAGTGAGAGAGGGAGGGAGGGAGGGAGGGAGGGAGTGAGGAGGGGAGAAAGGGAGGGGGGAAGACGGAGGAGCGGAGGTTGGGAAGATCGGCGGATGAGGCGTATTCCCACTGCTATTTAGAACGACAGGGAGGCGAGTGAGGGGAGCCGCTCGTCTCATCACCACTCACCTAGGTATGGGTCGGGATGCTGGTTGGCCTTGAGCGTGTGAACTTTTGTTTTGCAGTCACACAGCGACACACGGATCCCCGCTGCACTGGGCTCTCATCACCACTCACCTAGGTACGGGTCGGGGAACCAGCCGTCCCACGACTCACCTAGGTACGGGTCGGGATGCTGGTTGGCCTTCAGCTTTGCCTCGCCGGCTGCCAGCAGCCGATCGATGCGATCCGCGTCTGTCTGGAGAAGGGGGAGGGGAAAGGAGAGGTAAGGGAAGGGGAGAGAGAAAGCGACAGGGGGTCGAGACAAAGGCGGGGCAGGGTACGCGAAAGGGATATAAGACGGTGCTGGTTGGGCTTTAAGCTTTGCCTCGCTGGCCGTTAGCAGCTGATCGACGCGATCCGCCGCGTCCGTCTGGTGGAGGGAGGAGTGGCGAGGAGAGGGGAAAGGGAAGGTAAGAAGGGGAATGGGCGAGTTGGTGAGGCGGCAGCAAGTAGAGGGAGGAAAGGTGCTGGAAATGCAGGTTGCAGCATTTTTTTCTCCGGCAACTTCTAGCGTTTAGCGAGAAGAGTTCATGACGCGGATGGATTCAGGCGAAGCTAGCCTCCCCTACATTAAGGCAAATCTGTGACTTCCCTCGATCGCCTCACCTCATGTCGGTTCGCCTCGAACAGCGCGCGAAGCTTGTCGGCCTGCCAGATCGCACGGCGCGCACGAGATACGCGATATAAGAAATCCAACATAGCAAGATGTTAGCCGCCGTGAACAAGTTAAGGAGAAAAGCGAAATGGATAGGAGTCTATCTGTGCGAAAATGTTTCGTCTGTGCGACGACTCGCCTCGTCGTAGTAGATGTCGCGAAAGATCGCCCAGCTGAGCGTGTTCTTGAGCGACCGGCGGTACAGCTGCCTCGCGCGCTGCGCCTGCAGCTCCCGCCGCAGGGTGGCGGCTGTTGCGGAGAGGCTCATGGCGAAATGCGGACACGCGCGGAACGGGGGATGCGGAGGACGGAGCGGAGAGTGGAGGCGAAGGGCGGAAGCGGGAGGCACGGTGGCGGAAGAAGCAGGCGGAAGGCCCCAACAGCGACGCGGATCGAGGTGAGAGAGAGGCAGGGCTAAGGCGATCCGCTATAGGGTGGACTGATCTTTGGAGGCTAGGTTACGATGAAGTATCCGCGATAGTGTATTGCTACGAGAACCTCGATAGGTGCAGGAAAATATATTTCAGCGAGGAGAAATGTGTGAAAATCAGTTTTCCAACTTAGGTAGTGTAGTTTTACTGTACCTGCTTTATGACACTCCCTAGGTTCGGTGGGTGCCCCGCGTCGGAGAGCCAATCAGGTCACGCCAATCGGTGCCTCGTCCCGCCACAAACCCCCTAGCCTTGGGTTTCCAACCTCCAGGCCTCTCTGTCTCTGCTTTTCTGTTCCCCAGACCAGACCTCTTCTCTGCTCTCTGCCCGCCTAGCCCTCACCTCCGGACTGTTCCTTTCTTCTCACCCAAAGACCTCAGTCCTGGTCACCACATTTCGTGCAGCTCGGTCCCTCCCCACTCTTGGTATTTCATGGCTGTCAGAGCTCCTACTGCAGCCATTTCCGTTCTCCGCTCATCAGCATTTTCGCGTTTTTTCTCCACTCGAGCACCGCTTGGAGCAGCCCACCTCTCCCTTCCGCTCGTGGCGTATAATCCCGTGCCCGGTCCCTCATCCCCTGCTTCCCTTGTCCCATCACGCAACGACTTCCCTTCGCGTAGAGCGACTGATCCGCCGTTTCAACCCGGAATCACACTCCAGAATCCACAGCTATCTCTCGCTGCCTCCCCTCTAAACTTATCGTCTAGCCTCGCACGCCTCGCGAGTTCTAGGACTTGCAAGGCGTCACCTGTGTCATCATCCCTCTCGGTGCTCAGCCACGAAAAGGCTGTTGTCCGCGGCATGGCTACCACAGCAACGACGCAGGGAGCGGCAGGTGCATTGGAGGATAAAATGGATGCGGTGCAGCAGCGACTCATGTTCGACGACGAGTACGTGGCTCGTAGCTGGTCTTAGCGAAACAGCTGGTGTTACGGCTCATGGTCGACGACGAGGACGTCACACGCGACCCACACGGCCTTCGCTGCTCGAACCGCGATTTTCCGAAGTTTTCTTAGAGTGTTCTGTGGGATTTGGCTGATGACGTGGCTTCTGGAACGATCGTTGCAGGTGCATTCTCGTGGATGAGGAGGACAAGGTGGTGGGCCACGCCAATAAGTACACGTGTACGTACGTGATTGGGCTCTGACATGTGTCATGAACGACCTTGCAATGATCACATTGAACGCAGTCAACGCATCTTCTCGTTGCGGAAACGCTTACATTGCATTCCCTGACCTGGCAGGCCACATTATGGAGAACATCGATAAGGGCACAGCGCGCCACCGCGCCTTCAGCGTGTTCCTCTTCGACTCGCAGCACCGCCTGCTGCTCCAGGTACTGAATCACGACCTTCTATAGGTGCATTAAGAACAAATTCTCCAACAGCGCAGTAAATGAAGCCTTTGCAGGTGAACAATCACAGGTTTGCAAAACTTAATCATCAGACCCGCAGGATTTCGATACTGATCCCACCAAGTGGTTCCCTTTCAATCCCATCCATATCCCCCTCCCAGCCACGCGCAGCGTGCGACGTTCCCCCTGGTGTGGACCAACACATGCTTTGAGGCGCCTCTAAACTCTGTCTCCGTTTAACGTTACTGAGAACTCAAATGTCCCCACCTATACCCCCCTCCCAGCAACGTGCAGCGTGCAAGGTGACGTTCCCCCTGGTGTGGACCAACACGTGCTGCAGCCACCCGCTGTACCGCCCAGACGAGATGGAGGAGGCGAACGTACAGGGCGTGCGGGTGGCGGCGCGGCGCAAGCTGGAGGACGAGCTGGGCATCGACCCTGATACCGTGGATGTGAAGGCGTTCACGTGCCTTGGGCGCATGCACTACAAGGCCCCCTCCGATGGGAAATGGGGCGAGCATGAGAGTGAGTGCATGCTCTGGCCGTTGAGTGCAGCTCCATCCCTGTCTCGCCCTCGTTGTTGTCGTGGATTCCTCTACTGTAGCCTGGGCATGGTTCAACCTGTTGGCCTGTCATTTCCCCTCTCTGTGCCACGTTTTGACATCTCCTGGACTTCATCATCGGCTGTCTGGTACCTTACCATGTGTCCCCCCCCCCCCGTCTTGTTCCTCCAGTTGACTACCTCCTGGTGCTGAAGGCTGACCTGAAGGCCACCCCAAACCCTAACGAGGTGGCTGCTGTGAGATTCGTGGACCGGGAGGAGTTGAAGGAGCTGGTGCGCAAGGCGGACAATAAGGAGGATGGAGTGGTCCTGTCGCCGTGGTTCCGCCTTGTAGTGGACCGGTTCCTGCCTGCCTGGTGGGACCATTTAGATGCTGGCACATTGTCAGAGGTGGTTGATATGGAAAAGATTCACCATTTATAGAAGCTTCTGATTGTTTTTTTTTTTTTTTTTTTTTTTTTGTATGCTGCGTTTCTTGTAGCACATTACCTCTTGTAAGGGCTGAAAATGTACTTAACAAATGTGAGATTCTTTAGAGTTTCTTATAGCCATTTGGAACGTCGTGTACATCTCCGTTATATTGATTGCATCATTTTGTGCCTAACGAAGATCCTCCCAAGGCGTCAGAAACACGCGCCGATGCGATTCTGACAGCTCGACGACATCTGAGCTCGCTGCCACTGCAATATGCTTTCGGAAGCCCTGAAATTCCGGCCTTCAGTGCTTGATGCTCTGCGGACGCCATGGCTGATTGGGATCTCGATCCTGCCGTTCTGTTCGGCGACAAGGACGCCGATGACGAAGAAATCCCTCAAGTATGCGGTTCTTCACCTAAAATGTTCGAATTTTTTTTATCTTTTAGTGGTGTAAAAAACGCTGACAGTCAGCGTTCTCCGCGTCGTGTCGTTGATGACTATTCTAGGGGCGACGACGGCTGTGAGAAAGAAGCATCTTACGTTATTGCATACACTATTCGTTACGTCGCTGCCCATTCTAGCGAAAGGCAGGTCCCACGGATGGCGGCGTATCTCCACATTTTCAACATGGGACCAATTCATGCTTCCGCCTTACCTTATTTATTCTCGCCTGTCAGGACTATTCCGATGGCAAGGAGCTGGTCGTCTTCCTCATAGACGCCGGACCGGACATGTTCCTCCCTTACCAAGACGATCAGGTACCTCTGCTGACACTGTAAAAATATCAGTCCGGCCACCCTATGAACTAGCAGCTTGTATGTATTTCTTAGTGAAACGCTTAGCCTCATAGTACAGCTCATCGTTGTGTTAACGCTTCACATTTATGGCGTGCGATGTCTTGCAGCAGGAGCCTGAAGCAGGAGCCAGTCTGGGGACTCAGACCAGTGCGTCCAGCTCAGGAAGAGGAGGGGGAGAGCAGGACACAGAGGGTGCTGGCGAGCGGACGTATTTCGACGAGGTGGTGCGAGCGCTGGTGGGGGATTTAAAGACGAGAATCATCTCCCGGGAGAGCGACCTCGTGTCAATCGCGTTCTTCAACACTGTGAGCGGACTGCTATTCCTGGCTAATGTTTCACATCCATTCCGTTGCGTTCATTCGACTGCCTCTTTGCTCGCGTATCCCATTTCCAACTTACTTCGTTTCGCAATTCGTTCTGATGTTTTCTCAAGTCGAGCTTCTGTTTTTCGAATGGCAGCGGGCGAAGCGCAATGTGCAGTCAGCAGAGGGCGTGTTCGTGTTTCAGGACAACCAGCAGACCTCGGCCCAGCTCATCAGAGACTTCTCCAACCTTCCAGGTAGCCTCTAAGCAGTTCAACCATGTCACGTGATTCTCACCTTTTCCCCAATTTGCATGAAATTCTATGCACTTTCCAGCCTCTTGGTTCGCCCTGATTTTCCATATACTCGTCTGTGCCTTGAATTCTATTCTTAATCTGCATCGTGCACTGAGCAGGCTTCTTGTTTTCAGATTTCACGTTCGTCAATTGACAATTAACCCATACCATCGTGGCGTGTGTTATTCAGTCGTACAAACTTGTGACGGCGATGTAGCCTGTCTTTCCGTCCTTTTTGCCGTGGTTACTTGCGTCCAGAGACCTTTGAGAGTGACATTGGTTCGGGCGACTGGCTGAGAGGGAACGTGAAGCCGCACGACAACCCCATGTGGGTGACGTGATTCCGCCAGTGGATTCGTTAACCGTCAGAAACCGCACTGTCAGGAGAGTCACCATCTGGTTTTGCGTCGACTCAAAAGGGAACTGTACTGTCAGGAGAGTCGCCGTCCTGTCTGGTTGTGCGCTTTCAGGACACCTTAGAGAGGGAAGGGAAGAATGGGGGTTTGGGGAGAGGGGGGGGGGGGAGTGAAGAAAGGGCAGCAGAGTGATATGCGTTAGAAGCCACAGTGGCAGCTTGAACGAGTTGGCATGCCTCAGCAGCACACTACTGTATCTCAAGATGTCTCTCTTGTGCATTTCTCTCTTTGTCCTTGTCGTTTCTCTGTCCTGTGCGTGCACGCATGTGGGGAATACGGCTAAGTTCAGCTCGAATGCTCTGTAGGTCCTCTGGTCACCCACTGTCCCGCTCATCCGTGTACTCAGTTGCCGTGCATTATCTCTGTGACTGCAGTTTGATACGCCTCAAAACGAAATTACTATCATACTCAGGTGCCCTGTATGACCTCTGGGGCTGCATAGCCTGCAGCCTCTCGGTCTTACATTGACGTGTCAAAGTCGTTCAGACAATGGCTGCACTACATGAGCAATGGACCCTCGTTTCAACCTCTTCTACTTCCACCCATCCGGCCTCCCCCTTCAACTTCAGATGGGTCATCCAAGGCCTTCTGCGCACAGGGTAAGGGCTTTCTTCTTCTTCCTTTAGCATGCTTCCTCAATCCGACCTGTCTTCACCTCTCTCTACAGCTTGCTCCCATCCGTGCTGCCATTCCTTGAGTCTGCCGCTCCTTGAGTCTGCCGCTCCTTGAGTCTGCCGCTCCTGGAGTCTGCCGCTCCTTGAGTCTGCCGCTCCTTGAGTCTGCCGCTCCTTGAGTCTGCTGCTCCTTGAGTCTGCCGCTCCTTGAGTCTGCCGTTCCTTGAGTCTGCCGCTCCTTGAGTCTGCCGCTCCTTGAGTCTGCCGCTCCTTGAGTCTGCCGCTCCTTGAGTCTGCCGCTCCTTGAGTCTGCCGCTCCTTGAGTCTGCCGCTCCTTGAGTCTGCCGCTCCTTGAGTCTGCCGCTCCTTGAGTCTGCCGCTCCTTGAGTCTGCCGTTCCTTTTGGCTTGTGTGATTCATGCACCCTTTCCTCCACTTGCCCCTATTTTTGAGCTATGGGGCGATTTCGAATGGCATACGTGTAGTTTGAGTCGACTCAAAATATTCGTGTAGCGTGTGCCCTTGTGCCTACCCCCTCCTTTTCCTCAGAGGTGTTGAAAAGCACGTTTCTCTTCACCAATGACGATGACCCCTCAGAGTGCATTTCTTGCAAGGGTGTAGAGAACGTGTTTATGTGCCCATCTTCCTGCCTCTCATGAACTCAAACCCCCAGCTGTGCCTCGCAGGAGGTGCTGAAGAACGTGTTTCACGTCACCAATGACGATGGCCCCTCATAGTGCATCCTGTTCAAGAATGTTCTCTATGTGCCCTTCTGCCTTTCCCGCTTCACGTCCCGTACCCTCACCCTAACCTCAGCTCTGCCTCGCAGGAGGTACTAAAGAACGTGTTTCTCTTCACCAATGACGATGACCCCTTCGGAGCAATCTCCAACGAGGGAGTGCGGAGTGACATGCGGCGCACCACCATCCAAAAAGCAAAGGTGACGGTCTATTCTAGTCTCTGCGCTTGCCATATTCCGTTGGGAGTGAGTGAAGTGAGGGGTACTGGGGAGGGGAGTGGGGGAGTGAGGAGGGACATGCGCCGCACCACCATCCCAAAAGCAAAGGTGTCGGTCGATTCTGGTCATAATGCATTGCCATTTTTCATCGGGGTCAGTGAGAGGGGTACGGACTGGGGAGGGGAGTGGGGGAGTGAGGAGTGACGTGTGCCGCGCTGCACCACCATTCAGAAGGCAAAGGTGACTTCCCCGTGCTCTCATAGCTTGTTGTCATCGCATTGCCAGGGCTGGAAATCTCACCCTTGCAACCTCCTACTATTTTCCAACTCCCGTTTCCACTACCCCCTTCCGCGGGTGCCTTTTTCCAGGATGCACGGGACCTGGGCATCGTGTTTGACCTCTTCCCTCTCGGCCGAGCCTCCAGACGTCTCTATTGCGTTGTCTCACCATTCTCATTCCCTTGTGCCGCTGCTTTCTCCCAGGATGCACGGGACCTGGGCATTGTGTTTGACCTCTTCCCCCTCAGCCGCCCAGGGGAGAAGTTCAATGTTAACATCTTCTACGCTGTGAGTTCCAAGGCTGGTTCTGAGGCGCCTCACAACGATGCCTCTTCCCTCTCAGCCGCCCAGGGGAGAATTTCAACGCCAACATCCTCTATGCTGTGGGTTAGCGTCAGCATCTACCTCCTATGCTGTATGCCACTAAGGGTGGCCTCTAACGGCATAGAGTTTGTTACTCGGATTGTGATGTCTTCCCTACTGCCGTTTGCTCCCTTGCTTGCCAAATGGGTTTCCAGCCTCTTTCATCGACTCTTCTTGGCTCCTCTTCATTCCATTTTCATCCAGCCCCTCCCATTGCCGCCCATGCGCCAGAACATGCTAGCCATATGCTACGCACCCTCCCCCATTCTCCCCGCAATCCCCCCTCTACCACGCTCGCTCCCCCACCCATGCGCCAGGACATGCTAGGCTTTGACGACTCACAGCGAATCAGCTTCCAGCCAGAGGAGCACAGGCGAGTCACATCACCCTAGACACTCCACAGGCAGCTTCTATCTTGCATGTGCTCTCACCCATTCTTTCCCTGATTTTTGCGCTGGATTTCACTCCTTATTGGCACCTCTAGACTAGGTAGAGGACTTCCAGCAGCGGTTGCATGCGAGGCCTGCTGGCCCCCTGACACGTTAACCCGCTGACCGGCTGACCTGCTGCCCGCTAGCCCGCTGACCCGCTGACCCGCTAACCCGCTAACCTGCAGTTGGGACCAGGCTCTTGGGGTCGGGCTGTTGGGATCGGGCTGTTGGGATCGGGCTGTTGGGATCGGGCTGTTGGGATCGGGCTGTTGGGATCGGGCTGTTGGGATCTGGCTGTTGGGATCAGGCTCTTTTAATCGGGCTGTTGGGATCGGGCTCTTGGGACCTTCTGCTGACCCGCTGGCCTGCTGACCTGCGACCCGCTGACCCGCTAACCCGTTGACCCGCTGACCCACTGACCCGCTGACCCGCTGACCCGCTGACCCACTGACCCGCTGACCCACTGACCCGCTGACCTCCAGCAGTGCCTGTGCAAGAACGTGCACTGCAAGCACTTTCGTGTCATTTTACTCTCCCGCCGTACTGCTACTCATTTCGTTCTCACTGATTCCTCTACCCCACCAGACTAGAGGAGCTCCAGGAGCGCCTGCGGAAGAAGGTGCACCGCAAGCGCATGGTGAAGCAAGTCATGCTCGCACGAACTGCCCTTCCATTCCCTCCGGCTTTCTCCTGACCCTCGCTCTCTTCTCCCTTCTCCCCTTCCACCTCCAGACTTGAGGGTCTCGAGCAGCGGCTGCGCAAGAAGGTGTGTGGCAAGCGCATGGTGACGCGAGTGCTTCTGCTCTCACTCTGCCTCCCTCGTGCTTACATCTTCACTCACTTCTCCTGCACTCACCACCAGGCTGGAGGACCTTGAGGATCGGCTGCGCAAGAAGGTGTACCGCAAGCGCATGGTGAAGCGAGTCATGTTCTCAGTGGTGCCCCACCACCACATCGCCCTCTCCTCCTACGCGCTCGTTCGACCCGCCAAGATCCGTATGTTTCTGCCCATCAAGCAATAAGTTCTCTCAGTATGTTCGCCGTGGTGCCCCACCTCCACATCGTCCTCTCCTCGTATGCGCTTCTGCCCCCCTTCCAAGGTCCGAGCATTGCCCCTCTTCCTCACTAGGCCCCTCAGCTCGGCACTTCATTTTCTCAAGTCATGGTTCTGGAAGATTCGTGGAAGGTTTGGGCCTTCTTTCCAACTTGGAATTCCGTTTTTTTTTACGTATTTATATATATACATATTTTTTTTTTTCGCCCCTTATACTATTTCTGTCCAGAGAAGCAAGTGTATGTGAGGGCAGTGGACAATCGAACAGTCAAGGTGAGATGATCAAAGGAGCAGGGAGAGGAGCAGGGAGAGGAGCAGGGAGAGGAGCACGGAGAGGAAGGAACCGGGGAGAGAAGAAGGAAGTCATGTGGGGGTTTTGTGGAGAGTGGGTGCGCCTGGATTATGGTGGGTGGGTGGGTGGGTGGGTGGGTGGGTGGGTGGAGAGCAAGTCACGCATGAGTATTGTATGTCCGTAACTTGCTGCATGCACGGATGTGCAGGGTACTTTTGAGAATTCTCAAAAATGCCGTTCATGCGTGCAACTGCGTTCATCCATGCTTGTCGTAGGTGGAAACGGCCTTGGTGTGTCAGGACACAGGGGCAGTGCTGCATGCATGTGTGTTGCTTCGTGCACCATGTGTCCCTGCGTGCACCATGTGTCCCTGCGTGCACCATGTGTCCCTGCGTGCACCATGTGTCCCTGCGTGCACCATGTGTCCCTGTGTGCGTTTCTTCGTTACACGCCCATCCCGGCAGGTGGAAACGGCCTTGGTGTGTCAAGACAGGGGAGCTGTTCTCCTGCATGCATGTGTGTTTCGTCGCTCACCAGGCATGTCTGCTTCCATTCGCATGTCACACGCCCATCCCGGCAGGTGGAAACGGCCTTGGTTTGTCAAGACACTGGGGCAGTGCTGCATGGTCCGCTGCCCCGCTACCAGCCCATGCCAGATGGGTAAGTTCGGGTGGGGTAGCTTCCGATGACAGGATTGGAATCTGGAGCTGTATGCCTCTCCCACCTAATCCTGAACCATTTATGGCGTCCGCACCGCGTATGCTGCTGGCGTTAGTCTCGTGCAGAGCTGTCAGAGGCTTTCATCCTCCTTCGTCCCTCGCCCTCTTCCTACACGGCTCGCGCGTCATGATGGCAAAAGCAGAGGGTGACGAGGTGAAGGGCGTGTGTCCGCACAACATGCTGCTGCTGCTGCTGGAGTTGAATGCTGTGGAGCACCCTCAGTGTTACTCCCGCCTTCCCTTGTTCTCCCGCCTCTTCCTCCGCAGCTCACGCATCGTGATGGCAAAGGCAGAGGTGGACGAGGTGAAGGACGTGTGCCCCCACGACCTGCTGCTGCTCGGCTTTAAGCCTCTCGAGTGCCTCAGGGACTACCACAACCTGCAGCCGCCCACCTTCCTCTTCCCAGACGAGGAGGTGCGTTGTCATGGAAGAGGAGCAGCAGCGTAGGAAGGTCGCGCTGGCAAAAGAGTGACAACTAGAAAAAGAAGGCTTCATTTTTCTAGCCGCCCACATTCCTCTTCCCAGACGAGGAGGTGAGCTTCATTTGTTATCCGCCTCAAAAGGAGGTGAGCTGAGCTGAGCTCTGGAATTTATAGACTCTTAGAGCTGAGCTCTGGAATTTATAGACTCTAAGAGCTGAGCTCTGGATTTTATAGACTCTTAGAGCTGAGCTCTGGAATTTATAGACTCTTAGAGCTGAGCTCTGGATTTTATAGACTCTTAGAGCTGAGCTCTGGATTTTGTAGACTCTTAGAGCTGAGCTCTGGATTTTTTAGACTCTTAAAGCTGAGCTCTGGATTTTATAGACTCTTAGAGCTGAGCTCTGGATTTTATAGACTCTTAGAGCTGAGCTCTGGATTTTATAGACTCTTACAGCTGAGCTCTGAAAACTATAGACTCTTAGAGCTGAGCTCTGGAATTTATAGACGCTTGGAGCTGAGCTCTGGAATTTATAGACTCTTTTTGTATGTGATGTTACGTGCATGTGCCAGATGCCCTGTTCCGATGCGCTGTTGAATTTTGTAACCCTCTTAATTCCTTCCCACCATCGCCTCTCACTTTCCCTCTCTCCCATTCCATTTTTCCCCGTGCCCTGTATGTATGTATGTATCCCTCCAGACCCTCTCTGGCAGCACTGCTGCCTTCATTGCCCTGCACAACGCAATGCTGGATGCAAAGAGGTGAGCAGCGGTGCGTGGGTGTACAAATGGGAACAGTGAGTGACCCTGCAGCAAGCAATCTCACGAGGGTCCACTTCCAAGTAACGTTGCCTGTCCTGCCAGCTCCTCCCTGCAGTGAAGCCCATGTCATGCTGCCATTCACCACGCTCATTCATTTCCCTCCTGCACTGCTCACTGCCTCGCTGCCTTCTCTCTCCCCCCCCCTTTGTCCGTCTCCCATGAACACATGTCGCACGCAGCTTTGCCCTGGCGTGCTGGGCCAAGATTGGCATGCCTCGCCTGGTGGCCATTCTCCCGCAGGTGAGCGAGCCTGCATGAATCGTGTTCTGACCCACACCGATACCACCTGCGGTAGTTCTTTCTTCATGCTCGCCACCTCCACATACATCCTGTTTGCATGCATCCTTTGCTCCAAATGTATCAAGCGATTGTTATTGTCCATCACCTGTTGTGGCGTGTGCAGCAAGAGCAGGTGGACGAGGCGGGCGGGCAGGTGCAGCCAGCAGGGTGGAACATGATTCCCCTGCCTTTCTTTGATGACGTCAGGCCAGCAGAGCAGGTGGGTTTCTTGGGGGTCTCTCACCAGCACAGCAGGTGAGGTGGTGACTGGTGGCTCTGCTCTTGCAGGGTGGACCGTGGAAGGTGGAACAGGTGACGTCATTGAAGAAGAGCGGGTGCACCCAGCAGGATGGAACATGATCCCTCTGCCCTTCTTCGACGACGCCGGGCCAGCAGAGCAGGTGAGAGAAGAGCGGAGCAGATTGAAAGGCAGAGTAGGTGCAAGGGCAAAACTTTGCACACGGAGAGCGGGTGGAAACAGCAGTATAGGTGGAAAGGGGAGTTTTAGGAAGAGCCTAGCGGGGTGAGATTCTTCAAGTAGGGAGTTCTGACCTTCATTTGTTATTCCTTTCTTTTTTAATCTCTTATGCCCTCCCCTTCGTTCCCCCAATCGTGCCTCCTATGCCTCATCTCTTTATGCCAGCACACCCCATCTTTCCTGACGATCTCGCCTTCTCCCTTGCATAGGATTCACTTCATCATGCCTCTCTTCCCCCCCATCTCGTCATGCTGAGGTGAGTTTATTTCTGAGAATTTTCAGAAGCCAACTCACCTCCTCCCTCCTGGCAACCTCGTCTTCACCCATCGACCTCGTCTTCTCCCATAGACCTGGGCACAGGATTCACTTCATCATGCCTCTCTTCGCGCCCCCCCCTCGCTATGCTTGTACTCCACACAGTATGCCCGCTGGTCTGCCAGCTATGGTGCAAAGGAGACTGGGGGGGGAGCAGAGCAGGAGGGCAGCGGAGGGGAGGTGGTGTCTGCACCGAGGGCGGATGCGGGGCAGGTGGCGACTGCTACGGCGCTCATGCGCTACATGCACCTCAAGGACTTCAGCCCTCTGAATATCTTCAACCCGGGTGGGTGCACTTAACTTTTAGCCCGTGTTGTCTTATTGTTATGCGTACGTGCGTGCATGCATGAGTGTGTAACTCTTGGGGGAACTTTTGAGGGACCTTTTTGAGGGAACTTACACATGTGCCGAATGCACCTGAAGGAATTGAGCCCTCCAGGTGCGCGCTGCTTCTGGAATTGGCACTAGCCTCCCCCAGTTGCACTCAGGGATTTCAGCCCTCTGAACATTCTCAACCCGGGCATTCTTGTTGGTGATTCGGTGTATCTGGACGGATTCTCCTTTCCTCCCTGGATTGGATTCCCCTTGCCTTCCCCTTCCGCTTCTACCCTCTTCCAGTCATCCAGACGCACTTCAGCATGCTGGATTCCATAGCGCTACACCTGCCTGAGTGAGTATGGGGCGTGCCCCCCCCCCCCCCTCCCAAAAAAAAAACAAAGAACAAAAAACAAAGGGGCCTCAAAAAAGTACACGACAGCATGGTGGATCCCACAGTGCTGGTCCGCTGGACCTGCCTGCGGTGGGTGGGGCTTGTGGTGGACACCACCCATCTCTTCCCTGAACCCTCCTTTGCTTTCCACTCTGCCCCCGGGCAGTCATCCAGACGCACTGCAGCATTCTGCAGGCCATCGCCCTTGACCTGCCCGAGGTGGAGCCGGTGGTGGAAACCACCTACATTTCCTCTGGATTCTTCCCCCTTAACCTGAATATTCCGTGTGTTTCCACTCTCTGCTCTCCGGAAGTCATCCACACGCACTGCAGCATGCTGCAGGCCATAGCTCTTGACGTGCCCAAGGTGGAGCCGGCGGTGGCCAGACCACAGCATCATTGAACCACCTCCCCCACTGCACCTTCCCACTGCACTCCCCCACTGCACTTTCCCACTGCACTCCCCCACCTGTCCCAGTCATCCAGACGCACTACAGCATGCTGGAGGCGATAGCCCTTGACCTGCCCGAGGTGGAGCCGGTGGTGGACACCACCCTGCCGGACCACAGCATCTTCGAACCGCCTTCAGCAGACAGCAGCCAGGGCAAGAAGAAAGGGTACGTCGCTGTGTGCAAGCTTGTTCTCCTAACTGTGCTCTTTTTCTGGGCGATCGTGCGGTTGATGATCCAAGCAAGTACTGGGCGGTGAAGGGACCAGTGAGTGGGAATGATGCACGTTTGTTGGTCCCCTGATTTGATTGTTTCGTTCTCGTCCCTCCTGTGCAGGAAAGCTGCGTGTGCGAGTGTGGCTTTGAGGCACTTGAAGGATGCAGTGTACGGTGCAAGGCACGATGGGGATGGGGAAGCAAAGGCTGCTGCAGTACAGGCCAAGTCCCTGAGCTGTCTGTATTCCTCCCCCACATCACTTCTTGCAGGAAAGCTGCCCGTGCGAGTGCAGCAGTGAGGCACTTCAAGGACGCGGTGTATGGCGCAGGGCACGACGAGGAGGAGGCGGCGAAGGCTGCTGCAGCACAGGCCAAGGCGGAGGCTGCTGGGAGGAAGCGCAAGGCTGCTCTTGATGCTGCCACGGCCAAGGCTGGTGTCACAGACTGGCGAGGGCTTGCTGAAAAAGGGAAGGTGAGATAGGCAGTCAAGGGGTGTATAAGATTTTTTGGGCTGTGGAGATAGGGGAGTTGCATGATTCTGGCATCACTATCCTTCGCTCTTTTGTTGTTCGCAGTTGGATACTTTGACAAACGAGCAGCTGAGGGATTATCTTCGATTGCATAGCCTACCTCTCACTGGTAGGAAGGCAGAATTGGTCGAACGCATCAAAGAACACTTGGATCAGCCATAGTGCATGTTGGAACACTTGCTAGAAAAAAAGCTTGTACAAAGTTAGAGGCCAGCAATGGCTTGGCCTTCATGGGGAAAAACTGGTCTCACATATCCTCCCAAGGTGGCTAGATCAGTTGGAATTATTGACCAATCAGATCCTTTCGTCAGCCCCCATGCAGGTGCCCTGGACCACACGTCGCTGGCTTGTTCCAACAACCTCGCCTCGCCATCCCAGGGCACCTCGGTCTGGCGCAACGCAACCCCCTGCTCCTCGTGCATCTGATTGGCGCATTCCATAATGCGACAGTTCTGCGTCAACTAGTGCAACGAGAAATGCGACGTGCCATTTGTGGCGCACTTCGGCGGTTGCGCAGTGTTCAGTGCACCCACGGATGAACGAAGGGCTGGAGGCTCGCCTCACTGACGCCTCTTTCGCGAAAGTCGTTGCTGATTTCGCCGCCATCAATCTTGTGGCAGGCAACTCCAACATGTACCTCATCCACGGGCTTTGCGACATCGCGAAACTTTGGCCGATGGAAGCGGACGCGCCTGGGTTTGTAACGTTGTACCCCTTAGCTCGGACATCTCTAGGGTTGAGAACTTAAGACAGTGGGATGGGAAGGGGAGAGATTATTAGTGGCCTACCCTTGGACTTACCTGCAGTCCAAGGCCAGAGGACAGTATGACGGAGCGGAGACCACAGAAGATAGGTATGGCGTCAAGCGAGGGGATTACGGTAGCTGTCGCTCATTGGAGCTAGTAATGTGTTGTTAGTTAGCGATGTTGCGAGTAGTGGAAGACGAGTAAGTCCGGTACGACTTTTCGGTTACAGTAGTCGGAGATCTTAGTCGGAAAGGATACAGCAGTTACGGACAGCGACTACATACAGCGATTACTTGGAATAAACATAGCCCTTTCTATCTTCGCCAGATTCTGAGCAGACAGGGATTTTACATGGTTTTTTTCCTTCCATTTTTTTTTTTTAACGTCTATCATCGTCTAGGCATACGTAATCACTAGAAAGAGAATCACTGCAGCCTCTCACCACTGATAGTATCGGCAAGCAGTCAGCCTCAGGAGAGGAGCAAGCAAGAATAGGAACGAGCAGGAACGAGCAGGAAGCGAAACAGTCGAGCTCGCCCTCATGGATTCCCCGCCATCGCCATCCGACACCCTTCTCCTTCGACACGGCAAGCCGCTTCCGCCCGCCTCCCAGTGCTTCCCCTGGCGCCCCGCCCACTTCTCCGCGCGCCTCACTCCGCACGGCGCCACCTCGCCTGGCGGGAGTTCCGCCGTCCCCCCAGCGCGCGGCGGCACGCCCACGTGCTACGGCACGGCGGGAAGCCCCCTTCCCTTCGCGCGGGTTCTCGAACTCATGGCGAGGCGCCGACGCGCTCGCAGCGGCAGCGTCGGCGGCGGAGGAGTGGGCGGAGTGGGAGGACTAGGGGGCGGCGGCCGGCACGGCGGCCGGCAAGGCGGTGGGAGGACGCCGGTCAACAGCCAGCGGCGGCACGTGGCCAGCACGAGCTGGAGACAGCATTCGCTCGACAGGGAGCAACCTGGCGAAGGGAGAAACGGCAAAGACGGCAGCATGAGAGAAAAGAACCGCCGAGGTAGCAGCAGGAGCAGCGGCAGGGATAGCGGCAGCAGTAGTAGCAGCAGGAGCGTATCGCCGCGCCACAACCCGTCGGGCATTACGAAAGACCAGGCGGAGATCGTTGGAGCGGAGAGCGCCAGAGCGAACTTAGGGAGAAGATTGGAAGAATGCAGGGCGCAGGAAGCGAGTCAGGGATGCACCGACAGGGGGACTTTAGATAGTGGCGCTGGGGAAGGGCGCGGACAGGAAGGGGGCGCTGACAAGGCAGAGGCGCAAGCCCGCGCGGTAAGGGCGGAGGAGATGGGCGGAAGAGCGGAGGAGGTGATGCAGCGTGCGCGGTTGGCGGAGGCGCAGGTAGACATGGCGGAGCTACAGGCGCAGGTGGTTTCCGCGGAGCTACAGTGGATCCGCAGCGCCGTGGAGAAGCAGGAGGCGGGCGTAGCCGTCGTGCTGGCGGAACTGGCGGGGCTGCGCCAGCGCGTGCACCGTGCGCGCAAGTGCGCGGATGGGGGAAAAGGGGGCGGCGGCTCCGGGGAAGGGGGGCTGCGCGAGGTACAGCAGGTGGAAGCGGCTGTTGCAGCGGCGGAGGCGCGGCTGTGGCGGGTGGAGGCAGCCGCGGCTGATGCACGCGCCTCACTCATTACCCTCGGGGGGGGAACGGGGGAGCTAGGGCTAGCGGCGGCGGGAATGGGGGCGGGGGAAGCGGGTAATGTGGGGGATTTCTTTGGTGAGTGCTGGTGCGAGACGAGGGTAGAACTGGGGAAAGGGGGAGGCGTCACGGGGATGGGGTGCGGGGGGGAGGTGTGTGGGGGTGTGGGGGGTTGTGTGGGGGGACTGGAGGGGTACGGCGTAGGAGAGGTGGGGTTGAATGCGGCAGAGTTCGCTCTGGAGCTGAAGAGGAGGTTAGAGGAGCTTCAGAAAGAGCTGGTTGGTAAGGGGCAGGCGCACAGAGTAGTGGAGGAGAAGGAGGTGCGTGAGGGGCGTGGAGGAATAGAGGGGAAAGCTGGGAGGGATTTGCAGTCGAGGGAAGAAGAGGGGGAGCAGCGAAGGGTGGAGGGGTCAGAGCGGCTGAGAGGGGTGGGGCAGCCGACTGATTGTGGGGCTGTAACAGATGGACGTACCTGTAGTGAGGAAGCTCATGAGCAAGCGATGGAAGAGCGTGGCCGTAGCACGGACCGTGCATTGCTACTTGGAGAGCAGTCGGGATCAAAAGGCGTTAGAAGGGAGGGAGAGATGGTGAGGCAAGAAGGCGAGGCAACCTCTGGTGCGGGCGATTTGAGGTTTTGGGACAGAATTAGTGGAGGGAATCAGCTGCTGACGTGTGGGAGTGAGAAAAGACTTTCTGTAGGAGACTCTGGCACTGCAGATTGCGTTAACGTGAAAGAACCAGCCCAGGTGACAACATTGGCAACAGGACAAGCCAATTCAGCAACGCAATTTCAGCAGATACCGTTGCTTGGGGACAAAGCACGCAAGTGGCAGTCTGTGTCGAGGACGGAGGACCAAGAAGAGGCAAAGATTCTTCGGGATGCCATGGAATACCTTAAAAAGGAAGTTGAACGAGCACAGAAGGCAGCACCACCATTGGGTGCAGTATGAGTTGATGCGAATTAGGGGAGAGCAATTTGGGTATTCTAGTTATGACTATTGTACATATAATTTGGTAAGCTCTATGAATATCATTATTTGCTGGACTCTTTGTACGTCTGATAACGAGGTTGTGTAGGAATCTCGACCAGAACTCACGCCGGAATTGCCGGGGTGATTGCCAACACGTTCTTTCCCATGGTACATTGAGTGCTGAACCGACATCGGCAGCACGCATCAAGCACGCGCCACAAATTCACACGGCGAAAAAGTGGTCAGCACAATCGACACAAATGCAGCACAGCCCCACGTGGGGGATCCGCGTCGCGTCGGGAGGTGATTGAACACGTCATTCGGGGAAGTTGGAAAGGTACCGAGATTGCGTCATTCCTGCCGCAATTTCCGTGAAGTGCCGGTGTCGACCTGGCGAGGCCTGGCGACAGTGGAACATTCAGCTGGCGACTGGCGATAGATGTCGGCACCGCAGGCGAATGCAGCTGCGTGATTTGTCGTACAGTCGCAGAGCTGAATGGGTCTGTTTTCCTCGCATACAGTCGCATACTTCGGATTGGGGAATGGATTTGTGCTCTGGTTTTCAACAGCTTGGAACAGCAGCAGCCGCAGGAGCAGCAAATTCATGAACGAAGTGGCACCACTTGAACAGAATTCCTTCAGACCAAATTCTGTAGCCCTTCTCCACACAGACTCTCTGTGAACAAGTATCTTATCCGCTGAGGTGAAAAAGCACTCACCCCTTGCTAGAATTCGGTGCCTGATCCATTGGGTTGAATCTCACTTCTCGTGCATCTGTGCCCTGGGACACTACGTTTCTACAGTTAAGCGATATTTCCAAATACCGGCTTCAAACACGTCGTTGATACATAAGGGAATTGCCTCTCGTTAGCTCGTTTTCCCCACTATCCGCGTTGCGCCATGTTGCTCGAATATTCTTCTCTAGCTAGGCATAGTCCACTGAGATTGACGACGCACGGCGAGAAGCTCCAGCGTTCGGTGTCAAGGCAGAGAGCGTCCGGTATCGTACTTCGGAGACGAGCACCTCTAGTCATGGCTTCCCTGGCAGTACAACCAGAGAGACGGAAAAGAGCTTCCGACTGTTATGCTGTCTTGGGCCTGACTGCACAAGCAGGAGCAGATGAAATTCGACAAGCTTACAGACGACTCGCACGCATTGTACGTCTCGTTCTCGCGTATTTCGCGAATTCATACCGCATTGCAGCCCAAACGCTGACTCCTCTCGCTCGCGCCTTGTGCAGTATCATCCCGACGCTAATTCAGCAGAGGACACAGTACCGAAGTTCCTCGAAGTTCACGAAGCATATAAGGTCAGTCCTGTTGACATCTCGACATCTAGGGTTCTGTCTACCTGCTCGACTCGTCTTCTCTGTCTCCTTGCTCTTCGGTTTAGCTGTTGCAAAGTTCCTGAACTAGCGTTCATGTCACTGCAGATTGCTTTGAGGCGCCAAGAGAGAGCACAGGCCAAGGCTCTTCTAGAACCTCATTCACCACCAAAGGGTTCCCGACCTCTCAAAACCGCTGGAAAGCCACGTAGAAGAGAAGACTGGGATGATATTTGGGACGACATTCTGGGGTCCACCACACAAAGAAAAGCTACGAAAAAGCACTGAGTGTCGGTTACCCTCCCAGCGTTGAGGAATTGTACAGGTGGAACTGGTCACCTAAGGTGGCGCAGTTCAGGCAACGTATACTCGTGTTGACATCAGTCACAGGACTGTACTATGGTCGTCTAGGTGCGCTTGCGCTTCCCTGCACATGCTGTAGGTCCTCGTCAGCACCAATCGTGCCAAATCCTTCCTGTGCACGCATCCCTTGGTCCTGCTTGATGACCTATGAGGTCTGTTGTGTATTGTATATCTTTAGTGTCTTTGCATTCAATCTACTGTCAGGATACTTGTAACAGCTCAATGTTCCAGTTCGATGCCCGTGTCACAGCCTTGGGTGGCAGCACATCTGCCCCCGACCATGGTAGAATTTGAGAAACTGAAGTGCTAGATACCCTGATGACATGCTTTGCTAGTCCTTTCCCCCACCCTGCCGAGGGCCCAAAAATGTGAAGTGATGTCAACGATCCAATAGGACCTTATAGCGTGAAAAATGGAAGTGAAACCTGAAAGACACAGAAAGTCTTATAGCGTTTGGTCTTGTACACACTAATAGCTTGTTGGAGTGCTAGGAGGGCCCTTGTAATTCCAACAAGGTACGGCACGGCACCATGTTCCCTTGGAATAAAATTTTGCCCTCAGAATATCGGGATGGACGCTGTTACAATGCAGATCTTTAAGCCTATGACTAGTGCAACCAATGGAATTGTAGGAAAGGAGTGTATGACCTGTAATTTATTCAAATCTTTTGTACACAATAGTGTTCGCTTCTGTACACTTGGCTGGTAATAGCGATACTGTCGAACATCGTGGCGCGATTGGAAGTGATGCTCTGAACCCGAAATTCCTCGAGTTGCCCTTGGTTTCGTTTTGACCAGCTAGCGAGCGGTAAACCACCCCGCGCGTGTTTTCCCCAAGCCACCCTGCAAACCTGCCCGTCCACGTTCGGGCACGTCTTTGCCTAGAGCTGTCGCCTTTCAAAGTTCAGCCCGTGACTTACGAAACCCAACGACCAGCGTCATTCTTGCCGCAATCTGGGGGAAACAATTCCCAGGTCAGACCCATCCAATCCAATGTGCTGGCAGCTAGAATTGTGGATTGTTCCGTGACTGGAGGCGGCTCGGCTCCCCAGTCGACTGCGTGGGTAAGCAGGACGGCGAAAATAATCTGGGCTGACTCGCTGGATGTGGCTTTCGCGAAAGGGCATGGATGTGCGACACACGGCACGGGGCAGGCCGGGGACTCTCTACACCCCATTGCACCGTACTGAACCGGCTGGTGAATGGCCGTGTGGTGGTGAGGTGAGGCGATGTGCCATGTGTATGTGGTGGTGGGGTGAGGAGAAGGGGAGGTGCCTGGGGGGAAACGCGAGACCGATTGCAGAAATGTGGAAGAGAGGGAAGGGGAGAGACGGAGGAGAGAGAGTGAGTGAGCCGTCGAGAGAAGGAAAGGCGAGAGGCGGCGCCAGTTGCTTGAAATAGAAGTGATCAGCCGTAGTAACAGAATCATGATCATTCCGTCACAACTCTCAAAATTCGGAAAATAACTGTGGCCGCTGACTAGAGTCCACTTCAACTCGCATTTCACTCTTAATTTACTCTGACAGGCTGATACCAGTCCTTCGCTTGTCACTCGACGACACCACGTGTTCCATCACTAGTTCCGTCTAATTACCACAGATAACGAGCTAACAGTTTAGCAGGCATCCGCTGCCTTAGCTCCAGGAAGAATGGCTCTCTCCGCCTCGCCGCTCCTGTCCTCGCCTTCAAAACTGCCATCGCGATCCAGGCTAACTCGAGAGAGCCCCCTGAAAGACTCCCTTGAAATCACAAATTCCAGGCTACCACGAGAGAGTCCCTTGAAATCACCTCCAACGGCTCGGCGGCTTTTCGTAGAGGCTCGGATAGCAGTGGCTCCAGAGCGACGACGAGCCACGCCGAACTGCTTCACCGTGCTGGGAGTCCCGTCTAGCGCCGGAGCTGACGAAATCAGACAAGCTTACCGACGACTCGCTCGCATTGTAAGCACGCTGACTCGCTGTCAGTGCTCCGTTACTATCACCGACTGGCGAAGCGTCCCGATAATTGTTTTCGTGCTCGCATAGGCTGACATTCGCCTCGTAATTCTTATGTTTTGCAGTATCATCCCGACGCAAGTGGTGCTCAGGACACGACGTCTATGTTTTTGGAAATCCACACCGCTTATAAGGTAAGCGCAAACTTCCACTTGTCAACAGTTCTGCTCAATGTGTTATCAGCTGAAGTGATGCGAAACAGGGCATGCCGAGCAAAGACTAATCTGTGCTCATTTTGTTCTGTTTTCTGCAGTCCGCTCTCAAGCATCAAGAGAGACGGCAGGCCAAGGCAGCCATGGCGGAATCAGTCGCCACGTCTTCTCCCGCTTCCAAAACTCCCCAAAGACCCGGCCGGAGAAGAGATGATTTCGACGACATCTGGGACCTCATGGGTGCTTCCCCTCGGCGTCAGGCCTCGCCGCGGCGACCGTCCACCGCCAAGCACGATTGAGAGTCGTCAAACGCGGACCGGGCCAATTATTTTATTCGTCAGAGGGTCAGCGACCAGACTACACGGGGTCATACGTCCAAGCTTGGTGACAACCACTCCCACGTCCCTTAACTTTCAGTCTCTGTACAAATTTGAGTTCTGGGGACGTGGCCATAGGTTAGATGAGTTGCTAGGTACGTGTAGAATCCTCAGCAAGCTCTAGCACAGTACAAGAGCTGCCGAGAGAGCCACTTCCTAGGTTGAATGGCCACTGCTGGCGCTGAGCACTTCAAGCTGGTTCTCCCCCAACGGCCGTTGGGGGAATTGATGTCACAGGTCTGCTGTTAGATTAGGCGAGTTACACGCTAGCATAGGATTATGTTTAGTAAAGTGAAAAGCCCAATGTGTATGTGATAGTGAAAGTTAAATGATTATAAGGACAAATTGAAATGCAAAACCCTCTTAGCGGCAGACCAGTGCTGAGGTCCGTGTTTGCCTGTGGCCACGAAGCGTGCCAAGATGCTGTGAGGGTATGCGAAATCTGGGCGAGTGCAAGTCATCAGGTACATGAGGCAACCCACTAGCTCTGCGTAAGGACCACTGGGCTCTATTGACTCCACAGGAACTGGAGGAGAGAGCACGTGATCTACAGGCAGATGGATGGGTTGTGCAGATGAGAACAGAAGGCCGAACCTCTGAAGGACCTGGCGCACCAAGTGTGACTAAGTGAGGGTGATGGTGCGCTCTACTCTGTCCCTGAAGATCTGCAAGCCAAGGTAGTGACGCAGTTCTCCAAGGTCAGTGCAAGTGTGTCTCTTCAGCAGCTCTGCCTTCACCGAAGCCAATGCGTCCCTGTCTGCAGTGACGAAGACCAGGTCGTCTACGTAAACAAGGATGTAGAACGGAGTCTGGCCAGCACGAACGAAGAGCGAGGGGTCTGCAGAGATCAGAAAGAACTGCAGGTCAGCAAGAGTAGCACGCAGCGTGTCGTGCCACTCACGGGGAGCCTGCCGCAGGCCGTAGACGGGGCGCCGCAGGAGCCACTGGTTCCCAGGAGGAAAGGTACCAGTGAAACCCTGAGGGCGGCGCAGGTAGGCCTGCTCGTGTAGACTGCCCTGAAGAAACGCAGTGGAGAAATCGAGGGAGTGAAGCTCGTAGTCACGCTGAGCTGCTACGTGTAGCAGCACCTGAAGAATAGTCATCTTCGGGGTCAGAGCGAAGGTCTGAAAGAAGTCAACCCCCTCACGCTGACTGAAGCCTCTAGCCACGTAGCGCGCCTTGAACACAGGCGGCTCTCCAGGAGGGCGCTTCACCTTGAAGAGCCAGCGGCCATCGTATACGTTCACCCCAGGTGAGGGAACTGCGTCGACGTAGGTGCCGGTGGATCTCCAAGATGCCATCTCCTACTCCATGGCACCTATCCACTGAGAGACCCAAGGTCCCGAGACCGCCTCAGCGTAAGTGCGAGGGGTCGGGATGTCAAAGGCGTCTGGGTCACCCTCAAGGACTAGCAGAATGGAACAAAGATGGGGAGCAGCCTCGAACAGGAAAGGAAGCTCGTACTGGCGGTCCTCCAGGACGTCACTGCCAAGGGCAGGAGCACGCCCGACACATGGAGGACAGACAGGGTCGGAGACCAGAGCGATGGCGTAGTCAAGGCGGTGGGTAGAGGCGAAGTCAGCGACCGCAGCGGAAAAAGCGCCAAGACGCGAAACCGGAACAGACGGGTCGGTAACGAGAGAGGCAAGGACCCGAGGAACAAGAGGACAAGCGGCACGAAGGTAGTCAGACAGAGGGGGAGGCGCAACGACAAGGTAGGACGGAGGAGGCGACGACAGGAGGGGAGGACGAGACGCGTGGGAACGCGGGGAGAAGCAATACAGGGTGAGAGCGCGGGACAGGAGAGACAGGGCGAGCACGGGAGGGACGGCGAGACCAGACGTGAGACGGAGGCGTCGGGTCAGGAGACAGAGGAGGAGACACAAGAGGGGAACGAGGGGGAAGACGAGCCGGGGACGAGTCCGGGGGAGGGAACACAGGGCCGTAGACAGGAAGAGGAGGGGACGGGAGGAGAGGAACATACGCAGGGTCAGGGGACGGAAGGCTGAGCAGGCGAAGGGCTGACACCGGCGGTGACTGCGGCTGCGGTGGCACAACACCGACACCGGGGCCGCAAGCTGCTCCATGGCTACCTCCGGACACTCTACTCCTGCACCCCCAGAAGGAACACCCACAGAGCACGAAACCCCTCGAGCACCGGTACCACCCCCAGGCTCGCCGGGACAAGCTACGACAGGAACCCCAGGACTAGTACCCACCCCAACGCCAGCACCCCCAGAGCCAACGAACTGCTGCTCCGACGGCTGCGGCGACGTCTGCGGTGGCGGCGGCGGCGGTGGTGACGGCAGCTGCGACAGCGGTGGCGACGGCGGCAGAGGAGGAGACACCTGGGGAGGGACAGGCGGCGAGGAATGCGCCGCAGGACCACCAAAGTCAGCAGACTCCTCAACCGGGACAACCGACGGGAGGGGGGTGACGTGGGAGACACCAGAGGGGGCAGGGCGGGGAGGGGGAGGGGGAGGGGCAGGGACCACCGGGGACGGAGTGACCAGGAACAGGGGGGGAGTAACCGGGGGACCTCGGTGAGGGAAGCGGCGGTAGAAGGAGACAGCGGGCAGGGCAGCAGGGTCAGGACAGGGAAGCGTACCGTCAAGTTGGACCGCCAAGGAGTGGCCATCCTGCTGCTGAAGAGTGAGATGACGGCGGAGGTCGACCAACCATGTGTCAAACTCGAGCGGCTGACCCTCTGCATCGAAGTCGAGCATGGAGTCCGCCATCAGGATCAATGCAGCAGCGGTGCAGCGAAGTGCGGAGCGGTGCAGAGTGGTGCAGTGCGGTGCAGAGCGGTGCAGTGCGATGCAGTGCGGTACTATGCTGTGCAGTGCTGTACTGTGCGGTGCAATGCGGTGCACTGCGGTGCAATGCGGTGCTGTGCGGTGCTGTGCGGTGCAATGCGGTGCTGTGCAGTGCAGAGCGGTACCGAGGGGTGAGGTGCGGTGCAGAGCGGTACTGAGTGGAGAGGGGCGGTACAGTGCGGTGCGGTATGGCGCGCAGTTACACAATGGACGCTGGGGTCAGCGGCGGGCCGACTGACGAGAAAGGACGGGCGTGGGGGCCGACTAGGAATGGGCGCAAGGGGGCCAGCTGGACCGGGCGCGAAGGCCGGTGAGGGACGGGCGTGAGGGCCGGCTAGGAACGGGCGCGAGGGGCCGGCTGGAACGGGCTCGAGAGGCCGGCTAGCAACGGGCGAGAGGGGCCGGCAAGAACGGGCGTGCGGGACGGCTAGGAATGGGCGCGAGGGGCCGGGGGGACGGGCGCGAGGGGGCGGCTAGAACGGGCGCGAGGGCGGGTAAGGAACGGGCGCGAGGGCGTGCTAGGACGGGCGCGACGGCGCGAGGGGCCGGCTAGGACGGGCGCAACGACTCAGGAGGGGGGGAGGGGGGGGCGGCTAGGGCGGGCGTGACGGCTCAGGGGGCCGGCTAGGAACGGGCGTGACGGTGCGAGGGGCCAGCTAGGATGGGCGCGACGGCTACGGGGGGGGGGGGGGGGGCACTAGGACGGGCGCGATGGCTACGGGGGCCGGCTAGGACGGGCGCGACGGCTCAGGGGGCCGGCTAGGACGGGCGCGACGGCTAAGGGGAGGGGGGGGGGGGGGGGGGGAGGGGGGGGCTATAACGGGCGCGACCGGTCAGAGGGCCGGCTAGGGCGGGCGCGACGGCTCAGGGGGCCAGCTAGGAACAGGCGCAACGGCACGAGGGGCCGGCTAGGACGGGCGCGACGGCTCAGGGGGCCGGCTAGGACAGGAGCGACGGCTATTGGGGGCCGGCTAGGACATGCGCGACGGCTCAGAGGGCCGGCTAGGACGGCTCAAGTCGTGGCTCCTGACACAAGAGGATCATGGCCCTGTTGTTAGCGTACAGAGGCGGGGCAGAGCTAGGCCGCTCACCCAAGTCGGTGAGCAAGAGGGTCAGCCAGCGGAGCTCCTGTGCCGCCATGGCACTTGCATAGATCTCAGCCTCACAGCTAGACTGGGCAACAGACGAGGAATGGGTGGACCTCCACGAGATGGCACCTGCACCAAGGTTAAAGGAGTAGCCCTGTGAGGACCTGGGAGTCTTGGCGTCGTCTTCCCAAGAAGGTCTGTGTGCCCGGTACGGACCACTGGTCTCCGTCCTCCTAGCACTAGCCCCATTCCCGATGTACTTGCTAGATAACGCAAAACCCTCTTAGCTGCCGACCAGTGCTGTGGTCGGTGTTTGCCTGGGGCCACAAAGCGAGCAAGGATGCTGAGAGGGTATGTGAGATCTGGACGAGTGCAAGTCACCAGGTACATGAGGCAACCCACTAGCTCTGCGTAGGGACCACTACGCTCTACGACATCCTCAGGAACTCGAGCAGAGAATCTATGGTCTACTGACAGAGGGGTGGGCTATGCGGAAGAGAACTGAAGGCCGAACCTCTGAAGGACCTGGCGCACCAAGTGTAACTGTGTAAGAGTGATGGTGCACGCTGCTCTGTCCCTGGAGATCTAGAAGCCAAGGTAGCGGCGCAGCTCTCCCACGTCAGTGTAGGTGTGTCTCTTCAGCAGCTTCGCCTTCACGGCGGCCAGTGTGTCTCTATCTGTAGTAGTAAAAACCCGATTGTCTACGTAGAGAAGGACGTAGAACGGAGTCTGGCCGGAACGGACGAAGAGCGAGGGGTCTGCAGACGAAGGGAAGAACTGCAAGTCAACAAGTGTAGCACGCAGAGTGTCGTGCCACTCACGGAGCGCCTGTCGCAAGCCGTAGACGAAGCGCCGGAGGATCCACTCGGTGCCAGAGGGGAAGGCACCGGAGAAGCCCTGGGGACGGCAAAGGTAGACCTGCTGGTGTAGACTGCCTAGAGGAAAGCTGTGGAGAAGTCGAGGGAGTGCAGCTCGTAGTCACGCTGTGCTGCTACGTCTAGCAACGCTCGAAGAGTGGTCGTCTTTGGGGTCGGGACAAAGGTCTGAAAGAAGTCCACCACCTCACGCTGACTGAAGCCTCGAGAAACGTAGCGCGCCTTGAAGACAGGCGGCTCTCCAGGAGGGCGCTTCACCTTGAAGAGCCAGCGGCCATCGACTACGTTCACCCCAGGTGAGGGAACCGCACTGACGAAGGTACCGGTGGATCTCCAAGATGCCATCTCCTGCTCCATGGCAGCTATCCAGGGAGAGGCCCAGGGTCCCGAGGTGGCCTCAGCGTAGGTGCAAGGGGTCGGGATGTCGAGGGCATCTGGGTCACCCTCAGGGACTAGGAGCATGGAACAGAGATGGGGAGCGGCCTCAGAAAGGAAAGCGAGCTCAGACTGCCTGTCCTCAAGGACGTCACTGCCAAGAGCAGCCACACCCCCGACGGTCGGAGGGCAGGCAAGGTCAGAGACCAGAGTGGTCGCGTAGTCAAGGCGGCGGGTAGAGGCGAATTCAGTAACAGCATGGACAAGAGCGTCAAGACTCGAGACAGGAACGGACGGGTTGGTAACGAGAGAGGCAAGGATACGAGGAACAAGGGGACGTGCAGCACGGAGGAAGTCCGAGAACGGAAGCGGGGCCACAGCAAACGACGACGGAGGAGGAGACGAAAGGAGAGGAGCAGCATGAGATGCGTGAGAGCGAAGCAACATAGGGTGAGAACGCGAAGCAGAGGAGGTAGGACGAGCACGAGACGGACGACGAGACCAGACATGAGACGGAGGAGTCGGGTCAGGAGAGAGGGGAGGAGACACTGGAGGAGAACGGCGAGGGAAACGAGCCGGAGAGGAGTCTGGGGGAGGAAACACGAGGCCGTGGACCGGCAGAAGAGGAGGCGGTGGCAGCAGGGGAAGCATCGACGGGCGGTCAGGGGAAGGGAGACCAAGGAGGCGAAGAGCGGACACCGGCGGCGACAGCTGCGACTGCTCCCCAACTCCAACACCAGAACCTCCAGCGACAACACGGATCCGTCCGAGAAGCCCCACGCCAGCACCCCCAGAGCCCACTCTAGAACCAGCTCCAGCCCACTACTCCCCATCACCCCCAGAACGCACGAACACAAGCGGCGGTGACGACGGCGGCAGTGGCGGAGGCGGCTGCGGCGGGGATAGCAGCGGCGGCGACAGGGGAGTCGAGACCGGGGCAGGAATAGGCGGGGGAAGAGACTCCGCCGAGCCGCGAGAGTCAGCAGACTCCTCTGCAGGGACAACCGACGGGAGGGGAGTGACGTGAGACACACCAGATGGGGTAGGCCGGGGAGGGGGTGGACAGGGTCGACCGGGGGAGGGGGGGGCACCAGGAACTGGGGGGGAGTGACCGGGGGACCACGGTGGGGAAAGAGGTGGTAGAAGTAGACGGACTCGTCAAAAGTGAAGTCACGAGAGTGAAAGAACCGGTGAGAAGGCGTGTGGTAGAACTGCCAGTCCGACGAGTCGAGGGGGAAACCTAGGAAGACACAGGGGACAGTGCGGGCAGTGAGCTTGTCCGTGCCAGAGGCACGAACGTGAGCAAGGCAGCCCCAGACGTGGAATGCAGATGCGTCACTAGGGGACCCGGTCCAGAGGAGGGTCAGCGAAACCTGCGACCGCTCAGGGTGCGGCCAAAGGTTAAGCTGGTGAGCGGCGTAGTGAACGGTGAACGGCCACAGAAAATGGGGTGCACCGGCATGGATCATGGAGGTACGAGCAACCTCCATGACCAAATCGATGCGTTGCTCAGCGACCCCATTCTGGTGCGGGGAGTCCGGCAGGGTGAACATCTGGGTGATGCCCTCCGCACGACAAAAGCGGCCAAGGCAGCCAAAGGTAAACTCGCCACCACGGTCGGAGTGAAGACGCAAGACAGGGAGACCTCGCTGAACACGCGCAAAGACAAGCAACGAAAGAAGAACATCAGGCACGTCAGCCTTCGCTCCAGGGGAAAGAATGTGGTGTAGCGGGTGTAGTCGTCGACAAGCACTAGGAAGTAGCACTCGCGACGCGGCTCATGGACAGGGGCGGGGCCCCAGGCGTCCATGTGCAGGGTCTGCAGCGGTGCTGAGGTAGGGGGGAACGAGGAGGAGTGAGGGGCATGGCGGAGTCGGCCCTCGACACAGGGCGTGCACGGAGGCGCGGGTGAGGAGGGGAGCGCAGGGAACGACCCAGGGAGGCCTAGGACAAGACGGTGCTGGGGCATGTGACGAAGCCGGATAAGGGCGGGGTGACCTAAACGGTGGTGCCACAGAAGTGACGGGTAAGTAAGCGACCGACACGAGCATGCTGCAACAACCTGGGAAGACGCAGGTACCTGGGGAGGCTTGTCCTGCCTATCCCTGTCCTAGTGTCCACCCTATGGTTCTTCGTTCGCGTGCTCCTCCAATCACAGTCCTCCCGTTGCCTCCCCCGTCGTCACTCCCGTCGTCCCCCCCACCTCGCTGCGACGCTGCTTGCACTAGTCGTCCTACCCTCTCTCGCTTGTTTGAGTCGCTTGTCACTAACCCTACTGCTCCTCCTGAGTCTATCTCTGCGCTTGTCGCTGCTGTCACTGACTTTGCTGCTAGCCACAACCTTGACTACGCTACCGCTCTGGTCTCTAGTACTGCCCATCCTCCGTTCGTCAGGGGTGCACCTGCCCTTGGCAGTGACGTCCTAGAGGACAGGCAGTATGAGTTGGCCTACCTTGCTGCCGCTGTTCCCCATCTCTGCTCCATGCTTGTATCCCTAGAGGGCGACCCAGACGCTCTCGACATCCCTATTCCGCGCTCTTACGCTGAGGCGGTTTCGGGGCCCTAGGCAGCCCAGTGGATACATGCCATGGAGACTGAGATGGCATCCTACAGATCCACAGGCACTTACGTCAACGCAGTTCCCCCGCCTGGGGCAAACGTAGTCGATGGCATGTGGATCTACAGGGTGAAACGCGCACCTGGAGAGCCGCCGAAGTTCAAGGCGTGTTACGTGGCTAGAGGCTTCAGTCAGCGTGAGGGTGTGGACTTCTTCCAGACCTTCTCCCTGACCCCGAAGATGACAACTCTTCGGGTCCTTCTTCACATAGCCGCGCAGCGTGACTACGAGCTTCACTCAATTGACTTCCCCACAGCGTTCCTGCAGGGTAGTTTGCACAAGCAGATCTACCTCCGGCGCCCTCTAGGCTTCTCTGGGTCCTTCCCACCTTGGACCGAGTGGAGCCTGTGCCGTTCTGTCTACGGCCTTGGTCAGGCACCCCGTGAGTGGCACGACACGCTTCGCACAACTCTTGCTGATCTGCATTTCTTTCCATCCTCTGCTGACCCCTCTCTATTTTGCGCACAGGTCAGACACCGTTCTACATTCTAGTGTACGTAGATGATCTTATATTTGCTACTCCGGACAGAGTGGCACTGGCCTCAGTGAAGGCCGAGTTACTTAGGCGACGCACCTGTACAGACATAGGGGGAGCTGAGAAGCTATCTGGGCTTGGAGATCTCTCATAACCGTGCTGCTCGTTTGATCACACTCTCCCAGTTCCATATGGTGCAACAGATCCTCCAGAGGTTCAGTCTCCACTTCTCCTCAGCACAGCCCATCCCTCTACCTGTGGATCACAAGCTCTCTACTCCTATTCCGGCTGAGCCGGTCGAGGCTAGTGGTCCATGCGCAGAGCTGGTGGGGTGTCTTATGTACCTGATGACCTGCACTCGACTAGATCTAGCGTACCCTCTCAGTCTCTTGGCTTGCTTTGTTGCGATAGGCAGGCACCGACCAGTCCGCTGGTCAGCTGCCATGAGGGTACAGCGGTATCTAGAGAGTACATTAGGACTGGGGCTTGTGCTAGGAGGACGGGAGCCAGTGGTGCTTACTGGACACACAGACACGTCGTGGGCTGACGACGTGGAGACGCTCAGATCGTCTCAAGGCTACCGTTTTAGTCTTGGTGCTGGTGTAGTCTCTTGGAGGTCCACCCGTTCGTCGTCTGTAGCTCATTCCAGTTGTGAGGCAGAAATCTACGCTAGGGCTATGGCCGCTCAGGAGCTCCGCTTGCTAACGTTCTTGCTCACTGACTTAGGTGAGCAACCTAGGTCTGTCCCGGTCCTGTTTGCTGACAACAAAGCCATGATCCTTCTGTGTCAGGAGGCTCGACTTGAGGGCAAGGCGAAGCACATCCAGCTGCGGTACTTCCTTGTGCATGAGTTGCAGCAGCGCAGCCAGGCTCGAGTGGTACAGTTGGCCTTAGAGGCCAACACCGCTGATATCTTCACCAAGGCACTTGCGCCTCATGACCATCAGCGGTTCTTTACTCAGCTTGGTCTTGTCTCCATAGCAGCACCACTCCTTGTATCCTGAGTCATACTATACCTGCTTATACTTGTTGTTCTATACCTGCTTGTCTTGCTACGCTTGCTGGCTGGCCTTGTGGCCTCTTGTCTCCATGGTCAGACTACTAGTGCTGCCATGAGTTGCCTTGTTGCGTTCACCAGAGGTCAGACAAATATATTTATATAGCTTAGCTAGGTCATATTTGTTAATAGCCTAGCTAGTTTAGTTCTTAGTGAGTACAACTCTAGTTTTGTATCCCTCGACATTTTCCCTTAGTCACAACTTTTCCCGCTACTCTAACATAGCTCGCGCAGGAGGAAGTACCTATCAGAAACTCAGCCACTAACCACTGAGTTAAAAGGCTTGTTAATTGCGGGTCAGTGCGCCCATAGCCCCCCAGGCTCTGCACCAGTGGCCCTTCCCCGAGGATCTTCTCAAGGGTAACCCCGGCGGGTCACGCTAGACCCCCCCTCGTTGGGATAGGTGGAAGACATGAGCGCCTCACGAGCGCTAGCACTCGGAACTGAACCCGAGTTACCAACGCTCTGATAGCATGTCAAAAACTCGGCCACTAACCACTGAGTTAGAAGGGCTTGTTAACAGCGAGTGCGCATATAGCCCCCCAGGCTCTGCACCTCCTTCCCCGAGGATCTTTTCAAGGGTAACCCCAGCGGGTCACTCGACAGTACCGCAGCTGGATGTGCTTCGCTCTGCCCTCTAGTTGAGGCTCCTGACACAGGAGGATCATGGCCCTCTTGTCAGCGTACAGGACCAGGGAAGAGCTAGGCCGCTCACCTAAGTCTGTGAGCAAGAAGTTCAGCCAGCAGAGCTCCTGTGCCACCATGGCACCTGCGTAGATCTTAGCCTCACAGCTAGACTGGGCAACAGACGAAGAGCGGGTGGACCTCCACGAGATGGCACCTGCACCAAGGCTAAAGCACTAGCCCTGGGAGGACCTAAGAGTCTCAGCGTCGTCAGTCTCAGAGTAGAAATAGTGACTAGAATGTGTGATACAGGGTAGTTTTGTCTAATGATTTGTACTCTCTATAAGACTGCACCTATCTAGACTATAACATATACAAAATGTAGGTTGACACACCCCCTAGGCTAGACAAGGGGCAACGACCAGCACGAGACACGCAGCTCAGGGTGGCACTACTAGTCCAACCTCTGAAGCAAGGGTCTGAAGGCCAGTCTGCAAGAGTAAACAGGAAACAAGAGCAACCCAGGGCGGCACTACTAGTCCAGCCACTGGAAAAGGGGCCACAAGGCCAATCAATATAATCAAGGTCCTAGCAGGTGAGAAGCTACAGGAACGAGACCAAGCTGTACACAGTGCCGCTGATGATCGTTGGGCGTAAGTACCTTCATAAAGATATCAGCTCTGTTGGCACCGGAGGCCAACTGTACTACGCGGGCCTGGCGGCGTTGCTGTAGCTCGTGCAGGAGGAAGTACCGCAGCTTGATGTGCTTTGCTCTGCTCTCCAGTCGAGGCTCCTGACACAGGAGGGTCATGACCATGTTGTCAGCGTACAGGGCCATGGTAGAGCTAGGCCGCTCACCTAAGTCTGTGAGCAAGTAGGTCAGCCAGCGGAGCTCCCCTGCCGCCATGGCACTTGCGTATATCTTAGCCTCACAGCTAGACTGGGCAACAAACGACGAGCGGGTGGACCTCCACGAGATGGCACCTGCACCAAGGCTAAAGGAGTAGCCCTGGGAGGACCTTGAGAGTCTAAGCGTCGTCTGCTCACGAAGCATCTGTGTGCCCTGTAAGGACCACTGACCTGCGTCCTCTTAGCACTAGCCCCATGCCCGATGTACTTGCGAGATAACGCAAAACCCTCTTAGCGGCCGACCAGTGCTGCGGTCGGTGTCTGCCTGTGGCCACAAAACGAGCCAGGATGCTGAGAGGGTATGCGAGAACTGGACGAGTGCAAGTCATCAGGTACATGAGGCAACCCACCAGCTCTGCGTAAGGACCAATAGGCTCTACAGACTCCACAGGGACTGGAGCCGAGAGCCTGTGATCTACTGGCAAAGATGTGGGCTGTGCGGAGGAGAACTGAAGGCCGAACCTCTTAAGGACCTTGCGCACCAAGTGTGACTGGTGAGAGTGATGGTGCATGCTGCTCTGTCCCTGGAGATCTGCAGGCCAAGGTAGTGGCGCAGCTCTCCTAATTCAGTGCAGGTGTGTCTCTTCAGCAGCTCGGCCTTCACAGAGGCTAGTGCGTCTCTGTCTGCTGTGGCGAAGACTAGACCGGCTACGTATACAAGGATGTAGAACAGTGTCTGGCCTGAACGAACGAAGAGCGAAGAGTCTGTAGAGGACGGGAAGAACTGCAGTTCAGCTAACGTAACGCGAAGAGTGTCGTGCCATTCTCGAGGCGCCTGCCGCAGGCCATAAACCGCACGCCGGAGGAGCCACTGGGTTCCCAGGGCAAATGTGCTGGTGAAGCCTTACGGGCGACGCAGGTAGACCTGCTTGTGCAGATTGCACTGAAGAAACTTTGTCGAGAAGTCGAGAGAGTGCAGCTCGGAGTCGATAGAGTGCAGCAGCGCACAAAGAGTGGTCATCTTCGGGGTCGGGGCGAAGGTCTGAAAGAAGTCAACACCATCACGCTGACTGAAGCCTCTAGCAACGTAGCGCGCCTTGAACACCGGCGGCTCTCCAGGAGGGCGCTTCAGCTTGAAGAGCCACCGGCCATCGACTACGTTCACCCCAGGTGAGGGAACTGCGTAGAGTAGGTGCCCGTGGATCTCCGAGATGCCATCTCCGCATCCATGGCAGCTATCCACTGAGAGGCCCAGAGTCTCGAGGTCGCCTCAGCGTAAGTGCGAGGGGTCGGGATGTCAAAGGCGTCTGGGTCACCCTCAGGGACTAGCAGCATGGAACAGAGATGAGGTGCGGCCTCCGACAGGAAAGCAAGCTTGTACTGCCGGTCCTCAAGGACGTCACTGCCAAGGGCAGAAACACTCCCGACGGACGGAGGACGGGCAGGGTCACAGACCTGAGCGGTGGCGTAGTCAAGGCGGCGGGAAGAGGCAAAGTCAGTGACGGCAGCGACAAAAGCGTCAAGATTGGAGACAGGAACAGACGGGTCGGTAACAAGAGAGGCAAGGACCCGAGGAACTAGAGGACTAACGGCATGGAGGAAGATAGCGGGCACCTCTCCAGCTGTAAAAATCGGCTCCTTCTTCAACGAAAATGTCGGAACTTCACCCATGACTTAGCAAATACCGCAACCCCGCTTCACAGCTGCATGTGATTTACAGCTGCACGTGCTTCACGGCTACCCGTAAAACACTGACGCGTCGTCCTTTTAGCTGCACCCCCATCGGTCCTTCACTAGGTGTACGGATAAACCGAACCCTTTAATCCAGGGTACTCATCGTTCACCGCCTGGGCATCGGTCTTCGGCCGTCGATCATGGCTGGCGAGCATCATACGCCGTCGATCTCCTCACAGCTGTAGCCCAAACTCATAAAATTCTCTGGTACCCCTGACTTTCAGGTGCTTGACAGCTGCACCGCTGGTTTTCAAAGAATTCCCCATCTGGCCCCATGCGTTTAGCAGCGCGACGTTCACCCATCATTGCGCCCACCATGACACCAACACAGGTCCTAGGTATTATCGCGCGTCAAAGTAGCCCGCGTAATCAGGGTCAACTCCCTTCCGCTTAGCCGCACTCTGAAAACTTTGGAAACAGTGTCAAGCTCCTCCAACTGTAACCAAACTCTTAAAGTACTCTGATACCCCTGACCAGCTTACCGTGCATACGTTCACCCATCTCGCGGTTGCTGCAGGTTACCCAAAAATCGCTTCGTTGCTGCTTAACAAACTCCTCTAAAACCTGCGCTGTCAGAGGCGTGGAGGGCACACGACAAAGTTGGCTGGACTAAAGAAGTCCCTGCACGACCGCTGGACACCTCCTGCCTCCCGACGTGCAAGGGTGAGACACTCGGAACCTTACACCCGCAAAAGTCGTAAACTCCTTCTGCTGCACTAGGTGAAACCCTCAGCTCCACTGCAACAGTAACTCCTAAATTTCATGGACACCCCTCAGCACAGTATAGAGTGCAGGTTCACTCCCCTTTCGCCAAGTGTGGACGACCCATAGTCGACACTACAACTTGGTGGGAATGGTGATGTTCGGGCTACGAAGCTTAGTCGGCAGGGGATTTGTTGATGCCTGACGTTTAACTAAAACCCAGCTTCTTCCAGTCAGTTTACTTCAACTGCTTCAGCTCTAGATGGTTTGACGCTTGCGGCGCCACGATGGAAAACACTTAATACACACCCTGAGGTGGTGGCCTCCGTTTCCGTTGATCGTGGGGGTATGAACGGTGCTCCACGAAAACGCCTCTCCAATTCAGGAAGTCGGCCTCGCTGTAAAGATTCCATGGTAGCTTCATCCTCCATGTGAGACAGCCCATGCAGAACAACGCCGAGGTGGTTAGCCTCGTTCTGCTGCTGTCTGGCTCACCCACTCGTGTGACTGTGCGATCGTGGCAGTCCGGAATAATCGCAGCCACCCCTTGCCGAAATAGTCGCGGTAGTCCCATCCATCGCCTGCAACTAGCCTGACAGAAACGCCGACGCCAGCAAGCTGCGGTGTGATCGGGACGGTCGCACACGGTGCCGCGACGGGGACCGGTATGGAACTGGTACTGGCAGGTCACTGCACTGAAACCGCCACCCGACATCGAGCTGCGCACGCTGCCACCGTGACCGCCGCCACCAAGGACGCTAGACCACCGCGGCGGCGGAGGTCCCCACGGCTGCTGCTGCGACTGCTGCTGCTGATGCGGCGGTGGCTGCTGCTGCTGCTACGTCGGGGAATCAGCCCCGGTCCCCTCGTCGGCACCACCAGTACTCGCACCACCTCCGCCACCGCTGCCGAGCGCCCCCTACCTTGACGAGACTGCGCGGAGGCCGCCGCGGCGGTCTGAGCAGCAAGGGTTGTCTCAGCGATAGCGGTAGACACGTCAGAGTAAGAGCACTGGGAGGGAGCAAAGCCCTGGAAGGTAGGGACCGCCGCGGTACCGCTGGACTTAGCGATAGCACGCTAGCGAGTCTCTATCGTAGACAGGGTGGTGACGAACTCGGGAAGGGTGAGGTCAGCGGGGTGGAGACCTAGGAAATGGTCGCGGATAGTGGCTAGGCGGTTGGGAAGGCGCGTGGCAATGAAATAGAGGGTAGCGTCGACGGAAGGAGGGAGTACAGTGAGCTGGGCCTTAGTGCTAAGAGCGCGGTAGCTAGCCTCAAGTGCGCGCATGTGAGTGGCCAGGTCAGCGACAGTGGGGAAGGACGCGAGATCAGGAAAGAGCAGGGGGAGCAGGAAACGGCCGGCAGAGGCGGAGGAGGGAGTGGAGTAGCGTGCAACGACAGCATCTAAGTATTCATACGCAGTCTCTACGGTCTGATAGCGGGGACGCTCGGACAGGGGGGGGGCGCGACTGATAGCAAGCTGCGCAACTGCGTCGCGCGACTCCCAGACAGAGCGGGCGAGCTCAGTAGCTTCAAAGGCCTCACGCTCAGCGGGCGTGGGGGCGTCAGAGAGGGCAGTAGGCGGGTCGGGGCAGGGGAGCTTACCGTCGACGTGGACGGCCAGGGACTGGCCGTCCTGGCGCTAACCCCTCAGCGAGCGGCGGAGGTCGGCGAGCCACGCCTCAAAATTGATCGGCCGACCCTCCGCGTCCAGGCGGAGCACAGCGTCCGCCATCGCCGCAGCTGACAAGAGCTTGAGGTGGAGGAGGAGAGTGCGGTGGAGAGCGGTGGAGAGCGATGGAGAGCGGTGGCCAGCGGTGGAGAGCGGTGGAGAGTGGTGGAGACGGCTGGCGGGAGCACCAGCGCAGAGGGGGAGCCAAGGCCGGCGGGTCGGCCTGGTAGCACGGCGACTCGGCGACTCGGCGGCTCGGCGGGTCAGCGGCGCGGCTAGAGCCGGCGGCGACTGGGGCCGGCGCGGACAGGGGTCGGCGTGAGCTGGGGCCGGCGAGCATGGTCCGGCGGGAGCTGGAGTCGGCGCGAGCAGGGGCCGGCGCGGACGGGGGCCGGCGCGGACTGGGGCCGGCACGGACGCGAGGCCTGCGGGCGCGGGGCCAGCGAGCGCGAGCTGGCGGGGCCGGCGCGAAGTGGCGAGACCGGCACGGGCTGACGGGGCCAGCGCGAAGTGGCGGGGCCGGCAAGCGCAGGGCCGCGACGAGAGCAGGGGGGGGGAGACCTAACATAGCGTGATACCATCTCAGAATAACGCAATAACTAGAATGAGGCATACAGACAGGTTTTGTGCTATGGTGCTGTACTCTCTATGAGCATGCCCCGAGAACAACATAGAAATATGTTAACACCACGCCCTTAGTGCACGACTCTCTCTAGGAAACGAGCTCGTTACCACTTATCCCGCAACGATGCGGTGAACATGTCGTACTCTCGTGTCAATATATTTGGCCAATATGCTTAACATATCAAAATTACACAAGGCATAGACACTCCTTGGTCTCACAACTGGGCACTGATAGATCATCTCAACAAAGCAACGATGGAGCCTCAACACCTATATCCAATAACAGGACTCAACCTACGATCAACCTACCTACACAATCGATGGTGCATCTCCTATCCATGTGCACGATGCTCGTTGCCACCGAGTGCGAATACAATCCACAAGAGGAGCTTCGCGCGAAGCAGGGTGAAGAGGATTCACACTGGAGTCAAACGAGTCTGCCACCACCTCAGCGGGAATTTCGTCCACTCCACTGCCGTCCGGCCTTGGGATTATCATGAGATCCTCCGGCATCCATTTGGGCGGCACGGTCACGTGAAGCCGGACCAACCTCGGCCGTTGATCCATGGCAGTCAACGGCGGGGATAGCACACGCTGCGGCACATCCAAACCGCCATATGACATGTCCCCTGCTCCATTCCCCCCAGCTGCTCCTGGTGCTGGTGCTGGTGCTGCATTGCTGCTACCTGTCTGCACCCGCTTCGCAATGCCATTGAAGTGATACAAGTCAAACTTCCTACTACCAGGCCGCCCCCCAGTTGACCCCTCCCTTTTGAACCCTCCCTGGGATCGCTCCAGCTTCAGCAAAGCCTGCCACAGCTCGTTCCATACTATTACCCCCAACGCCGAAAGCGAGTCTATTGTCTCTGAAGGGAAATTTACCCTCAGTTCGGCCAGCATACGTTGGAGCGACTCCACTGCTACAAACCCTCCTCCCCCACTTGTATCAAACCGGTCGAAAACCTCTCTAACCCGGGTCTCCTCTGCTTCTGCATCATTTTCGTTCTGGACTTCAGTCGAGAGTGCAAAGAGCACGGTGTAATGTGATTCGCTGCCCACCACCCAGACGGGCAGCTTGGGATGTTTCAGGCGCTGCCCGACCTTGCAGAGGTTGAGGGACTCGAGGAGTGTGAGGAAGCCAACCTGGGTTTCGGAAGGGATGCCTTTGAGCGACATGCCTCCTCCCAGGTCCATGGTGCCATCAAACACGTTGGGCACGGCCTCACCGCACAGCAGCAGATTGACTATCTCCTGAAGGTTTAAGGCAGGGGTGGAAGGGGGAACTGACAGTGAGTGGGACGAGGGTGGTGGAGGCGGAAAGGCCTTTGAGCGACATGCCTCCTCCCAGGTCCATTGTGCCATCAAACACGTTGGGCACGGCCTCACCGCACAGCAGCAGATTGACTATCTCCTGAAGGTTTAAGGCAGGGGTGGAAGGGGGAACTGACAGTGAGTGGGACGAGGGTGGTGGAGGCGGAAAGGCCTTTGAGCGACATGCCTCCTCCCAGGTCCATTGTGCCATCAAACACGTTGGGCACGGCCTCACCGCACAGCAGCAGATTGACTATCTCTTGACGATACAAAAACAAAGGTAGTGTGGTCACCGTGGGTGCGGGGGGGGGGGGAGGGGAAGAGAGGGTGGAGAGGTGTTGATGAGACGAGGGAAGGATAAGAACGGTCACCAAGGGAGAGCAACGGAGATAGAAAAAAGCCCGGACCGGCTAACACTTGCACAAGGCGGGCACGAGATACCAACAGAGGAAGGAGGACAATTGACCAACAGAGGAAGGAGGACGATTGGGGAAGAAACATTCAAGGCAGTGCACCAACCAACCTGTGAGGCATGGCCGAATGGAGGTGTAACAAGCGGCGGCTCTGGGTCGTCCCTATCCTCCTGAACCCGCTCCTGTGAGAGGCAGCCGACACAGCAATACAGAGCGTGGAAAAAAGCACACTCGTTCTGATCACAAAAATGGGACCTACAGGGCCTTCTACAGAGTGTGAGCAAGTATGTGGATGGAGATCCTAAGTGCAGATCCCAGGTCAGGCGTTTGATCCCCAGTGGCACCTGGTCTTTCCAGAACCCTCAATCGATTGCAGCATTGAGATGACCACTCGTTTGGAATGATGGGGCACATGAATGATGGGGCACATGAATGACGGGGCACATGAATGACGGGGCACATGAATGACGGGGCACATGAATGACGGGGCACATGAATGACGGGGCACATGAATGACGGGGCACATGAATGACGGGGCACATGAATGATGGGGCACATGAATGATGGGGCACATGAATGATGGGGCACATGAATGATGGGGCACATGAATGATGGGGCACATGAATGATGGGGCACATGAATGATGGGGCACATGAATGATGGGGCACATGAATGATGGGGCACATGAATGACGGGGCACATGAATGACGGGGCACATGAATGACGGGGCACATGAATGACGGGGCACATGAATGATGGGGCACATGAATGATGGGGCACATGAATGATGGGGCACATGAATGATGGGGCACATGAATGATGGGGCACATGAATGATGGGGCACATGAATGATGGGGCACATGAATGATGGGGCACATGAATGATGGGCCACATGAATGATGGGGCACATGAATGAAAGCTCACCAGTCCCCCGGAGAGAGAACTGCCGCGAAGAGCAGCAGCAGCAGCAAGCCAAAGCCACTTCCAAACACCGAAAGCAGCCTTTTGAGGTGCTCCAAAACTGAAGGAAAGGGTGCGGGTGCATGAACTCACCAGCCCCAAATGGGCACATGAACTCACCAGCCCCAAATGGGCACATGAACTCACCGGCCCCAAATGGGCACATGAACTCACCAGCCCCAAATGGGCACATGAACTCACCAGTCCCCAGTGGCACATGAACTCACCAGTCCCCTGGATAGCAGCGCCGAGAACAGCAGCAGCAGCGCGCCAAAGTCGCTCTCAAACACGGGAAACAGCCGGTGAAGCGCCTTCGCCACGTCAGCATGCGACGCCCCTGCCAGGTGTCGCACTCTGACTGCTCCTTGCAGCGCTGTTGCATCACTGATAGGGCTTGGTGATAGTCCCTCTGACCCGAAAGCAGCCACCCTGTGCGGTGATATGGCAGCAATGACCACTTTCTGCCCCCTGCTCGGTACCCATAGCGACTCTGCCATTGCTAATACCAGCGCCCTGCAGAGGAGGGGTTGAGGGGGGGGGGGTGTGAAAGGGGTTGGGAAAGGTACTTGACAGAACGCCCAAGGAAGCCGAAACGAATGAGAGACCTAAACTTTTGGCAAAGGCTTTTACGGACCAATTCCTCCACCATCGCACGCATGTGTGCCTACCTTCGTCTGTCAATCTGCGAGAAAATAAGATCGGCCTCTCCTCCATCTCCACCCTCCCCTTCTCCACCCTCCCCTTCTCCATCCCGCGCGGCTACAAGCCCTGGCAGAGCAGTGGAGTCACCTGACCCCTCACCCTCTCCTGCTACAGCAACAGCACCAGTGACAGTACCAGTGACAGCGCCAATCACAGCACCACCACTAGCACCAGCAGCAGCCCTTGAACACACTCTCCCTTGCACCTCAAGGCCCGGCACCAAGTCGTAAAACCTCAGATCATCCTCCTCCCAGCTTCCTTCTCCCTGCCTCCTCCCCTCCTCCCGCCGCTCCCCCTGCTGACCAGCGCCCATTTCCCCAGCAGCAGCAGCCCCAGCAGCGGCAAGTGCAGCAGGTACGGCAGGCAGGGAGGCATCCGTGGGGCGCGAGGGAGCGGGGAGGAAGAGGAGGTACTTGAGCAGCAGCGCCTGGATCGGCGCCAGCACGCCGCACGGCCCTCCCTCCCGCTGCACCAGGCCGAGCGAGGTCGCTGGGTCGTCACTGAACCTGCGAGTGCGTGCACGTGCGAGAAAGAAAGGGTAAGAGAGGAGTGAGAACCAGTGGGACGCGGGGGAGAGGGGAGGAAGAGCAGGTACTGCTCGAGGCTATTGAAGCATCACCTGAATCCCTGCCGCGACCACTGCGAGAGGGTGGCAGCAGGCGGGCTCCGCCCGAACACCATGTCGAACAGCCGAAACGCCTCGTCCAGCGGCAATGCAGCCAACCCCTGCTCCCCCTCCCACAACCTCTCCGCCTCACTCCACCCCTCTCCACCCACCACACCCTCCCCAGCGCCCTCGATACGCGCACTCCCAGACCCATCTGTCTCAGCCCGCGTTGACTCAACCCCCTCTGCTCCATCCCCATCCGTTCTCTTCTCTGCTGAAATCGCCGGAACTCTGGCGTCTCCTGCGTGTCCTGCGTTTCCTGCGCCTACTACAGAATCGCATGCCTGATCCGCCATGTCAGCGTCATCGCCACGTGTCGCGACGGGAATAGCAGGGACCGGAACGCTCGTTGGAACCTTATCTACATGTGAATCAGGCCTGACAGATGCGGGAACAGCTGGGACTCCAGAGGAAGCCACGGCTGATCCGGTATTGGCTGATCCGATTTTGGCTGATTCGACACTGGGCTTTCCTAAAGCAGCCATTCTTCGCTCCGCGGCTGCTGCTCGAATCTCCCGCTGGATCCGTCTCTCCCGCTCCTCTGCAGTCTCGGGTCTCGCTGCCGCGCGACCGCTATAAGAACCTCCACTATAACCACCACCTCCTCCTGCTTGTCCTGGATCCGACCCTTCATCCTCGGATTTGCTACGCTTGGCGGACGGGGGGCAAGGATCGGGGCTCGCCTTGGATCCGTCGCTAGACTGGGGACCGTAGCCGCCGCTGCTAGTCTGGGGGTTTCGCGGGGAGGCGTGTCCTGCGGGAGGTGGACTCGCCAGGCTCATGCGGAAGGCCCTCTGCAGCTGCTCGTCCTCGTCGTCAGCCATGACTTATATGCTATGAATCGACAGAGAAAGGCGGATCCAGACCCTGGAATGCGGGAATGGGGGTTTCAAAAGCCAGCAGCTGCGAAGTGCAGGAGCCTGATGAGGAATGGAAAATCGCAGACCCTGGGAAATTGAAGTTCGACCGCCAGCAGAAACTGTCCGCATCGAGAAGTACGCGATTGCTGGAACAGCACCAGCAGAAACGAAATCGCGGGGAAGGGCCGATGTAATCCGAGCCGTTCAATAGCAAACCGAAGTACACTTCTTGATTGTGTACATTTTCGTTAGTCTTTTCCTACAAATTTCAACATGCTAGTTAGAGTAAGGGTGCGTGTAAAGTGGGGCACATAACGAACGGAGGAGCAGACGAACGGAGCCGCAGGGCCGTGGCCAATGAGGTGTCTTCCTGATGTTCTGGAACAAAACTTTCGAATGTACGCGGGGCATGTGTCAAACCTGCAAAAAAAAATCATGCCTCGTTGTGACGAAAGCCCACGAACCCCACGTTGCCTTTCGCCAAGCATTGTGACCGTGCAATTTGCAGCGACAAAAGTTGTGGCGCAGATATGAGGTCGTTGAAGGGAGTCAATTACAGTAGCTGGGTGGCTTTTCGTGACTGCGAAATTTCCGAAGGCGTTGATGCTCGGTAACAGTTTTGAAACTGCTATTTGGCAATTTGGGGCGGTCTCGATTGTCTCGCCTCGTGGCCTGGCCAAATTTTACCGGAACAGCTAAACTGCCCACGGGCATATCGGACGGAGGAACGGAGGAACGGAGCAAACGAACGGAGCTGCCGCCCAACCTTACACACGCCCTAAGGTTTATATACTAACCAAACAACACAGCCATCCTCTCTCAATTCTGCTAAAACTTCAGAAGGGATGTCTACTCTACAGCTTTCCTAGCCATAACGCAAGTGGAAATTGTGCAGCACCCATGGCCAGGAGCATGTACCGGTGGCGCGAGGAGTCACGGTCATAGTGCCGAGTCTCTGCAAACATCACCCGCTTCATCGTCTTCACCAGAAACATTGCCATGCACAGGCTGCAACAAAAATTGGGAAAATATTAGGTTTATGAATCACCTCATACGACCCAACAACAATGACATCACGATATGGAATATATGCAAGGAGGTAAATGACATACCAAGCAGCTCTCCTTCCACCAAAGCAGCCCCCCTTGTTCACGTACCTTGTCCAGATCAAGACAGGGAAGTAAGCCATCCGCCAAATGACCCACGAAAGGCTTGTAAGGGAGATTCCAACAAACATGTAGCCGGCATACGCCACGAGGTCAAGCAAAGGAGCGTCGCCAGATGCTAACGAGTAGAGTATCGTCCGGAGCAGCAGCACCTCCAGAAACCACCCAATCAGTCCCTTGCCAACACGGGCGTTCACGAACGCTGGAGCAAACCTGCATGCCACAGAAGTAGCAAAAAAATTAAATCAAG
The DNA here is from genome assembly GCA_027943415.1 of Closterium sp. NIES-67. Classification (NCBI taxonomy): domain Eukaryota; kingdom Viridiplantae; phylum Streptophyta; class Zygnematophyceae; order Desmidiales; family Closteriaceae; genus Closterium; species Closterium sp. NIES-67. The sequence continues at coordinate 1,358,912 of BQMB01001373.1, read as the reverse complement.
AAAAAATGCCTTATACATTCTGAAACCCCTACGAGCCCAGCAGCCAAGCAGAGAGTCCAGCGAACACCGAATTGGTGGCAAAGGGGAATGAGTCAACTCAAAGGTATAATCTCTCCCTCGCTCCCTCTCCTGCCAAGTCAATTCACCTTTACCTGCCGAGCAGGCCAGCAGCGAGGCCAGCAAGCACCACGTAGGAGGCGAAGGCAACACTTGTGCTGAATCAAAGTCACATGCTCGAACAATACGCACGCCCTCTCCTGCCATGCGGATTCTCCCATACCTGCCCAGCAGGCCAGCCGAGAGCCCAGCGAGCACCACATAGGAGGCGAAGGCCATGGCAGGGATGTAGAGGTCCGGGGCGTTGATGTCGCTGCAGGGCGGCTTGTACGTCAGCCCGCCTGCCACCTGCTCCGCCACCCTCGTCCAATGGCCCTGCAAGAAACGCCAGTGGAAGGCCCTACTAAGAGACTCGGCTGTGCATGACACGGGACAGAATCAGAACATGTCCACTGAGCAGGCAGTCCGGATACAGTGAACTGGCGGCTGACGAAAAGGGCATCAGGATGGGATAAATCAGAGGAGGCTGAGGTGGGAGAAGCTGAGGACTGGGAGTTGATATGGACGACGATGAGTACGATTGGCGTGGACTCTACCTTTCGCAAAAATGGGAAGACGATGATGGATCGTGGGGAGCAGAGGCAGCTGAGGTAGATTTCACCGAGGACTGGGAGATGAGAAGGATTGCCGTGGACTCTACCTTGTGCAGGAATGGGAAGACGATAATTTTGAGCTTGTTGCGCACGTAGGCGTCGTTGACATGGAAGTAGTAGTGGAAGTCCGTGGATGCGAAGTACTTGCCCACCTGCATAACGCCACAGGAATCGTTTTAACAACCATTCGGAGATTGAGCTGAGACTTGCGAATCCACTGGCATGGAATTCACATTCTCCTGCCATTTCAGCAGGCAGTTTTGCCACCGGAATGTCAGTAAATGAACAGGACGAACAGCACCCACCACAGAGACGAACAGAGACGCGCTCCCATACATCCCAGCAGCCCAAGAATCTGCAATTCCATAGACATTCCTCTCCTATCGAGTCACTTACGTTGTTTTGAACGTAGGCGCGACTGCTCCCTAGTAGCCGCTCGCCATAAGCACCCAGGCCAGACCGAATGAACCCTGACCCAGCCCCTGCGAGCATGTCGTTCAGTGGGTTGTGCCCCCCATCCGCCCCCCCCGCCCCCGGACCTCCCATCATCCCCGGCGGACCCATCGGGCCCCCGCCAGGCGCAGGTCCCCCGAATCCGAATCCGCCACCTCCGCCGACTCCCCCAGGAGGCCCCTGTGGCGGACCGAAGCCGAACCCCGGCTGTGGTGGCTGCTGCTGCTGCATCCCTGCTCCGCCTGCTGGTGGACGGTATCCTGGCGGTCCACTGAATTGATCAAACGGTCCAGGAGGGCCCTGGATGGACAGGGATCAATGGGAATCGTATTGGTGAAGACGTCTTGTCGGACGAAAAGGACGAGAAGGAGAGCGATTGGAGCTCAACAGCGAGCGAAGAACATGCTACGAACTGCAGAGTTGTTACGTGTGATTCTTTCGAGACCCGCGATAGAACTACCACAATGGAATCGTTGACTCACTAGCGGAACGGACCGCCAACAACCACCCTAGGGATCGGTTGACTCACTTGCGGAACGGATTGCCATCCCGAGGGCAGGGGGTTTGACGACCCTGACGGCCCCGCCTGGGGAACGAAGAGCTGCGGTCGGGACATCGGACGAGCTGGGCAATGGACGATGGAGCGGACCTATTGATCAGAGGCCTGCAGCGGAAACCGCGAACGATGCGTTCAGCGTACGGCCACCGGGAATCTGCTGAGAATCACTGAACACGTCAGTTCCGAATCAGGATTAAGTTTTAAGCTTGTTTTAAATTAAGTCCAGGATCCGCCAAGCGAGTTAAACGGGTAAAATAGGTGAACCATTCAGCCGTTGCAGTACAGTTGCAGGGTGAATCTACTGAAATGGGATCAAGTGAATGTTGGTACAGTCTGGTACTTCCATGACCTGCCCGCGCCGAGCTCCACCCAACATTCTCCCAGGCGCTTGGCGGGAACTCCAAGCACCTCCCAAACTTCTAGGTCTGGGCTCAACTTGGCTGGTTGTGTTCCTGAAGCGGGGGCGTCGAATTTTTCTGGTGAAATAATTTTGGAATTTCCACGGGAATATGCGTTTCGACTTACTTGCGATTTATACTTTTACGTAAACGGATCACTCTGGAAGCTGGATAGTTGTGAGGGCCCTTGGAATTTGCCCAGTGTTTGCATTGCATGCACCCAAGCCTGAAATTATGAACCAGCAAGCTCTGGACTGATGTCCCACGACTTACTTCAGTGACTTTATTTGCTTCATTCCTTTCAGCTCCACCTTACCTGACAGCTAGCGATCTCCTTCATCAGCAATTTCTCTGGCTTTCCACTTCATCTCGTCGTAGTTCGTGATGGATTCCAGACTAAAGCAACCCGAGCAACGGAATAAGAGCGTCGGTAACGCAGGGATGTTCAAAGTTCCACCACGTCCGTCAACCAGCCGGATTCCTTACGCTCCATTACCGAATCAAGGCAATGATTCCGGAGCCACGCCAAAGGCTTCGTCTCCTGCGAGGTCACACCGCTCCTCATCTGGTTCTTGCTTTGAGACACCTGTCGCCGCTCCAAGTTCCTCGAGGCGCCTTTCATATGCAGTCAATTCTGGTATCAAGCCCAGCCGGCCTTCTTCCGTGTCCAAGGGAAGATCCTCAATTGTGGCCCCGGCATACAGCAACCTGAGCTCTGCGAAGAAACCAGGAGAAGATCCTCGTCCCTTGAAAGACAAGGCTTACCAGGCAGATTGCATTCAGAACATTTATGCATTTTTGGAGAGCCGTGGCTTTGACAAACCATTTGATGCAGGAATGCTTCAACTTCCGTCAAGTAAGCTCTTCCTGAAGATCTTTGAGTTCGTTATGAAGCAGATAGATCCGAGATTCAAGTACGGGAATAAACCAGAAGACGACATTCTGGACTTCGTCAAAGGACTGCACTATCCGTACAATCTTTCTCGAAGCTCGTTGCAGCAGGCTGGAACTCCCCACACGTGGCCACCATTGTTGGCGATGTTGAACTGGCTTGTTCAGACGATTAACTTCAGTGATGCTACTTCTGGTCCTGGAACCACCGCTGCACAACCTGCACATTTGACACCTCGACGCTTTGAGGCTGGTCCATTGACAAACTTGACTTCAGAGACATCGCCGCTTGATGAGGAGGGTTGCAGGGCAGTGTTCTTTGAGTTCATGAAGGAGAGCTACAACGTTTTTATGAACACCGAGGATGAGACGATTTCCGATGCAAAGAGCCAAGAGATGATGCAACTGTTCACGACTTACTTCGAGGAGGCTCGGCAGGAGGTGGCACTCGACGTGGAGAATCTCAAAACGGAGCTTTCGCGTAAGGAGGTGAGTGGGTATTCTGGGGAGTTGTTATTTGCGTTGGAATAAAATGACAAGATCTGCTTTTTTGCCACAGGCCACCTTGGAGCGCATGCAGGATAAATCTGAACTGAAGAAGCTGCAGGAGGATAAAGAAATACTCGAAAAGCTGCTCAGCGATCTGATCAAAGAGACTCAACGTGGGGAGAAAGACTTACAAGTGCGTCGAGATAAGTTCTTGGCTTTTTCCGTGCTCAGCAGGACACTAATACCGGTACTGCAACATGTTTCAGGGATACGAGGAGGTCCTTCTGGACAAACAGCAAGAGCTCAAGAAATGCGCTGAGATCACAGCTGGCATCCAGGAAGACAACGCACTGCTTTGCAAGCGGATTCAGGAACAGCGATTTTCAAAAGATGACATCGAACACATGGAAGAGAAGTTAGCTCGCAGGAAGGCCGTGTTACAAATGCTGAAGGAAAACCGCATGCACGCTGGGAAGGAGGCAAGCAAGGTGGAGATACAAAAGGTCAAGATTATGGAGGAGATCGGGCAAGCAGCTAAGAAGTTCAATCAGAGGGCGGCCAGGTAGGTGAAAGCTTTTTGTGGAATACCTCACTGAAAGTTCTATCCTCACGCCTTCAAGATTGCATGCAGGCTCAAACTTATACCTCCATCTAACAAGCATGCTGAGGGCCGTTGCTTCTCCATTCAAATCAATCCGCATGCAAAAACTGCTCAGGATATGATGTCTGACAGCATGCCAAAGGCAGATATCCGTGCAGCTATTCAGCAAGTGAAGGAGAAGTACAACTCTAAAGAACAAAGGCTGCATGCCGAGCTGACACAGCTGGACATGGAGCTGGCTGAAGAATCAGAAGCGGTTGAAAAGCTTGCTGTTGAACTGGAAACTACGGAGAAGATGAAGAAACGGGTATGGTACCATGGTCAAACTGGCTCTTCTTTTGCATTGGGTGGTTTCTGAAATGGGACATGTGAATGTAGTGAGTACATAATTGTTGTGACACATGGCGAGTGTTACTGCTTTTTGCAGGACGAGGAAGAAGTGTTGGCTGCAACTGAGAGGGCTAAGCAGGAAGTGGAGGCACGCTTAGAGGACGTTCGAATGAGGGCATTTGCTGCACGGACAGAAATTGAAAACCGGGCAGCCACTCTGGAGAGCCTGAGGCAGAAGAGCCAGGTGGGCTTCTAGAAGCTGGGGTTGATGTTTTTCAGGCAACATATATATTGTTGTTGACTTCTTAAGGCTTTGCGCCTTCCTTCTGTGAGCAGGATTGTGACATGGAGATGGAGAAGCGCCGACAGGAGGAGAACAAAGAAATGGAGAAATTGAAGGAAAGGACATTGCGCCTGGAGAGTATGCTGGATTATGCCGCAAAGCATGTCCATCAGGCCAATGACCTTGTTACCGAATCAGTAGGGAATGCTATGGATGCCCTTGAAAAGCTACCCAGCTGACCGGGGTAACGGGGTTGCGGAAGGTGCTAGTTTGTTTCACTGTCATTTCTGCCAATAACACCTATACAACACTGAACACTTATATTGGTTCCAAATCCAAGCCCCTTTTGCGGGTAGTGCAATACCCCATGTAGGTATTATATGTGTACCATATCCTTTCATCATGATGCACATCCATCTGCGTACAATGACACCCATTAGCTCCTGAGAAGCTCGTACAGCGTTTGTGCCTGCAAGACCCAAAAAGTGGGGCATGGGCAGAATAGATATATGTTAAACGAGCAAAATCGGCACAATAGACACCAAAGGACATGCTCAATTCTTCTCAAAGGACCTCCTCTGCATTCAAGCTTTGTAGCAACAAACAGCCACTTACCTTATGTCTTGCTCGTGTGTTGCCTCTCATAGCCACAGCCTTGATGGACGGAAGAGGGCCCTCCATCAGTAACAGCTCCTTCCATCTGATGCTGCTCTTTGCAATAGAGAGCAGAGCTGAAACTGCAAACTCCTTGCTTCGCTCTGTTCCACCATCCAGTGTTTCCAGAAAAACATTCAACCCAGAAGTCATGCTCAAACTGTCAGACGCTTGAGGAAGCTCATTATTTCCATAACCTGCATTGCCACCTGGCAGATCCCAGGCCCCATCGCTGACCTGTGCAGAAAAGATGGCCTCCCTTCCAGCCTCCTCTCTGGCCACATTGGCAAGCACCCCCATGGCTTTCTCAGATATGTACTCGTCAGCACTGCCCATCATGGCCAGCTCCAGCATCACAGGTACCGCTCCAGCTCGAACCAAACTGAGCCTTCCCACCGAGCAGGTCGAGAAATTGAACAGTGCTTTGCAAGCATCCTTCCTCCCCTGACCGCTGCACCTTGGCTCCTGTAGCAGCTGAACCAGCGATTCCGCTGCCCCGCTTCTCACTAGCTCGGCTCTGTTATCAACCGCTTGCGAAAGGCTGAAGACCAGAGCTGCTGCAATTTCTCTAATATTGATCGCCACGAGATTGCCACTCCCGCTCGAGCTAACCGAACTATTACTCAGACTTCCACTGCTGCTCCTGCTGCTGCTTTGTGAAGCATCCCACTGCCGGCTCCCAACCATCTGTACCACCGGGCGGACAACTCCAAGCTTTGGCATGATTTCAATCGATGACGGGTGAATGGACAGATTCAACAGCGCTGTTACTGCTTCTTCCACTACCTTCATCCTCAAATCCCTCAATCTACCGTTCTCCCCTGTTACCCCATCGCCCACACTTCTGTCCAGCCATGGTTGTACTCCTGGCCCGCCTTCAGCCCAATCTAGCAGAGGCAGCAGCGTTCCCACAGCTCCTTTTTCCACCATCACTGCTCTGCACCCCTCTAAATCCCGTGCCATGTGCCTGATCTGCCGCGCACCAGCCACCTGCCTCTCTAGCACTGCAGCAGTCGACTCTTCCGCTCCCCTACACGCACAGCAATCTAGCAAAGCGCGCTGAAACCCAGGCGGAGGCAGGGAAGCGGACGAAGCAGGCTCAGCAGGCACTGTTACATGGGAGCCGTGGGAGTCTTCTACAGGAGGAGAGGCGGAGGACGGAACGCGAGCGGAAAGATGCGCTGATGAGGTTCTAGAGGCTTGCAGGTCGGCTAGTGACGGTATGAGGACGGCGGGAGAGGGGCACGCGCTGAAGGGCGGAGAAGGGGTGGAAGCGGCGAAGGGGGAACGGTAGGGGAAGGACGCGCGATGGGCGGAGGAGGCTGAGGAACAGGATAACCGGGGAGGCGTGGCGGGGGGTGTGGAACCGGAGGGTGAGGATGGGACTGGTTCAGAAGAGCAGGGGGAGGGGGGGATAGGCGGTGCATGTGAGACTGTAACAGGGGGTGACTGTAACGCAGCAGCGGGATGCCTGTCCTTCCAAGGCGCAACCCGGCTGGTAACCACGTTACGCAGCAACTGCCCCATCCGCTGCCTCCCGACGTGATTCTGTAGTACCCTCTCCTTCGCCTGCGCCTCTTCGCCCGCAGCTTGTGAGCGGATCGGTCCCGCGTGCGCCGGGTAGCCGTTGCCCGGTACTGGTAAGTCGACCGAATCCAGGCTACTATCTTCTGAGTGGGAGCTGATGCTGCGGCACGTGGCTTCGGAGCAGGTCAACACGAGAGTGGAGTGTGACGCACAGGGATGCGCCAAGTCGCGGGACTCAGAGCGGGAGAACGCGTGGGGGGGCAAAGCGCTGCCGTTTCTTCCCGTGCTTGGCTGCACCGCTGCGTCGTGCCTCGCCGCTGCGTCGTGCCTCCCCGCGGCGTCGTGCCTCGCCACTTCTTCGTGCTGCGCAGGGCCCTGCACCCGCACCTCCGGTCGTCCGATCATTCCTGGCAGACCAGAGTCGTGGCCGAAAGCGTCACCGCCTGGGATCTCAGGAGGAGGAGGTGGGGAAAAAGCAGGAGGGTGGGGAAACGCAGGAGGAGGGGGGAAAGCAGGAGGAAGGGGGGGAGGACGAAGGGGAGGAGGAGCATCGACGGGTGGCACAGAAGACCCGATGGTGACAGGGTCGTCGTAGCTATTCGTCAGAACGAGGGGATTGCCGTGGGTGTCGTCGTGTGCAGCGGAGGGTGCAGCGAAGGGTGCAGCGAAGGGTGCAGCGAAGGGTGCGGCGAAGCGACGGTTGTAAGTATCCGGTAGGGCCGACAGGCTGTCGTCGTTGCCTCTTACCCTGGTTTCGTACGCGCTAGGAAATACATCTCTGGAGCTCGAGCCGTGGTTGTTGCAATTGTTGCCGTACGTGCTGTCGAGGCTCCCTATGCTTTCTAAGGCGACTTTCACTCGGTTCGCGCGGAGGAGCTTTTTTCTCAAGCGAGGTGCCTGCTCTCTCGGGTGAGTAGGTAAATCGTGCATACTTGGTTCGTGCATACTTGGCTCGCCTCTTCTCGGCAACACTGACACATCGAACGAAAGCAGCTGTGCAATGGCTGACTAACAAATACGAGGACTACTCCACTGCGCACGTCTGGGAACTAAGGAATAAAGACAGGCAGAGATGGAAGCACAACTGTCAGACAACTAAGAATGGACCAATGATCTTGCCAGGGGAGGAGAAAACTTGTAAGATACTCTACTCCTGACTAGAGCTAGTTACGGTGGAGAATGTTTTCTTGCACATTATTCATGATTAAGAGTGGTGAAAGCAGGTGACGCCAAATTCCGATCCCCCCCATTCCCGTGATGATTTGCGTGTCTGCTGTGCCAACCTGGATCATGTTGGCAGCTTTCGCGAAGGGCAAGCCCATCGGTTGCTCCTAACCAGAAAGGCATCAGGCAACGGTTAGATGAATCCAGTCCGTCAAACATGAGAAAACGAACGGTTAAAACGAGCCGTTTGCAGTTTGCATCGACGTGGCCGGCAATCAGCGGCTGCGTAGAGGAAGATCATGTCATGCGCGGGCGTGGGGGATTGAAGCTCATTGGCTCTCCCTCTACGCTCGCTCTCCCGCGCGTAGTGTCCTGCGGGGAGCGCCAAAGGCTGCCTGCCGGGGGAAATTCGTGGAACAAGCGCGTACCACTGCTCACGGACCTGGAAGGTGCGAAAGCGGCGAATGCTCCCATACAGCATGATTCTCGACGCTGTACGAGCACATCCTAAGCACTTGGGACGTCATGTAATCTACATTCCACAGAATTCCACAACATAAACAACCAAGGCAATATTCTCATTGCTTTGATACTTTGACAGGATAGAAAACCATCAAGAGTTGCTGGGCATGTGGGGCCCCAGCCTTTGCCAAAGCTTCAAGATGCGGCCTCGGTTTCTCCTTTCGGAGCAAGGACCATATCTCTTCCAAAACTGGAGCACTGCTTTGCCCAGCATTCCTCACAACGCGGTGAAGAATTGCAATGGCATGTTCCTTTGTCGCCTCACTCCCACTCACAAGCAATCTGAAAAGCCCCTGCAATCCCGATACTTCGATGCAGCTCCCACATCCACCTTCATAACAGCCGTCAGAGCCAGCAGCACCACTTTCACCCACGGACCAGAGCTGAACTTTGCTGCTGATTATAGCGTTAAGGCCCGATCGCTCCTCGGATACATTAGTCAGCGTGTGCATGCCCTTGTCAAAGAACCGCTCCGACTGCTTGGCATACAAATGGCTGCTTTTCTGCAAGCCGCACAGCACCACCTCCAGCAGCAAAGGCACAGCGCCGCCATACACCAGAGCCAGCCTCCCTGACTCACACATGGATAAGAGGTAGAGGGCGTACAAGGCGTCCTTCTGACCCTCCCTGCTGCACGCTGGCTCCCTCAACAGCCTCACCAGCGGCCTCACAGCGCGTTGATCGACTAGATCCTCTTTCAGCGATGTCGCCTGGGCGAGACTGTGGATTACTGCCACTGCAAGCTCTCTAAGATTCAGAAGTGCTGCACTGGTGCTCGTGCTGCTGCTGCAGCTGCTGCGGTCAGCAGCACTGCTCCTGGCATCACGCTCCCGGGTATTGTTCTGCGAGGCATGGCTACCTCTGACGTCATCCTGGCAGGGTTGACCAGGACTGACGTCAGCCAGTCTGACAACGCTGGGGACGATTCCATGGCTCCTCATCATATGCTTCGCGGTCTTATCTAAAGACAGGTTCAGCAGCGCAGCAGCTGCCTCCTCAGCGACCTGATACCGCAAATCCAACGCGCTCCTTCCTTCGCCAGCTTCTAACACCCCGTTTACAAGCGAAGCCAGCAGTTTAGCTGCGCCCATTTCGACCATGTAACCGCAAATCGCCGCGTCGCGAGCCATGACTTTAATCTCCCGCGCCCCGACGAGCTGTCGCGAGAGCGCGCACGTCTCCGATTCGCCGGGACACGCGCCGGAGTAGCAATTCCGCAACGCCTGGGGGAACTGCGGGGGAGGCTGGGTGAACGTGGAACCCGCGGCTGCACGCGCGGAAGGCGCAACATATCCGGCAGGCGCAGGTGCGGAACCCGCGGCGGCGTGATGGCTCTGCAGAGGGTGGTACGAGGCCGGATGTGAGGGGCTTCTGGACGGGGTGAGAACAGGTGGGACAGAAGCCGCGGATTCCGCGGACTGCACCGTCCAGGAAGGTTCCGCGGCGATGGCCGGGTCTGTGTGGTAACCGAACGCGTCTGACGGCGACCCGTTGGACGGTGTTGCTCCGAGCTGTTGCTGCAGCGCCGGCTTCCGCCGCTGCTTGTGGGAGTGCCGGTGCCTCTCGCTCAGCTGCTCGAGCGTGGGAAGGTTGTTCAGAGGGCTGTTCGCGAACAGATGATGCTGTGGCGAAGGGCTGTTGGCGAAGAGATGATGCTGCGGCGATGCGTGGACATGCGCTCGTCGCAGGTTGTTCTCTATTCTCGCGATGTTTGGATCCATGTGTTCCGGTGAATGGGCGGAAATCATGGGTGGTCGGTCGCGACGAACAAGGTTCGGGGAAGAGTGGCGGTCAACGGCTTGGGAGTTGAAGCTTCGACAATGCTCGCGCTTACTAAGTGGCAGGCTGGCGATTCAAGACAGAGTGAGACTAGAAGACAGCCACGTGGCGGGAATGGTGACTCAGTTCGCCTGAAGGAGCTGAAAGTATTCTGGATGCTTGATGATAGGGTGTACTCGGTCCCTAGGCCTTGTTTTGGCCCGCGCGATCTGACCACAACAAACGGAAGCTATCCAGTGAGCCTCATCAACCGTGGCGTTGCCGGCGCAAGGAAAAGAGAGGGGGAGAGATCCACACAAGAGGTGCTGTTCCCGGCAAAGGCAAAGTGAGATGGGGGGGAAAGCGAGGAGAGAGATACACAACACACAATGGCTGGGCTAGGGGAAGTCGGAGTTTGGGGGAGATTGGCGGCAGCACAGTTCAGTACAGCACGGTAAAGAACAATTGAGTGGGAGGAGGGAGGAAGATGACATGACACGACGCGAGGTGTCCGTTGAGCCGTCCGCTGCACGTGATTTGACGTGAAGGGTGCGTGATATCAGCGAACTGGCGGAACCCTGGATACACTTAACCCGCGGTAATTTTACACCCTGAAAAAGGATAGCGAACGTTTGGCGTATCCTGAAGGTGTGAAATTCCTGGGGCGCGAAACGCCCCAGTATCTTCACAGGGGTTATCCGCCGAACCGAAAAAGGTGCCACGCTGTCGCAACCCGAGCCTGACGTAGCTAAGGGCGGGTCCCAATAGTTCTCGTTCTATTCATTTCGTGAAGAGTAACCCGATTTTAACAGGCGAAACCTTGTTTAAGGTTTCGCCAGGACACGTCTGAAATATTGATGTAGCCTGGGACACCTTTCCCATGCGTCGGGCCATGTACCAATTTCGGATTGCAAACGTAAAAAACACGGAAGGTGCAAGATTCGGGGACGAGGTTCCAAGTGTGTCGCGCCTGGATATCGCCCCGCTAGCGATGGCGAAAACCGGGCGATGTCGCGAATACATCTGCGCGCGCAACGCCATACCGCATCCGCAACCGAACGCGCCACTAGTTGGACCACTCTGGTTTCGCAACCTTAGGTTTCGCACACCGCGCAAAAGACAGCAGGCGGGGAAACCCATCCCGCTTTTGCAAACATTGACAGCGGCGAGCCAGGGGGGCCAATCAACAAGCGGGGGAATCTTTCCTGGCGGTCAGCGTGATGTGTGTATCAAGCATTCACCTTCGTTGCTGTTCCGAAATTTTCAGGCGCGTAGCATTTTATCGGGCTGTCGTCAGTTCCATCGGCAAGTACAGTAGGAGTATCTGTTTTGTGTGTGTATGTTTGTTTGTTTGTTTGTTTGTTTTTTTTTTTTTTGTTTTTTTTTTTTTTACGCCTTCTCGACGGACTTCTTGGCGGGGCCTCTTGTTTTCTGGGGCTTCTTGGGCGGGTGGGGGTGGGGAAACCAGAAACTCACCCCATATTCTGTCGGCACAGAGTGGTCCAACTAGTGGCGCGTTCGGTTGCGGATGCGGTATGGCGTTGCGCGGGCAGATGTATTCGCGACGTCGCCCGGTTTTCGTCATCGCCAGCGGGGCGGTATCCAGGCGCGACACACTTGGAACCTCGTCCCCGAATCTTGCACCTTCCGTGTTTTTTACGTTCGCAATCCGAAATTGGTACATGGCCCGACACATGGGAAAGGTGTCCCAGGTTACGTCAATATTTCAGACGTGTCCTGGCGAAACCTTAAACAAGGTTTCGCTTGTTAAAATCGGGTTACTCTTCACGAAATGAATAGAACGTGAATTATTGGGACCCGCTCTTAGGGTTTGCTTTGAAGTGATGCTGAGGTGTTACTGACTTGCTGCCGAGAAAATTCAAATTTCGGAGGGGAAGCGATTTTGCCGCAGGCTCAGAGCAGCTTGCGCTTTGGCGCAACAATTTCCGCCAGAGTTGCGCAGGGAAGCTCCAACCAGCAGAAATTTCCGCCCTCCCCTCCCTGAAATGCGCCGACGTGATTTGAATCAAGCCTACCCCACCTGCCGAATCTGATGCTGGCGCAAGTTGGCACGAACATGGGCCACCTTGCAGCAGGGGCAGGATGTACAGCCTGAGCCCGAGAGAGGAACGCCACTTTTTCGAGCCGCGGGGGCTTCTGTCGAATTGGTATTTCGCCCGCTTTCGCTGCTAGGAGCGAGGGATTCAGGGTGAGCACGTTGGTAACTTTTTTGTCGCAATAGGGGAAGGTTTGGGTGGCAGAGTTTGGATTGCATATGTAACCAGGGTTACGCTGTTTTGCACTGTGTCGAACAGAAGCCACCCCAAGTGCTGTTTCATTAGGTCAACCAACAGCTCACGAACATGACATTTGCAGCATGGAAATGGCTCGACACAGTGACAAACAGCCGCACCTCAGCCTCACAAAGCTCAACAACCAAAAGGCAGCTGCACACTGACATGGGACACACCATGTCTCACCCAAGCACTTGTAACTCTAACATGAGAGAGACACATCCACCCTGTACCACCGAGGCAACCATACAGCCATGTGAAAAAGCTCTTCCAAACACCGCATGCCCGGATGAACCAAGTTAGAGCGCGAATAACCCATGTGGCCGCGCTCTACTCACTGCCGAATGGACGTCGCATCCACTCCGCCGGGCCCAAGAGCCCGTCCATGGAGGCCCCCACGCCCTGTGCGTACAGCTCCCGTCGGCGCTCTCCCCCGGCAATCGACCAAGGTAGGATGCGGCCACGAGGGGGGGAGCGGGGCGGTCTAGCCGCGGGTGCGTTGAGGTCAGGGAGTGGAGACGCACGCTGAAGCCGGTTGACGACCACCGGGTTACGGATGTCAAACAATGCGAGGAGGTCTCGCGGCGAAACCGACGTGGCCCGCGCGTACCCAATCAACATTTCGCACGCCGCCCTCGCCGCGCGGCGGCGCGCACGGTCACCAGCATCGCCGAAGGGGCGGAATGCGTCAAGGGGCGGCGAGTTCCACGCGTCGCGCCGTGCCGGCGACGACGGCTCGTCGGCAAGCGGATCATCGTCCGCCTCGGCGCACGTGGGCTGCGCGTCGTCGATGGCAACGAAGTCGGCCGCCGACATAGCGCTCGGCCCGAGCTCAAGGGCAGCGATTTGGAGGCCGACGCCCTCGATGACGTCGTCGAGGGTCTCATCGTCGTCGAGGTCGCTGAACGGGCTGTCCGTCCCCTCGTCGCGCTCGTCATCGGGGAGGTCGTCGCATGGGAGCGGGGGGGCGGGCACGTGCTCAAGGTCTGCCACCCACTCATCGGGGAGGCAACCGGTGCGCCACCAGCACCGTTGAATGGTGTGCGCGCCGACGCCGGACCATGCCTCCCACACCCACTCCACGATGTCCCGCATGCTCGGGCGGAATCGGACCAGGGCGCTCGCGGCTCCCCTCGCGCCCCACCGTCCGGTGAGCTCCTCGAGCCACCTGGAGCGATACCGCGCCTTAACCATGGCGATGATGCCTTGGTCTAGGGGCTGCGTAAAGCATGTGGTGTTGGGGGGGAGATACACGAGGCGGAGGTTGGAGAGGGCGCGGGTGCGGAAACCGAAAAGATCTTCGGTTATGACTTCGGGGGAGAGAAGATTGTGGCTCGACGCGTTGTCCACGAGTACGAAGACGTGGCGGCCTTCGGCAAACATTGCAGCGTTGAGCTGCTCCATGAACGCCGTGAACAGCTGCGGAGAGGAAGAACATTAACGGGGGTGGGGCAGGTTGGGAAGAGAGCACACGGTGAGACGCGTGCACGTTGTATGTGGCATAAACGTGTCACTATCGTGCATACGCCAATGTTTCATAGCTGCAACTGGGAAAAGTTTTTTTACACTGCGGCGGGCTCACCTTAGACGTCATCCATCCGCGCTCGTTGTGGCGCCAGTAGCAGTAGGGGTTGGGGTCGTAATCGGGCCGAAAGTCATGCGGGCGGCGAGACTTGGAGATTATAAGAGGGCGCCATATGGTCGAGCCGTCCGCATTGCACAGGAACGCGACGGTGAGCCGCTCCTTTGCCACCTTCCGCCCTCCCCACCGTCGACGTCCCCACGTCTTCCGAGGTAGTGCCGAGACAAACAGAGCTGTTTCATCGAAGTTGAGAACGTCGCGTGGGCGGACGCCGACGTGACTTAAAAATGCTGGCAGCTGCACTTTGCTTGTCATAACCGCGCCAAGGTCCTGATCCGCCGCTTCCCCTGACTGTGTGAGGCATCGGATGTTCAGCCGCCGCAAGGTGCGCCGAACCCATCCAATAGATACAAGGAAGGTGTCGGGCTTCCCCAAGGCACATGCGAACATCATCGCTTGCGCCTGAATTGTCTTGAGCGTCAGTGGGATTCCCGCGGGTCCTGCGCTGTCCACCCAACGTAGGATCAAAGCCTCGACGTCGGGGTGTCGTCCTCCGCGGATGCGACGGTCGCATGCAAGCGCATCTTCTCTGAACCAACGAACTTCGTCGCGGAGGACTTTCCCGACGGTAGAGCGGTCGGGCTTGAATCCGTACCGACTGAAGCACCATCGAGCCAAATCTTCCTGGCGAAGATGAGGGTAGTCTGCGTGGTGCTTGCAAATCGCGCGCTTCACCTCCAGGGGGAGCTGAGCTCGGCGATGAACTCGAGGCATGGTGGTTCTCGATGCAAACTACGTGGTTGATGTGCAGGGGAAGTTTGAGCTCGTTATTCATAGTGTTGGGCCACCTCTAGTGTTATCGTGTGGGGTGGTATGCTAGGCCGTGTTTGTGACATGTGATTTAGCCGTTGCCTTACCTGTACGTTTGGCTGTAGCCGTCGAGTAAGTGTTGCAAAGCGATTTTATCAGGCGTGTATAGGTTGAAATAGTTACTTAGTTCTCTTCGCGGGCCTCACTCAAGTTTGCATTGTCGAGTGTGAACAGGGGTTGGCTAATTTCCGCTGCATGAGGGTCAGAATTCGCGGTGCGCAGCTTGTTCCCCTTGCCAACGTGTCGTACGCGACTCGGCGAAAATAACGAGAGGCCTTTGAGGCCCTGGCGAAATGTCACTGTTCACGGGGAAAGTTGAGTTTGGTGGTGGGGCCCGTTCTCTCTTTCCGGTGTTTACCACTTCGAGGATGTAAGCGATGACGGGTTTTCGGAACACCGTCGCTTTGAAGGCTCGATTTCACTAGTCGTGCGGCAAAGATAAGTGTGCAGTTGTTTCGACGGAATAAGGCTCTAGTTGAGTCAGTTGCCTAGGGGTCATGCCATGCTGAGTCATCGAGGCGTTTCCCATTTGTGGTGTTCCGTTGGTTTCCATTGCCCTCGTGTCGTTCGCGGCTTCGCGAAAAATGCGAAAGGTCATTTGGGCCTGGACGAACCTTCCTCGCGACGCCGTCCGAAAATATGTGGCGAAAACCAGAAGGCTGCAACTGCTTCGTCGCTGTCCGCATGTTCATCGCCGCTGTCATGATGACTCAGCACAGTAGCCGGCGCGGGGGACTCTCTCGAAACGGATACTGCCCGTAAACTTCTGCTATTGGGCGGGGGGGGGCAATTGGGATTTTTTTTGGGCAGGGCACTTTGCGGACATCGTCTGTAACCCCGAGGGATTCTAACTGCCACAACAGTGCGCGACAAAATTATGCTGTGCTCTAGGCTAAAACACAAAAGTGAGCCAACCTGAATAGAGCTACGGGCATACTGTAATGTGAGGGAAATCGAAGTTGGCCCCAAAACCAACAAGAGCACAGAACAAACTCAAAGAAAAACTTCGCACAATAGAGGCCTCCAGTAAACCTGATTTTTATTAAAACGCCAAAGAACCTATACCCGCCAAGCATAATTTAACAGCAATTAAGCTGACCCACACAGACCCACTCCACGTGATCCCGGTTGATAGAGTCGTTTAGGCGTCCACGTCTTGACCGAAGGACAGCAGGAAATATGTACGACGCAAACCTGCTATCTTGGGCGCATTCCTTGACGGCACGAACGGAATCACAGCATCAGCAGGGGGTGTCGGCTCGGGGGGGGGGGGGGGGGGGGGGGGGGGGGGGGGGGGGGGGGGGGGCGGCGTCGTTAAGGTCGAAGGGTAGAGGAGCACCGACGCAGATTGGCGCCCAGAGGCTACGGCCTACCCACTCAGTATCATTTTGGCTCACATACGCACATTTCAGAGCCTAAAAAAAATGATGTGATACCTCTGAAATCATCCATCCCCGCCTGTTCGAACGGTACCACACGAAGTCGCGAACGTTGAAATCTCGGCCGAACGACGAAGGACGCAATGCAGTGCCAATGACAATCGGCGCCATCAACTCAGACCCATCTGCGTTGCAACACAGTGCAAGGGTAACGCGCTCCTTGCTCGCCTTACCACCGACTTGCGGCTCATCTGCATAGGAACGTCGCGGCTGCTGGGCATGGTACCAGCCCGTTTTGTCACAGTTAAATACGTCGACGGGCTCATACTTGAAGTCCTCCAAAAGTACCGGCAGAAACTCACGTGCATGGGCGATGGATTTCTTGTTTGCATCTTTCGCTTCTCTTTTGAGAACATATGATGCGAGGCCTATGCGTACCAAGGCACGGCACAGCCAACCACTGCTGTACCTGAAAGATTGCACAATCCCCAATTCGCAACCGATCTCACCCACCTTCGTTTGCAACACGTTGAAGGAAATCGGACGGTTTCCCTTAATGTGGCTCATAGCCCATTCCTTCAACCGTTCCTCCAGCTTGGGTTGCTCGCTGGCTTGGAGACGCTTACGCAAGGCAGACAACGGAGTCTCAGCCAACCATCGGGCCTGGTTCTTCAGAATCTTGACGATTGTAGTGCGGCACGACCTCTTGCCGAACTCGGACTGACACCATGCTGCAAGGCGGTTGTAGTTGTCCAAAAGGCATTCCTGCCGGTGCAAGCAGTTGCGTCGTTTCTCCCCTCGTGTCAAAGCTACATTTCCAGGCCTGGTCGGCATTGTGCATGTCGTTGTTCGCTTGCTCGCATGCTTTCTGTGCATAACTTAGGACATTCTTAAGTAGCTAATTTTGTGTTGCCTTTGTGTTGTGATTGCATGTCACGCGGGGAATTCCTCGTCGAGAATTTGTAAACACATTCAGTATCGTGTCTCAATTTCAGAGTGTGGGATTCCTCTTCGATGTGCCGTTCTTCTGCTGTGCTGCCTGGTCCCTCAATTTCGTGCGTTCATTGGGTGTATTTTGCTTGAGCCAATTAGAAAGGATGCTGTCTATTTCATTTGAATTGGTCAACTTCGATGTGGCAGCTTTACAGTACTGCCGGTGCTTCCAAAAGCGAGTCTCGTTTCTGCTCCCCCCTAATGACGCGGTCCTGTGCGCAGAGCAAAAAAAATCGATACGTCGTCACCAATTCCGAACCTATTCAGGTGGCTCTTTCTCCCACGGGCTTGGGGCCGCCCATTTCAGTGCGCCCCGAACTGTTGAAGCTTGACCGCGCCACTACGCTGTTAAGATAAGCTAGCAAGGCGGGGAAGCCATGAAAGGCGAGAGGTTTAAGTGTTAGGAGAGATTGTCGAGAGAGAAGGGAGTGGTTGAATAGAAGAGAGAGGGATGCAAGAAGGGGGGTTGTATCCTCTACAGTAGGATCCAGTAACACCTATCAAGCCTATAATTATATATATAATATAAGTTAACACACCCGTTAGGCTTAATAGTCACAAGCCCACCCCACATGCAATACCTCTAAGCCTAGCACCCCCATACCCTGTAGCAGAGGTGACTGCAGGAAAGGTGCTTGGCCTTCTTGAGCTGCGGCGGGGCGGAGCCAACTGGCGTGGCGAGCTGGGACCGACGCTGCGAGCTGGGACCGACGCGACGAGCTGGGTCTGACGCAGCGAGCTTGGTCCGACGTGGCGAGCAGGGTCCGACACGACGAGCTCGGGAGGCGCGGCGAGCTGGAGTGCGGGCTTGCTGTTAAGTTATATATGTTAGTATATAATTGTAGGCTTTGGTAGACATTACTGAACATTACTGTAAAGGGTACAACACCCCTTCTTGTATCTCTCTCTCTTCTTTTCTAAGGTTCTCTTTTCTCTCGTCAATCTCTCACCCTCCTAGTTCTCCTAGCTTCTAAAATCTCACGCCACTTTCATGGCGTCCTAGTTCCTAGTTTTGACACTTGCTGCATAGTGCCTAAACCAATGCGCGACCCACTGCCGGCCGTGCGCGGACGCGATGATGACGGCACGGCGGTACGACGAAGCCGCTACGTCGAGGCAGTCAGAAAGTCGCTTGTCCTAACCACTGGGATAAAAAGGAATGTCATCAGGAGGGTTATGCTCCATATATCCACATTCCTCGGGGAAAGCCTCCCCAGTACCCTCCTAGAGAGAGAGAGAGGATCGACAGGGTTATCCCAGTGCCACGACACACCCCCCCGCTGGGATAGCGTGTACACCAGGAATTGAACCCCGGATGGCTCTGATACAAAGTCAGAAAGTCACCAGTCCTAACCACTGGGACAAGAAGGGATGTCATCAAGAGGGTTAGGCTCCATATTGTCAAAGTGAGAACGAATGATGATTAGAAGTGGAAACCTACAACAAATACTAGTTGGTTGTACTCACTAGAAGCATACCACAGTCTAGCCTATAACTTCTACATAGATAATATGTATAAGTTGACACACCCCCTAGGCTAGACAAGGGGTGAAACTAAACAAGAAGCAAACAGCTCAGGGCGGCACTACTAGTCCAACCACTGAGGTAGGGGTCTGGAGACCAGTCAGCAAGCATACAACCAAAACTGAAGCAAGCCAGGGTGGCACTACTAGTCCAGCCACTGGAGGTAAGGCCACAAGGCCAGTCTGACAAGCATATATAATAGAGAGTACACAATCAGGATCCTAACAGGAGAGCAGCTACAGGAACAAGACCAAGCTGTACACAGTGCCGCTGATGATCTTTAGGCGCAAGCGCCTTAGTAAAGATATCAGCTGTGTTGGCACCTGAGGCCAAGTGAACTACGCGGGCCTGGCGGCGCTGCTATAGCTCGCGCAGGAGGAAGTACCGCAGCTGGATATGCTTCGCTCTGCCCTCAAGCCGAGGCTCCTGACACAGGAGAATCATGGCCCTGTTGTCAGCGTACAGGACCGGGGCAGAGATAGGCCGCTCACCTAAGTCTGTGAGCAAGAAGGTCAGCCAGCGGAGCTCCTGTGCCGCCATGGCACCAGCGTAGATCTCAGCCTCACAGCTAGACTGAGCCACAGACGACGAGCGAGTGGATCTCCAAGAGATAGCACCCGAACCAAGGCTGAAACAGTAGCCCTGCGACGACCTGAGCGTCTCAGAGTCGTCTGCCCAAGAAGCGTCTGTGTGCCCAGTAAGGACCACTGGCCTGCGTCCTCCTAGCACTAACCCGATGCCTGATGTACTAGCAAGATAACGCAAAACCCTCTTAGCGGCAGACTAGTGCTGAGGTCGGTGTCTGCCTCTAGCCACAAAGCAAGCCAGGATGCTGAGAGGGTATGCGAGATCTGGGCGAGTGCAAGTCATCAGGTACATGAGGCAACCCACCAGCTCTGCGTAGGGGCCACTGGGCTCAACTGGCTCCTCAGGAACGGGAGCAAAGAGCCTATGGTCTACAGGTAAAGGTGAGGGCTGTGCGGAGGAGAACAGAAGACCGAACCTCTGAAGGACCTGACGCACCAAGTGTGACTGTGTCAGATTGATGGTGCGTGCTGCTCTGTCCCTAGAGATCTGCAGGTCAAGATAGCGACGCAGCTCCCCAAGGTTAGTGCAGGTGTGTCTCTTCAGCAGCTCGGCCTTCACGGAGGCCAGTGCGTCCCTGTCAGCAGTAGCGAAGACCAGGTCGTCTAAGTAGTCAAGGATGTAGAACAGAGTCTGGCCGGAACGCACAAACAGTGAGGGGTCAGCAGAGGACGGAAAGAACTGCAGGTCTGCTAACGTGGCACGTAGCGTGTCGTGCCACTCGCGGGGAGCCTGACGCAGGCCGTAGACCGGGCGCCTGAAAAGCCACTGGGTCCCAGGAGGGAAGGTACCAGTGAAGCCCTGTGGTCGGCGCAGGTAGACCTGCTCGTGTAGGCTGCCCTGAAGAAAGGCAGTAGAGAAGTCGAGGGAGTGAAGCTCGTAGTCACGCTGTGCTGCTACGTGTAGCAGCGCCCGAAGAGTGGTCATCTTCGGGGTCGGGGCGAAGGTCTGGAAGAAGTCAACCCCCTCGCGCTGACTGAAACATCTGGCCACGTAGCGCGCCTTGAAGACAGGCGGCTCTCCAGGGACTAACAGCATGGAGCAGAGATGGGGAGCAGCCTCGGAAAGGAAAGCCAGCTCGTACTGCCTGTCCTCTAGGACGTCACTGCCAAGGGCAGGAGCACCCCCGACGGACGGAGGACGGGTAGGGTCAGAGACCGAAGCGGTAGCGTAGTCAAGGCGGCGGGTAGAGGCGAAGTCAGCGACAGCAGCGACAAGCGCGTCAAGGCGCGAGACAGGAACAGCAGGGTTGGTAACAAGAGAGGCAAGGACCCGAGGGAAAAGGGGACGAGCAGCACGGAGGTAGTCAGAGAACGGAGGAGGTGCAACAGCAAGGGACGAGGGAGGAGGGGACGGGAGGAGGGGAGGACGAGACGAGCGGGAACGGAGCAACATAGGGTGGGTGGGCAGGACAGGAGAGACGGGACGAGCACGGGAGGGACGGCGAGCCCAAACGTGAGACGGAGGTGTAGGGTCAGGGGACAGCGGAGGAGACACAGGAGGGGAACGAGGAGGAAGACGGGCCGGAGACGAGTCCGGCGGCGGGTAAACAGGACCGTAGACAGGAAGGTCAGTAGGCGGTGGGGGAGACACCGGCGCGCGGTCCGGGGAGGGAAGGCCGAGCAGGCGGAGAGCGGAGACCGGCGGCGACGGCTGCTACAGCGGCGACGACGGCTGGGCCGGAACTCTCGGACCAGCAGAGGCAGAACGACTGTCGGCAGAACACTCAACAGCAGCACCCCTAGAACCAACACCCCCAGAGCGAGAACCCCCTTCAACACCAGCGGCACCCCCAGAAGCCGCAGGATGAACACCCTCCTCCACACCAGCACCCTTAGGGGACAAGAGCGGCGGTGGTAGTGGCGGCGACGGCTGCGGCAGCGGCGACAGCGGCGACGGCTGCGGCAACGACGGCGGCGGCGGCGACGGCTGCGGCGGCGACGACAGCGGCGACGGCTGCGGCAGCGACGGCGACGGCGGCGGCAGCGGGGTCGGCGACTGCGACAGTGGGGGCGGAGGCACCGGGGAAGGGGGACGCGGCAAGGACGGACCGGGGGTACCACCAGAGTCAGCAGACTCCTCAACGGGGACAACCGACGGGAGGGGAGTGACGTGTGAGACACCAGACGGGGCAGGACGAGGCGGGAGAGGGGCAGGGGCTACCGGGGGAGAGGGAGCAAGGAACAGGGGGGGGCCAACTGGGAGACCTCGGTGAGGGAAGCGGCGGTAGAAGGAGACAGACTCGTCAAAGGTGACGTAACGAGAGAGGAGGAAGCGGTGAGACGGTGGGTGGTAGAAAAGCCAGTCAGACGAGTCCAGGGGGAAAGCGAGGAAGACACAGGGGACAGTGCGGGCAGTGAGGTTGTCCGTGCCAGAGGCACGAACGTGAGCAAGGCAGCCCCAGACGTGGAACGCAGACGCGTCACCGGGGGACCCGGTCCAAAAGAGGGTCGGCGAAACCTGCGTCCGCTGGGAGCGTGGCCACAGGTTAAGCTGGTGAGCAGCGTAGCGAACAGCGAACGGCCACAGAAAATGGGGGGCATCGGCATGGATCATGGAGGTACGGGCGACCTCCATGACCAAGCCGATGCGGCGCTCAGCAACCCCATTCTGCTGTGGCGAGTCCGGCAACGTGTACGACTGGGTGATGCCCTCCGCACGAAAGAACTGTCTAAGCCGACCAGAGGCGAACTCGCCGCCACGGTCGGAGTGGAGACACAACACGGGGAGACCGCGGTGGAGACGCGCAGCCACAACCCACGGGAGAAGAACGTCGGGCACGTCGGCCTTCCGCTCCAGGGGAAACACCGTGGTGTAGCGCGTGTAGTCGTCGACGAGCACAAGGAAGTAGCGCTCACCGCGCGGTCCGGGGACGGGGGCAGGGCCCCAAACGTCCAGGTGCAGGGTCTGAAGGGGGGCAGTAGCAGGACGCAGCGAGGAGGAGTGAGGAGCACGGCGGAGCCCACCCTCGACGCAAGGCGTGCACGGTGGCGCAGTCGAGGGAGGAAGGGCAGGGAGCGACGCGAGGAGACCTAAGACAAGACCGTGCTGGGACATGTGACGCAGACGCGGGAGAGCAGGGTGACCTAAGCGGTGGTGCCAGAGAAGGGAGGGGTGAGTGAGGGACCGACACGAGCAATCTGCAGCGACCTGGGAGGACGCACCAACCGGGGGGGAAGCGGTGTCTAGGGTAAACAGACCGGACACCGGGTCCCGGGGGAACGTCGCAAGGGGGGAACCTGAGACAGCCTCGGAACAGACAGCGAACCGCTCGTGCCCGGGGAACGTGGTGGTGACGCCGAGGTCCTGGAGACAGCCGACACCAACCAGGTTCCTGGAGAACGAGGGAACGTGGAGGCCAGTAAGGGAGCCCGAGGGAACTGCCGGACAGGGAAGGGACGTAGAACTGCGCGCGACGACAGGACCCGCATAGGGGTCAGAGAGAGAGACAACAGCAGGTGCAGCAAGCGGCGTGAGCTTGGAACGGTCGCGGAAGAAGCAGGCAGAAGCACCGGAGTCGAGAGTGAAGGACAGCGACGCAGTGGCGGAGGCCGGGGACGGAGCTGGTGCAGCGACTAGACTAGGCAACCTAGGCAGTCCTACGCCTGACGCAGCAGGGGAGGCTAAGCTACACAGTGGTGCAACACCTAAACTAGAGTACACAGGATAATAAGATCCAGCAAAACTAGAAGCGTCAGAATACAAAGCATGCAAAGCAGCACCTAGCTGATCCATGTCTAACTCAAAGATCGGCACGCCCTGGCGGAGCAGGCTGTGCCAGTCGTGGAGGTCCGGGGCCGGGCCAAAGCGACGACGAAAGAGATCGTCGAGGCGGCGGAAACAGCGGGCGGTGGCACAAAGTGCCGCGAAGAGGCCCGGTCTGAAGCTGGTACTGGCAGGTGACAGCACCGGAGCCGCCGATAGACGCCAAGCTGCACGGGCCGCCACCACGGCCACTACCTCCGGAGGTGCCGGGCCAACCTGGCGGGAGACGGGCCCACTGCTGCGGCGACTGCTGCTGGGACGGTGACTGCTGCTCGGGCGGCGGATGCGGCTGGGGCTGCTGCTCCTGCCCACTAGTGGTAGTCCCCGCAGGCGGACTACCGTCACCACCACTACTGCCACCACCACCCCTACCCCCCTGGCGACCACGGCCACCGCGGCGCGAGCGCTGCTGCGGGTGGACCGCACCAGCCGTCTCGGTGAGAGGGGCCGCCAAGGCGACCGCAGCC
This sequence comes from Closterium sp. NIES-67, assembly GCA_027943415.1. NCBI lineage: Eukaryota > Viridiplantae > Streptophyta > Zygnematophyceae > Desmidiales > Closteriaceae > Closterium > Closterium sp. NIES-67. The sequence continues at coordinate 1,335,114 of BQMB01001373.1, read as the reverse complement.
GAAACGTCAGTGAACGCACACTGGGAGGGGGCACAACCGTGAAAGATAGAAACTGCCGGCGCACCGCTCGACTGAGCGATAGTGCGCTGGCGAGTCTCTATCTCGGTGAGGGTGTCGACAAAGGCAGTGAGAGTGAGGTCACCCGGGTGCTGGCTAAGAAAGTGATCGCGAGCACAAGCGAGGCGGTCTGGCAGGCGCATGGCGATAAAATAGAGCGTCATGCAGAAAGGGGGGGGGAGCGCGGTGAGCTGGGCGGCAGTGCTAGCAGTGCGATAGCGGGTCTCTAGGGCACGCAGGTGAGTGGCAAAGTCTGCGACGGTAGGGAAAGCTGCAAGGTCTGGGAAAAGCATAGGGAAGAGGAGGCGACCAGCAGAAGCAGACGCGGGTGTGGAATAGCGGGCAATAACAGCGTCTAAGTAAGCTTTGGCCGTCTCAATCGTAGCAAAACGCGAGCGCTGAGAGACAGGGAGGGCGTGGCTAATGGCAACCTGAGCGACTGCATCGCGGGAGTCCCAGACCGCACGGGCAAGCGCAGCAGTAGAGAAGGTCTCACGGTCATCAGAGGAGGGAGCAACAGGGAGGGGAGCAGGTGCGGGGGGGCGGGGGAGCAAGCCGTCGACATGGACAACCAAAGAGTGGCCATCCTGGCGCTGACCTGTAAGGTGGCGGCGGAGATCGAAGAGCCAGGCGGCGAAGTCAACCGCATGGCCCTCGGCGTCCAGTCGGAGCACGAAGTCCGCCATCGTGCAGGGTCAGCGGCACAGCTCCACAGGAACACAGCGACGCAGGAACACAGCGACAGCCCCCTCCAGCACGGCGGCCGCGAAGCGCCTCAGCACGGGCGAGCAGAGGAGACGGAGCCCGAGGCGGCACGGCAGGACGAGCCGGGGCGAAGGGGCCAGGCAGGTGCGGTGGGGCCAGGCAGGTGCTGGCGGGGCCAGGCAGGCGCGGCGGGGCCAGGCAGGCGCCGGGGGGGCCAGGCAGGCACGGCGGGGCCAGGCAGGCGCGGCAGGGCCAGGCAGGCGCGGCGGGGCCAGGCAGGCGCGGCGGGGCCAGGGAGGCGCGGCGGGGCCAGGCAGGCGCGGCGGGGCCAGGGAGGCGCGGCGGGGGCCAGGCAGGCGCGGCAGGGCCAGGGAGGCGCTGCGGGGCCACGCAGGCGCGGCGGGGCCAGGCAGGTGCGGCGGGGCCAGGCAGGCGCGACGGGGCCAGGCAGGGCGCGACGGGGCCAGGCAGGCGCGTCAGGGCCAGGCAGGTGCAGCGGGGCCAGGCAGGCGCGGCGGGGCCAGGCAGGCGCGGCGGGGCCAGGCAGGCGCGGCAGGGCCAGGGAGGCGCGGCGGGGCCAGGCAGGCGCGACGGGGCTCGGCAGGGCGCGACGGGGCCAGGCGGGCTCGACGGAGCCAGGCAGGGCGCGACGGGGCCGAGCGGGCGCGACGGGGCCAGGCAGGGCGCGACGGAGCCAGGCAGGGCGCGACGGGGCCAGGCGGGCGCGACGGGGCCAGGCAGGGCGCGACGAGGCCGAGCGGGCGCGACGAGGCCAGGCAGGGCGCGACGGAGCTAGGGTGGCGCGACGGGGCTAGGAGGCGCGACGGGGCCCAGGAGGGGCGCGACGGGGCTAGGGTGGCGCGACGGGCCTAGGGTGGCGCGACAGGGCCTAGGAGGGGCGCGACGGGGCTAGGAGGCGCGACGGGGCCCAGGAGGGGCGCGACAAGGCTAGGGTGGAGCGACGGGGCTAGGGTGGCGCGATGTGGCCCAGGAGGGGGGCGACGTGGCTAGGAGGCGCGACGTGGCCTAGCTAGGGTACGGGCGGAAGCGGTAGGTGGGGGATGCTAACCTACGCGTGATACCATGTCAAAGTGAGAACGAATGATGACTAGAAGTGGAAACCTACAACAAATACTAGTTGGTTGTACTCACTAGAAGCATACCACGGTCTAGCCTATAACTTCTACATAGATAATATGTATAAGTTGACACATATATCCACCTTTCCCGGGGAAAGCCTCCCCAGTACCCTCCTAGAGAGAGAGAGAGAGAGAGGATCGACAGCGTTATCCCAGTGCCACGACAGAGGCTTCCACGGCAGCACGACAAAGCCGCCATGGTAGCACGACACGACCGTCACGGCGGCACGGAAGTAACGAGAAGAGGGGGGGGGGGGGGGGTACACGGCGGAAGCGTGAGGAGGCGGCCCAGCAGGGCAGACCTCCGGCTCTGAAACCATGTTAAGATAAGCTAGCAATGGAGGGAAGCCATGAAAGGCAACAGGTTTAGGTGCTAGGAGAGATTGTCAAGAGAAAAAGGGAGTGGTTGAATAGAAGAGAGAGGGATACAAGAAGTGGGGTTGTACCCTCTACAGTAGGATCCAGTCACACCTATCAAGCCAACAAATATATATATATATATATATATATATATATATATATATATAATCTCATATATGCGACATAGGGTGTGAAAATACTAGGTGAGAAATTACCGCAGGTTAGGTGTAGTGAAAAGCCGAGCATGTGATTAAAACAAGTGGAAGATATCACAACGTTTTTGTTCGTATCAACTTCGTTGTGATTTTGAAGAGGCTCTTCCATATGAGGTTTTGTTATATGGGGTACAATCTTGAAAACGAACACCAAGTGCAAAGCGAATTCCAAGTCGTCCCTGGGATTGGGGTGAAGCGAACCCTTCGCCATATTTGAACAAAAAGGCAGCTGTTCCCCTGGACTTGCCATTTTCCTCTGTTCTTCTGAGATAATTTCACTCCATCTGTAGACTGATTACCTTCGCATCTCATTCCCCGAATTCCCATGGATGCTGCTAACCAAAACGAGGTGTGTAGGCGATAAGCGCTGTATACATTTCTTGTTTACCGGTAGCCTAACTTGTTCACGCCATTGATGCAGCTTGACCTTGATACCGAACCATCGCTGAAGAGGCAAAGAGAGGAGCCTGTTGGAAAATCGAAGATTGATACGCAGGATAATTTTGGACAGCCTGATTCTCTTGAAGCACGAGATCGAGAGCCTAGTCCTGCAGTGGCGGAAGTCCACAAAAGGATAGAGGATTTCACACAAAAGGTCACTTCTGACTCTTATCTCCTCGGTTTTACTGACGGGATTACCAGCTGACTTGCCTTCTACATTTTCAGCTTTGCACGATTCTCGATGCTGGAAAGCAAGCTCTTTCTGCAGCCCACGCAGCATGGGAGGAGCAGCTCGTTCAGTAAGTTGAGGTTCCTGCCTCTTTATTGGGCGCGTTTCAGTTCCTGTTGAAGTAAATTGTACGCCTTGCAGGATCCACGAAAACCAGATTGAAATTTGGCAACGCCAGCTTGAAGAGATCAAGGAACTGGAGTCCATGAATGACGAGATTGGAACACGGCTCCTGTCAGCACAAAATGTCTTTGACCGGCTGCAGCCAGCCGTTGCAGAGCGTCATCTTGAAGAATGAGTGTATTACTCCCCAGCTCAAGCTGAATTCCTGGCTTTGTGGAGCAGTGAATGACTGACTGAGTGCTGACCTCCACAAATTTCCGCAATATTGTTGTACAGCATGTGTTACACTGATTCCTGTGCCTCACATCACATGTCCATCAGCAGACGCACATCGTCCATGCGCAATAGTTGTTGATCTTCAGGTGATCTACGCTCGAAGGCAGCACGGGCAATAGCCCTCTTCTTCTCCTGAAGCATCAGCATTCGTTCTTCTATGCTGCCAGCTGCAACTAGTCGCACAACATCAACTGGGTTTTCCTGCACCACAAACAGCAAGCAATGATCAGCAGCAGCAATGATTAATGCATCAGCACGTCCGTACTTCAAGTGTATATGCTCAGATAGTAATCATCGTACCTGTCCAATGCGATGGACACGGTCCATTGCTTGCTGCTCCACAGCAGGATTCCACCAGGGCTCGAGAAGAAACACCCGTGATGCTGCTGTCAGGTTCAAACCAACACCTGCCAGCACCTCATGAACAAGGAATAGTAATAAATAAGGGGAGCAATGTAATGGACAAAATTTGAACTATACCCTAGCTAGGAAAATTTCCAGACTCACCTGCTGCTTTGAGCCCCACGAGAAAGACTGTTGGAGAATCTTCATCCACTCGACTGAACTCTTCAATGGCCTTCTCCCTCGCACTTAGTTTGGTGCGGCCATCCAATCTACAGCACTTAGATCCAGCAGCCTGCAACCTCTCATGCACCAGATCCAGCATTCGAGTAAATTGAGAAAACACAACACTCTTCAGCCTTGGCTGCTGGCTCTGCCTCCCACCCTCTGCCCCTAACGCACCAGGCCCTCCATCTCTTCCTTCTGGGGGTTGGTACCCTGGCGGCACCTGAAGAGGCTCATGAAGAGCAGCAATAAGAGCATCAATCTTGGCACTTGCATTCCCCTCAATCCCTCTCATCAAGCTCCCTTTTGCAGGGTCCCCATTAGCACCATCTCCATCTCCTTCTGTAACATCAGGCGGAGCCTCCACCAGATGAGCCTCGTCTACTGGCGCTCTGCACATGGGGCACGCATGCTTCTGGATGGAGAACACTCGGCGAATGCAGCGGCGGCAGAAGATGTGGAAACAGGGAGTCATGACCGGAAGGGTGGGAGGCGAGAGGCAGATGGGACAGTCCTCATCTGCTGCGCCTGCTGCCAGGAGTTCCAGAAGCTTCTGACTCAGAAGGGGGTCCAGAGGAACTGCGGCTGATGGAATGCAGTGAGAATGGGAGAATAGAAACACAGAGTGGAGTAAAACAAGAGGAAACTCTAAACCAAGAGAAGAGCAGCAAGCACTACTGCCAACAACCACACCCCCATTTTTGGAATTCCCAATACCAATTTCGAAGTCTCACTCGCTTACCTTTTAGACCCTGGTTCCTGTCTGCCTCCTCCGCTGCAGCAGCGGACGCAGCAATGGCCTCAAGGACATGCGGTGGACAAAGGCCCCTGTGATCTGCAATCTGTCTGAGCCGTAGGATCATCTCGAGCACTGTAGCATAGTTCTTCATCAACGTTCCCTGTGCCATCATGCCACCCACAAGCCGTCGCACCTCCTCCTGCACTCTGAGAGAGAGAAGATACAGGGAGTGCGGTGGAGGAATGGAACAGCGGAAGAATCTAGAGTGGCAGCACTTGCATGGATCCAGGAGGGAGGGAGAAGCCTCGTTGTAGAAGCCCGAACTCCTATCACTGACAAAGGAGCTGACAGGAACAAGCAATCCTCACCGGTCATAGAGGTCTCGATCGTCTGGCAGCAGGTCGACTGGCAGCACTCGCACAGTCTTGGGAGGGAGGGACAGCAGCGGCCGGCCGTTCACCTGCATGTCCTTGGTGCGGCGCAGAGCAGTGGTGAGAACAAGCGCCTGAACGGGGCGAGAAGGGGAAGGGAGAGGTGGGACTTGCTTTTCAGGCGCCTGTATAGAGGCCGGCCGTTCACCTGCATGTCCTTGGTGCGGTGCAGAGCAGTGGTTAGAACCAGTGCCTGTCGGGCGAGATGAGCAAAGGGAGAGGTACGGACGGGAAAAACGGAAGGGGTTTAAAGGATGGCAGCGGCTGGCCATTCACCTGCATGTCCTTGGTGCGCCACAGAGCAGTTGTCAGGACAAGCGCCTGTGAAGTGGGGCGTGAAGAGGGGAACGAACGAAGAGGTGGGTCGTGCCTCTGAGCAGCCTGTACAGACTCCTGCCGTTCACCTGCATGTCCTGGGTGCGGCACAGAGCAGTGGTGAGGGAAAGCACCTGAAAGGGGCGGGAAGAGGGGAAGGGAGAGGTGGGGTCTTGCTTCTCAGGCGCCTGTATGGATTCTTGACGTTCACCTGCATGTCCAGGTAGTTTGCGGAGGCAAGAGATACACACATACACACACTCCCATCTCCTGAGTCCTGACCGTACCCGCAGTCTGTCCAGCCCAATCTGCTGGCGCTCCCTCATCGGCCGCTCGATCGCCCTGACCCAGATTGATCGATCATTGAGCGGGTCCAATTGAAGAAAGCAGAGCAGCGAGAAGAGGTCTCCCAGTGCGTTCTGCACCGGCGTGCCCGTCACTGCCCACCGCCTCTCCGCCTGCAAGGCTGTCGCCGCCCTTGCTGCTCGCGACCGCACCGATTTGATCACGTGCGCCTCGTCTAGGATCGCTCTCCTCCACTGCACTTGCAGCAGTGGCCCCCCTCCTGCTGCCGCTGCCCCTGCTGCTCCTGCCGCTCCTCCTGCTCCTCCTGCTCCTCCTGCTACGCCTCCCACCGCCCCTGCCAGCCCCCATCGCTTCCTCTGCCCCTGCCCTGCTGCCCCTGCCGCCTTCCTCTTTCTCCCTCGCGCCCCTGGCATGCCGGCATAAGCAGGCATGAGCATCCCCGGGCACCCAGGGATGGACGGAGGGGAGGGCGGCGGACTGTCCGCCCGTTCCGCTGCCACCCTCCCTGAACCCCCACCCCCACCCCCAGCAGCAGCAGCAGCAGCGTCAGGAGCAGAGGGAGGGGGGCACTCAGACGCCAGAATGTTGTAAGTGGTGAACACCAGGTCGAAGGAGGAGAGGAACGAGGGGTCTCTGACCCTGTCGGGCCCGTGGTAGACGTAGTAGCTCAGAGCTCCTGGCACCACGTGCTCCGAAAGCTGCGCTGTCCAGTTGGACAGCACGGACAGAGGGCACACCACTAGCGTCGCCTTGCTGTGCTCCGGCTCCTGTCCATCACCGCCAGCAGCTCCACTGGTGGCGGCAACAAGGGAGAGCAGCGAGAGCGTTTTCCCCAGCCCCATGTCGTCCGCCAGAATGCCTCCCCTCAGCGCCTTGGGGCGCTCCTCTGTAGTGAAATTCGTGAGTATGTTGGTGAACAGACGCCCCCCCCCCTCCCCCCCATCATCCCCATCCCCCTCCTCCTCCCCTTCCCCCCCCACCACCCCTCCCATTCCCCCTTCCTGTCCGCCTCTCCCTTGTCCCCTTCCCCCTCTACCCTGTCTGCCTCTTCCTCTCCCTCCTTCACCTCTCCCTCCTCTCTTGCCTTGTCTACTGCCTGAGTCTAGAGCCCCTGCCTTCCAAAATGGCGGAAGCTTCCTCGCGCTTTCCCTCTTGATCATCCACGCCAGCGCCCGCTTCTGATGTGGCAGGAGGGACGACTTGATGACGTGGCGAGGAGGATCCTCGGTCGGCCGATCCGCCTCCACCTGGCGTGCCAGGTCATCAAACATGGATAAGACCGCCTTATCCTGCTCTGCTGGACTCATCACCGCCCCTCTCTGCGCTAAAGCGGCAGCAGCTGATGCGGCAGCAGACGCAGCAGCTGAAGCAGTCTGAAACGAAGCAGACTGTAACGAAGCAGAGGGGGGAGCTTCCCCGAATGTCTCTGAAGTAGGGAGGGTGTTGGTTTCTAGAAGCGGCATTCTGGCCGACTGCAGGCGAGATGCGACTTCAGGAGCAGATTCGGGAGCGCAAAAGATGCACACGTGGCACGGCATGGTGTATACATTCTTGGTTCCTCGCATCACCAGCCCTTCGATCGCGGCCAATCCCGAGTCCACAAGTGGCGCCAGGTGGCACGCCTTGTTGCGGTCGATGTGGCCCACCCTCTGCCCTCGGATGTTATCCACTCGGATGGCGTTGCGGTCGTGCGGGTTGTTCGGCTCGCGAATCAGGCGAACCATCTGCGAAACAATCGGAATTTGTTACAACCCTCTTGCCACGAAATCTGGCGAATTCGGCGGAAAATACACGTCTTCCAAACTAGGGTAGCGGGGTTCGCAGAAACTAACCTCTCTAGGATTGACGGTCCCCGGATAGTGCTGAAGGCCTTTAATGTTGACCAGCACGCTGCCAATGTAGGTTCTATTGTCCTCCCCCTGAGTCGCGTCCCGCTGCGACGCATCGAAAACGTCCTCCTCCCAATCCTCCTCCATACCCGCGAACTACGAAGAGTGGCGGATTCACGAGCTTGAAACGCGATGGCGCGGCGCAATCTCTTTCCCACGGAGAAAAACGGAATGACAAGACGAGATCATGCCGGTAGGACGGCTGTAACACGAAGCCTGGATAATAAATGGATGGGGCGTTGATTTCGAAGCCGTTTCTAGGTGCACAGCACTTGGTGGTGGTTTATTGTACTGAACCGCAGATTCTTCCTCCGCACTGCCCAGCACCCAGTTTGCAGACGGACCCGATGTTCGGAAGTCCCTACTTGATACAAAATGCTCCATGTGTTTATTTAACCGGTGTAGCATTCTACTACTACGAAAATCGATGCAACTCAATAACGAACCCAAGCGAGTGCTTTCAAATGCGGAGCTGCCCATCAGCCAGCAGTACCAGTCAACAAATTCCTGCTGTCAACAGGAACTTCTACATTCTAACATTTCCCTGCTGATCCAAATTCCACCTACCAAGGCGACATGGATTCCGTCAATGCTGACAAGGTTTGTCAACCAGCAACTCTCCAGTTGGCTTACTTATCTAGTCTGACTCGTTGACAAAACTTGCAGTCTGACCATGATGTCGAACCAAGGCCCAAGGCGCAAGAAGAGTCGATTGAAATAGCTGATGCAGAGACGCCTCAGGAGGATGATGCAGGAACGCCTGTTTCTCGTGAAGCAGGAAATGAAGAAGGCTCGTCAACAGTGGCGGAACCTCACGAGACAACAGACGAGTTCGAACAAAAGGTCACGCACTCTCGTTAGTGTTATTCTGACTGTGGGATCATATGCTGACACGTTGTTCCCGTTCCGACCATTTCAGATGTTCGTTATTATTGAAGCTGGGAAACGTGCTATTTCCGAAGCACTTAAGTCATGCAAGGAGGAGATGCTCCAGTTAACCAGCACTCCTGTTTCTTCAGCTGGTGTAAGGTCTCGCGCTACAGGAATTTTGCTGGCGATTTTGCAGTCCCAAGTGCGTGAAGTCAAAATCCAGCAGTTAGACGAAATAATTGAGGAGTTAAATTCCCTGTGTGAACGCAATCAAGAGCGTCTTTCACGGCTCCAGTCACAACTTCGGGACGCAGATCGTTTGCAACCAGAGCCGCGCATTGAGGAGTGACCACGTGACAACGTCCATGGATGTTCAACCAATACACGTGATCAGTCTGCAATAGCGGATGATTAATTCCATCAGTCAGTAAAGCCATCCTCATGACGGCCACACATAGGCAGGTTGTGCAAACGCTTTCCCTAGCTCCTACAGCATCAACTAGGGTTTCTGTAACTTCCACTGATCTCAGACATTTTCCCCTTCTACTGAAATGATACCTTGTAACAGCAGAATGACTTACGGTAAGGTGTTGTGTTTGGTGCAACTATATGAGGTTCGCATTCGCAGTTACACATCATTGCACCGGAAGGCACACATTTGCAATGCTTTCAAAGTTCACATTAGGTACTGTACGGTACAAGTCAACTGATGGTTAGCTTCAAAAGTTGTTCACAACCCTAGAATGTAAAGCAGTAGATAAATACCAGCACATGGCATGAAATAGATCTGGTTGGCCCCACATCAATACAAAACCCGCAGCCCTCATGGTACCATGGATCTGACGGAGCACTGCCTACCCAAGAAAGGTTGCAAAAGCAGAAAGAGCTACTCAACAATCGATCCGAATCCAGATCGCCCCCGTGATCGCGAGGTAGTGTTAGTGCGAGAGTTAATGCTGGCGCAGCGAAGAAGCTTCTGAAACTCCGGCAAGCTGATGCGGCCATCCCCGTCCACGTCCCCCTCATCTATCAATCGCCCCAACGACCCCTTCACTTGCGCAGCCTGTTTGGGAGAAGGGATGGAAGATGTAAGGAATCACTCCCATTCCCACCCTTGATCACATGTGTAGCAATGCCATCGCATACAACAGCTCGATACTTCCTCAAGAAAACATACCCCACAAACCTTCACACCGATTCATCGATGAAGCCGTCCCCGTCCTTGTGAGAGTGGTGACAGCGAACCACCACCCTCAGGACCTTCAGTTACACATATCCACGTGAAGCACATATCCACACTTCACTGCAAACCCCTTAATCCCTTCTCACCACTCTGAGCTCCTCTGCATCGATGAATCCATCCCCATCCGTGTCGAAGTGCTGGAAAGCCGCCTTGGACCGCTCCTCCCACTTGGCTGAGTCCGCCTCCTCCAGCTGTTGCACGTGCAGAGTTGCTGCTACGAACTCATCGAAATCAATGATGCCATCACAGTTGGTATCCATCTGAGTGAGAGTGAGAGGAGGGTTGGAAGCAAAGTAAGGTTGATACAGGGAAGTGATGAAGTGTGAGGGTAGACATGGGCAAAATGCGATTGCGATTTAAATCACATCGCATTGGGGGGGAGATTTAATTAAATGTGATGCGATTTAAAATCGCATCGCGAGATTTAATTTCTGGAAAAAATAAATCGCACATCGCGTTCTGCGCGCGATGAATACCACATGCGGCATAAAATTAAATTGCGCGATGCGATGTTAAATCGCAACCAGAAAAAATCCATGGCTGCCAGGAATTGAATCACGGGCAGTCGTAAAATAGAGTGCAAATAAATAGTGCGGTTTCGTAGTGGGTTTCAGAGTGGGTTTCAGTGCGACATCGCGCGCGATTTAAAGAAAACCACATATTGCATTTAAATCGCTTTTCCCAGCGCGATTAAAATGCGATTCAAATTAAATCGCGCGATAACAATTCATCGCATCGCGCGATGTAAAAAAAAAAAACAATAGTAATCGCAATCGCAAAAACGCGATTAAATGCGATGTGATGCGATTTTTTTCAAGAGTCCGCCTCCTCCAGCTGCTGCACGTGCAGCGTGGCCGCCACAAACTCATCAAAGTCAATGATGCCGTCGTAGTTGGTGTCCATCTGAGGGTATGAGGCAGGGGAGGGAACATTCGGGGACAATCAACGGTATTCAGGGGTATGCCTCCTCCAGCCTCTGCACGTGCAGCGTGGCGGCCGCAAACTCATCAAAGTCTATGATGCCATCGCAGTTGCTGTCCATCTGAGGGTATGTGGCAGTGGAGGGAGAAATGGGGGACATTCAACGGAACTCAGGTGTCTGGCTCCTCCAGCTGCTGCATATGCAGCATGGGTGCTGTTGGGTTCTGTCCGGTGCTGTGGGGTGCTGTTGGGTGGGTGCTGGTGGGTGCTGCTGAGGGATGCTGTTGGGTGCTATTGGGTGCTGTTGGGTGCTGTTGGGTCCTGTTGGATGCTGTTGGGGAAAAGCCCCGAAAAAAGATTGCGGGGGGCCGTGGGGAAAAGACCGCGGGGGGGGGGGGGAGGAGGAAGCCCCCAGGGGGTGGGGGCAGAGAAAAGCCCGTCGGGGGGCGCGGGGAAAAGCCCGCAGGGGTCCGCGGATAATGCAGGTAAGGAGGGAGGCAGAGTTGACATTGGGGCACAGACATTAAGGTGTAGGGTAGTTCAGTATAAGGTTTGTTTTGAGACGTCTCAAAACAAACATTATATCACAGACACTGAAGTGTAGCGTAGTTCAATTCAAGAAAGCAAGTGAAAGAAAGTACCAAGTCTGCTGGCAGTAGAGAGCAAGGTGCAAAAATACGGTAATCGTATTATATGGGACGTTTAATACGGCCGTAATTTTCGGCAAATTTATGAAAAAAAACGCCGTTTTTTTTTTTGACAAGTCCTTTTTTTTTTTTGGCGGATCCACGCGCATAACAGATCCGCACATTTTGGCGAGCGAAATGCGAGATCCGCGCATTTCGGCGGGCGAAATACCAGATCCGCACATGTCGCCCGTCGGAACGCGAGATTCGTGCATTTTGGCTGGCAAAATGCCAGATCAGCGCATGTCGGCCGTCAAAACGCGAGATCCGCGCATTTCGGCGGTCGAAATGCCAGATCCGCGCTCTCTGGCGGTACATTTCACCCCATTTCTTGAAATTTCGGACAAAAAAACGACCGTTTTTTTGCACCACCCTCAAAATGGCACTTCTGACCGTTTTTTATCGTATTATACGGCCGAAAACTTCGATACTGTGCCATACGGTCAAATTTTGAAAAAAACGCCGTTTTTTTGCACCTTGGTAGAGAGCACAGCACAGATATGGTGAGTGGAATAAGAGCACTCACAGCTTGCAGTATCTGCACGACTTTGGACTCCTTGACCTCGTACGGAAGGTCCTTATTGAGCGCCTGCAGCACAAGCACACGGGAAGAGAACATCAAGTTAAGAGCGGCATTGGAACACGCAGATTTGGACCACTTTGGAGAATATCTGTACCACTTTGGACTCCTTGACTTCGTACAGAAGGTTCTTAATCAGAGCCTGCAGCAAAGGGGAAGCAGGGGAAGGAGGAATCAGTGGCAGGGGAAGGAGGAATCAGTGGCAGGGGAGATCAGGAGAGTCACCAGCGGTGGTATCGAATGGCCAGCCAAGGTAACCATGCCATCCCCATTGACCTCCATGTGACACTCCGTCCCTCCCGACTCCCTTGGCCACGCAAGCTAATAAACAAGCAACCATGCCTGATGTGCTCACATGTATGCTTATAACGAGCGTGTATGCTTATAACGAGCGTGTATGCTTATAACGAGCGTGTATGCTTATAACGAGCGCACACGTCTGATCTCATCACTTGTGATGGTGGTGTCCCTGTTGAAACCCAATGGCTACTTCGTCCCACGCCAAGCTCATTCATGCAACTGCCGCCCATGACGAGCTCAGATGACACGTGATATAAGGATGGTTTTGAGACGTCTTGAGACGTGATATAAGGTTGGTTTTGAGACGTCTTGAGACGTGATATAAGGTTGGTTTTGAGACATCTCAAAACCAACCTTATATCATGCTACTTCGTCCCAAGCTCATTCACGCAACGGCCCATGACGAGCTCAGATGACTGATTTCAGCAGCTCACGTGTCTGATCTCGTCGATGGTGATGGTGCCATCTCCATTGATATCCATGGCGTTGAACTGGTCCCTCAGCTGGTGCACCTCCGCGTCCTCCAGAGTGGTGGCCAGCGCCTGGTATGCAGGGATGGGGAGAATCAGGGGAAAAGGGGGTTACCAGCACCGTTGATATCCATGGCGGTGAACTGGTCCCTCAGCTGGTGCCCCTCCGCCTCCTCCTCTAGAGTGGTGGCCAGCACCTGGCGTGAAAGATATGGAGCGGAAGGGCAGGAGGGTGGTGAGGGTTGATGGTGATGGTGCCATCCCCGTTGAAATCCATGGCACGGAAATGAAGTCAACAAGGAGGAGACCATGCTGGGCTGGTCTCTCCTGTCTGTCCCTGAGCCAATGCATCTCCGCCCTCTGCTAGAGCATGGGAGATAGGAGGAGAGGAGTCAGCCAGGAGGAGAGGAGTCAGCCAGGAGGAGAGGAGTCAGCCAGGAGGAGAGGAGTCAGCCAGGAGGAGAGGAGTCAGCCAGGAGGAGAGGAGTCAGACAGGAGGAGAGGATTCAGCCAGGAGGAGAGGAGTCAGCCAGGAGGAGAGGAGTCAGCCAGGAGGAGAGGAGTCAGCCAGGGGGAGAGGAGTCAGCCAGGAGGAGGGGAGTCAGACAGGAGGAGAGGAGTCAGCCAGGAGGAGAGGAGTCAGCCAGGAGGAGAGGAGTCAGCCAGGAGGAGAGGAGTCAGCCAGGAGGAGAGGAATCAGCCAGGAGGAGAGGTGCGCCGATTGCGACAATTTACATGAGGGATATGCTAAAAGATGAAAGTGATAAAATCGATTATCATTATTATACACCCACGGTGAGCGCCATCTGCCTGTGCCGTGAGTACTTGAATCGCAACACATTGGCGTACGCACATCAGACAACGAACATGGCAACCCCATGCAACCACTAACCTTGGGCGCCATCTGTTTCAGCCGCGAGTACTTGACGAATCCGTGCATGTTGGGGAGCGCGGCGATGTGAGACGAGTGCTCAACTAATCATTGGTGACCATCTGTGACTGTGACACACGTCACCACAGACCTGAGGCGAACCTACTGTCCTTGGCAGCAACTAACCTTGAGCGCCATCTGTTTCAGCCGTGAGTACTTGACAAACTCGCGCATGTTGGAGAGCACAGCGATGTCGAGAGGGATGGAGGACGCGTTGCCGCCCTCCTTCACCCAGGGGTGGGCTGTAAAGGGAGATGAACCAAGCGAAGGAGAGGAGCAATTGGAAGAAGGGAGGGAGGAAGGAGGGTTGGCATCAACGTTGAGGAATGGAGAATGATCCTTTGCCATCCTCCTTCACCCACGGGTGGGCTGGTGGGCGGCATGTGGGGGGGAGGGTGACGTTAACACCAGGAAATAGAGCACAGCGATGTCAAGAGGGATGGGCGATGCGCTGCCACCTTCATCCGCCCCAAGGTGCGCAGGTGGTTTAAGGAGTCTATTTTTTAGGCGCCCCAAGGTGCGCAGGTGGTTTAAGGAGCCAGCAAGAAGGGAGTGGTGAGTGGAAAAGGAGGAGAGGAATGGGGAAAAGGGGGGGAGAGAGGCAAAGCAACGACAGCATGCGCTGCAGACAAGGATGGTGAGGGTGAGTGAGTGAGCCCAGCTCAACAGCAGGGGGGGGAGGAAAGAGCACTGACAAAGAGCCTGGGCAGCAGTGGGTCATTGGCGTCCAAGAGAGGGTGACTGGGCGCACACACCCCAGAGCACGGCAGGGTAGGCTCACCTCAACGGCAGAGAGTGACCTCACACAGCGCCTGGGCGGCAGTGGGGCGGGCACGTGGGTCCTTCTTGACAAAGTCCTTGGCGCTGGCAGTGAGAGGGATGCCCAGGTTGAGTTGGCTCACGTTAATGGCAGGGCGGTGGGTAGGGAGAGGGCACTCACACAATGCCTGGGCGGCAGTGGGGCGGGCGCGCGGGTCCTTCTTGAGAAGCTTCTTGACGAAGTCCTTGGCGCTGGAGGAGATCTGAGGCCAAGGCTTCTCCTTGAAATCGGGCTTCTTCTTCAGCACCTGGCGAGATGAAAGAGTGATATGAGAGAGAGAGGAGTTATGAGGAAAGTTGAGAATTTCCTTCTCAGTTCCAGTGATTCATGTGCCACTCGCATTTCTGAATTCACCCCTCCTCCCTCTCACCCCTCCTCCCTCTCACCTCTCCTCCCTCACCCCTCCTCCCTCTCACCCCTCCTCCCTCTCACCTCTCCTCCCTTTCACCCCTCCTCCCTCTCACCCCTCCTCCCTCTCACCCCTCCTCCCTCTCACCCTCCTCCCTCTCACCCCTCCTCCCTCTCACCCCTCCTCCATCTCACTCCCCTCCTCCCTCTCTCCCCTCCTCCCTCTCACCCCTCCTCCCCCTCACCTCTCCTCCCTCTCACCCCTCCTCCCTCTCACCCCTCCTCCCCCTCACCTCTCCTCCCTCTCACCTCTCCTCCCTCTCACCCCTCCTCCCTCTCACCCCTCCTCCCTCTCACCTCTCCTCCCTCTCACCCCTCCTCCCTCTCACCTCTCCTCCCTCGCTCCCTCATCTCCCCAGCTCTTCCCCGCTCTCACCTCATTGAATATCCCGGCCTCCGTTTTATCCCAGAACGGGCGTCGCCCGGACAGCAGAATATAGGTGATGACGCCGATGCTCCACACGTCGCTCTCAGGGCCGGACCGCCGCTTGAGCACCTCTGGAGCCACGTAGTACGCACTGCCCACCACGTCTGTGAAGTGCTTGCCTGGGAGAGAAAGGGGGCAGAGGAGGGGGATAGGGGTTGGCTGTCAAGGCAAGAAGACGGCCTATGCTCTACACGCCGCTCTCAGGGCCAAATCGCCGCTTGAGCACCTCTGGAGCGACATAGTAGGCGCTGCCCACCACGTCTGTGAAGTGCTTGCCTGCGGGGAGAAGGGGGAGGGGGGGGGGGGAGAGAGAGAAACATCAGGGTTGGGAGGGAGCGGGGTTCACGGGCTCCACTCAGACCACCGCTTGAGCACCCTGGAGCCACGTAGTATGCACCTTCCCACCACGTCTGTGAAGCGCTTGCCTGTGGTGACAAAGGTGAAGGGGGCCACTTTCGAATCCCGTCCAGAGGACATACCTGCACTGCCAACCAGCCACTGCTCTCACTGTCCCCGGCCCTTCCCCTCTTACCCGCCTGACTGTCTCCTCCTGCCATTTCCCCTTCCTCCCCTCTCCCCCCCCCCCCCCCCTCCCTCTCCCCCCAGTCTGCTCCGCACCTGGCTTTCTGAAGTCTGAAAGGCCAAAGTCGGTGGCCTTGAGCGGCGAATCCTCGGCCTTGCTGGCGAAGAGAAAGTTCTGGGAAACGGGGACAGGGCGGGTGGGATGGAGAGGGGTTGCAGCAGGGATGGGATGGGGGGAGGTATGGACGCAGGGATGGGATGGGGGGAGGTATGGACGCAGGGATGGGATGGGGGGAGGTATGGACGCAGGGATGGGATGTGTGGGGAGGCGGCTTGAAACATGAGAGACGAGTCCTCAGAATTGCCGGCAAAGAGAAAGTTCTGGGGACAGACTCTTGCCACAACCCTGGGACTCTCCCACCCCCTGGGACTCTCCCACGGGGAGGGAGAGGGGATGGAGTGGAGGGAGATGGCAGCAAGTGCAGGGGTGGCGGGGGTTTGCGGTGCATTCTATCGTATTGACCCAACCAAAGCAGCATGCGGGACGGGTTGGGGGGCGGGGGGGTTGGGTTTGGGGGGGGGTAGGGGGGAGGGAAAGAGAGCCTGTGTGGTTGCCTAACCTCGGGCTTGAGATCGCGGTGCACGACCCCGTTGAGGTGGCACCTGGCCACCACGTTGAGCATCTGCCGCACCACGCTCGCTGCGTCCTTCTCTGAGTACCGGTTGTCCTTCCTGCGCGGAGCAAGACGGAGGGAGCCAGCAGAAAGAAAGGTGTGACGATCAAGGGGCTGGGGGGGATGAGATCGAGGGACACGGGAGTGAGATCAAGGGGCTGGGGGGCTGGAAGTAATCAAGCGGAAGCAACCACCCACTTGCTTTCTTGGTGTCCGTTGTTCACACAGTCTTTTGGCAGACGTGGTGTCTTTTCTTAAACGGCATCGTCATCTCCCCTCCCCTTTCCCCCCCCCCCCCCCTCCCCCCCCCCTCACTTACCGTCACCCTCACTCACTAGCCCCCACCCTTACTAGCCCCCACCCTCTCTAGCCCCAACCCTCACTAGCCCCAACCCTCACTAGCCCCAACCCTCACTAGCCCCAACCCTTACTAGCCCCAACCCTCACTAGCCCCAACCCTCACTAGCCCCAACCCTCACTAGCCCCAACCCGTCATTCCCCCCATTCACTTGTGGTCATCCCCCACGCCCCCTACTCACTAGCCCCCCTTACCCCCCCTCCCCCCCCCCTCCCACCCCCTCTCCCCCCCGCCCCTTCACTCACTTGCCCAGGATCCTGTCAAGCAGCTCTCCTCCTTCACACAGCCTGCACGGGGTGCGACAGAATGACATAGGGACAGACTGACAGGATGTCAGAACAGAACGGCAATATGGCAAACTGATAGAATGGCATACGAGCTCCCTAAACTGACTATTTGAACAACGTCGGGATGGCCGAACAGCAGCTCCCTAGCCAATCCAGTGTACCCTGAGTACGCGCTATAATGCACTCACTCCATGGCGATGTAAACTTGTTCCGTATCCTAAAAAACGTCTATGAACTGCACCACCTTCGGGTGGCCCGACAGCAGCTGCAGGATGTTCACGTCTCGCCAACCAAGTGTACACTACGTACCCGCTAAAGAGCACTCACTCCATGGCGATGTAGACTTGCTCCGTGTCTTCGAAGACGTCAATGAACTGCACCACGTTCGGATGGCCCGACAGCAGCTGCAGGATCTTCACCTCCCGCTCCACGTCCTCCACCGCGATTGGCTGCTTCATCTGCAGCAGCGCGCCGAGCGAGCGAGCGAACGTGCACAGGCAGACAGACGCAGAAGGGAAACGCAGAAGTGAGACAGCGCAACTCGCAGCAAAACAAAAGCGCAACGCGCCAAGCCACCATAGCGAATCGAGGCACGTGAGGTTGGGCAAGGACCGAGTAAGAAAGACGCAAACATGGGTGCGGGAGCCAAGATAATGGAATGGAAAGTTCTGTCGCACAGGCTAGCGTCGAGGTATAGTCAGGTGAGAAGTTCCATTGGTAGGACAGCAATCCGCAAAAAGAAGAGGAGGAAACGAACAGTAATCAAGTGCATATTTGCTATTTTTGCTAATGCGAAGCAGCAGTGCCACGAATAGCCCCATGGAGATCGATGTGATACGGGCAAAATTGGAAATGCACTTCAGAACCAGTCACTGGAAGACACATATCTGGCCATAGACTCACAGCTTGGTCGCCATTACTAGCCAGGCAAGTAGCCATTACTAACCTGGCAAGAAGCGTATTCCCCTTCCATCTGAACCGTAGACATTGTCCTAGTTCATTTATCTCTCTTATTTTTTTAATAAGGTTCCTGAGACGCTTACCGATTTCTTTTGAATCGCCTTCACGGCCACGCGGTTGTCTGTCTCCAGCTGTATCGACTCATAAGTCGTCCCGAATTGCCCGTGTCCGAGCTCCTTCCCCGTCTTATAATGCTTATCGAAGTCGCGCTTATATCCGAAGTCGGTCCTCAGGCCTATGGGAATGCTCTTATCGTCTTTCGGGTACTTAGCGTTTTGTAGCCTCGCTCCGTCGCAATTATCGTCGCCGGTTCTACTACCGCCGGTGACAGGATGCTTCTGAATCTGTTCCTCAGCTTTACCCTTCGCTGGCTTGTCGGCTGGAGAGCCGAGGCACGTGGAAAGACACGCTCCCATTTTGTTTTTAGCGTGGTTTGCCTGCTAGACTAGAAAAAAAAATACGGTCAACCGAGACTGGAAATAGATACGGTCGCACTGAAAATGCCGAAGCTGTTTTTCGACGATTCGAAGCTTATTCCGCTGGAACACGATACTATGGTTGCTTTCAATGGCTCGTCACGACCTAGACCGCAGCAATGCCAAGTGACCACCACCTGTCTAGCCAAGAGTGGCTTGCTGTTGTGGGTCATCACCTGCCTTTTCTGTACAGCAGTGCTCTGCAGCGCAAGACATGGGGAACTGACTCAAGTCAGAGACCTGCACGAGTGACCTTACCACGTGATCATGCACTAAACCGATCTGTTTTGCAGTGCACCGTCTACCACCATTATTTAAGCATGCCTACGGCTAGAAAAGTCTCACCACTCTGGTCAAACGCTTTCCATCGGTTTGGTTTGTGGGGCCTTGGGCTTGCCGACGAGCTTGCGCTGTGCGATAGGGCACTTTGTGCGGATAAGCGGAAAGAGCTCCGACAGCCATGACTCGTGGTCGTGTGGCCCACGAGGAGACCGCAGGATGCCTCGGCCATTTTCCGCCAGGCCCGCGCGGGGTCTGCCGAAGGAGGAGTACACGGCTCGAAATGTGCGGAGGTGATTTGGCGCGAAGATTTCTCAGGGCTGACGCAGGGAAAAAGGGGACTAAATGGGGGAAAACATTGTCCCGCTTCAAGGGACCCCCTGCAGACCATATACACCAAGCTAGAATCTATGCCTACAAACCTAAACAAACCTAATTAATAAATTGTACAACTCCAGCTACGTGTGATTAGAACTCCTAGGACAAAGCCCAAGACACCTGCTGTTGTGGCAACTAATATAACCAGCCGAAACATATCTTCTAATCGTTTCGACAATTCTGAAGAGAGCCCTCTGCAAAAACGAAGCAACCACACCAAGGTACGGTATCAAGAAGAAAGCAAGCACCAAGAACAAATGGACCAATCCACCATGATTGGCATGTCAAAAAGAATGTGCAGCGGCACACATACATATCAGACAACGACTCACCTGGCATCATTGATGCTTTGTCGAAGGCTCTCCGCTTGTTCTGACACTTCCCTTCGCATTTGCTCTAGCTCCTTTACATGTTGACGCTCCTGCAACAGCAAAGCAAACAACCAGCACCTAGGTCATGCTCCATGCACACACTCCACTAACAAAAACCCAACCAAGTCACAAAATTGTTGTAATGCACTAAACACACAGCAACCACACACATCCTTCAACAATACCGCCACAATCCACTCACTCAGTTGCACAACTGAGGGCGTATTTCTGCAGCCTGATACCGGTATCAAACTTGCGCAAAAGCCAAATGAACCGCACTGAAACGCACTCCCACAACCGCCCTCCCACAGCCGCCGCACCATGCGCATCATAGACTTACCTCCCGCAAAAAGGTCACCTC